>CM052315.1:14755752-14891972 GCA_028455605.1 Lasioglossum malachurum | reverse complement strand
ATCTTGAAAAGGATCCAAACTAGGATCGAAACGTTGATTTTGTTTGATAATTAGCAAAAATTGCTTTATAATTAGTAATAAACGATCGAACCATTGCGCCGAAAACATTCAACATTTTTTAAAAACATACATACGTATGATCCGAAGAATTGTATCGTGTTTTAACTCATTTAATCAGAAAAATTTTATTAAAAAAAATGAAACCGACTTCAAAAAAACGCACTAAAAAAATGCACTAAAAAGTATGAAATAATTTCCGTTTAATTGATGTGAATACAACGAACTTAAATACAATACAATCAACACTGGAAATTACGAAAATCCTGAAATTCTTCTACATGCTTTCACATGTTAATGTATCTTCTCTTCCCACCTACTGATTTCCAAGTTCACCATATTCCAATGAAATCATAATCAGCAACATCTGTCATTTGGAAAATTTTCAATTTTGCGCCGCCTCCGAAAAAATTTTATTGTATCTAAGTTCGTGTGTATTTACATAAATTAAACGGAAATTTATTTCATACTTTTTAGTGCCTTTTTTTCCAAGTCGGTTTAATTTTTTTTTTTAATTTTTTATTTCACACAACTTTTTAGTGAAACGAGCAGAATTCGTAGAACACCGTAGGATGGTTTTTCGGTATTATTGGTTATTTGCAATAAAAACCGCAAAGAATGAAACAATGCAAAATTTGTTTTCACGGGACCACCCCGGGGACGGGTTACCATGGGTTCGTCGACAACTCATTTCACCGACGCTGTTTTCATCGACACGGTTTGACCGACAGTAACTTTCGTCGACACTATGTTTTCATCGACATTGTGAAATCTTCGACAAATGATTTGACCGACACTATGTTTTCATAGACACAGTGAAATCGTCGACGTATGCTTTCATCGACAGTCCGTGTTCAGCGACAGGTTTGATTCGTATTTAATGTTGAGTATCTAATGTTGAATAATCATTATTATCACTGTTTTGTTCTAGACGCATTTAGTTGCTTCTGTAATAAATCATAAAGAGAAGTACAAAGCATTTCTTCAAATAAACAAACTTTATTAATAGGTACACACAAATTAACAAAAATCATAATATTTAATTTAATTTCAAACGTAATTGTGTAAATATATATATATATAAAATTTGAATAAACAGAACGAATGCTACGAATATACATATATAGATTGCAAAACATAACAAAATGGTACAATAATTACACAAATATCAAGTAATGAAATTAAAGCGATATATTTTGTACTAAAGCCTTTAAAAGATCCAAATCACTGTACATTTCTCGGCTCTCTAGCATTTTTCTAATACATTCTTCTCTTAAACGATCTTTCTTTTTTGCTTCGCCATTGTTTCACCTCGTAATATTTTCTGTATTAAATTTTCTACAACTGCTTGTTCTCTCTGAATTTCCGTAATTATCTGATATAAACCAACTTTATAGTGATTGAACATAGACTGCCATCTCGTCGAAGCCAAGCTTCGACATTATTTTGTGTACGTGGAAAATCGTGTACATAATTGTCATAAACAGACCATACGTCTTCTTAGAAAAGTGGAAGAGAAATAGACACTTGTCCATTAGACTGACGTATTACCCTACAATAAACATAATATTTTCCAAACCATTCTATATGTGATGTATTATTCAGATGGGAATAATTGTTGTAAGTTACTGAATACATTTGGAATTTTTTTCGGTCGCAAGTATGCCAGGCATGGAATTTGCCTCGCAAGAAGACTAAATATTTCATCCGAACCGTATTCTTTCACCAATCCACTTCTTTGAATTTTTCTGTAAACATTTTGAAACAAATGAAAAAAGCATGCTTTTAATTTTGCCAGAGGAAATATAGATTTTATCGCATCTATGTAATATAACGACAATTTTTTATGTAGCTATCAGTTGTATGCAAATATGCACAAAATGACCGCATAGCGGGTACATGGAATTATAATTTACGTGATGAACAGTACAAACCGAACTCGATTTTGCGAAACGAATTCCGAAATGAATCAATTTGTAGACATCGACGGGGGTAATCGTGCTTTGAGAAATCGATAAGTTTTTCCACCGACAAACCGGCGCGGCATAGCCGAAGAATTACCGACTCAATTAAAGCAGTAGGCATTCGGTAATCTGTCCGACCCAACTAATCAGTCGAAATGCAATTTAGGTACATCGACCGATAGCGATGCGCCGTCGGACGGTCAGCTGCACTTCAATTTAATACCTCGGTTAAAATCATTAACGAGAAACGCGTCGGACTCGTCCGCAGATACTCGTCGCGATACTCCTCAAACTGATACATCGATTGTTACATAAACAATCCGACAATAAATCGAAGAAAGAAAAAAAATGTTGCACGATCTTTAAACACCTTCGAAAATACACTTTTTAGAAGCGGAAATGAAATCGGAACAATTTCAACATTTATACCGTAAATTAATAGTGCAACCAACAGAATTTAAACTACATTCCATGTACATACACCTACAATTTATAATTGAAACTGCTATAATTTACAGTGTAAATCGCGTATGAATTGCTCCCAAGCCAATCAGTCTAAATTTGATTTGCTTGTATCGATTTATTATGTTGTTCGTTAATAAATATATATTTTACAGACCTTTATGTGCACTATACTTTTTAACAATTAGGTTTTAAGAGACTTAATTATCTCAGTCAGTCTTCCAGAGCTTACAATTTAGAATCTAAAGTATATGTAAGTATTCATTGACTGCAATACCATAAGAGAATTCAAACCACACGTACATATTACTTTAGTGCGAAATAGTTTAAGCTACAAATATAAACCATAAGTAACTACGGGCAAAATAATTTAAACTATTATATTGTCTATATTAGACATTTGACCATAATAGTTAAGAAAAAAATACGATTCCAATATAAAATCAGATTTTGGTGTCTCTTTTCAAGTGTTTATCAAGAGTTCTTGTCACTTTCATCAAGTGTTTATCACTTTTGTTAAGAAAATTTACAATGTTGGATAAATCTGTGAACTATTGTGAATTTCCTTTAGTCCATTCTTTGAGCGACTGTGTCTTGTGAGGGAGATAACGGAATACGTACTTGAGGGTAGCGATTTATGCCGTTTATGCTATTATGGGGATGAGGATAGGGCTGATAGCCTCTACTAGCGCCGGGGTAGATGTTTCTCATCATGGCGCCTTGGCAAGCTGGAATCGGAGTCAAGGCTTTCTGGAGCTGTTTCTCCTGCTTCCGGTACTTTGCTCTTCTGTTTTGAAACCAGACCTGTCAACAATAATTATGGCATTCAAATGAAATTCGCTGCAACGTGACGTCAAGCATTTGTAAGTTACCTATATGAAAATTTGACAACTAGAAAGATTAAAACGATTGCACCTCCAGCATTACGAAATTTTATCACTGTACTCGTATACAAATGGTTTAGAAATTTATAGCAACTGTTCCAAACTGAAATACGCATCTAATCCAAAGTTATTTCTAAAATCGTACGCATTTAGAACTTCCTTCATCTTACAGACCCTGATGTAACAAGATTCGGTCCTAAAAAAAAAAAATTAGTAGGACTATCATTCTTTTTTTATCGATATAATTCGGTAACATTGTAGAAATTTTTTCATGAAAAAATATCAAACCGCCCAATTCAAAGTGTTATAGTAAATAGTATAAATTTACACAGCTGTCGTGTTAAAAGTTTGTGGTTCTATCATTTCTTAGACCAAAGGAGTCCTAATCGCTGTAACTGTAAAATAAATCGTGTTGCGACGGGTTAAAATGACGATTTCTTAGATCGAAATAACCCTTATAGGTGTGTAATATGTGTAATGTGGGTAATATAATACAGAATGTTGATACAGAATTACAATCCGTTTTCTAATATAGTTCTTCTATAATATAAAGATTTTTGGTAAAAAATTTTTACAGACGCAGTTTTCTTCTTTCTTGAGAATGATCCACATAGGGATTGAAACGTTGAAAGTTTAATCTAACTTGCACAATTTTCTTTTTTCGTAATTACATGATCGAACCGTTGCGCCGAGAACACTATCACATCATTTGTTTAACAATCATACGATCGATAATAGGAAGAATATTAACCCTCATAAGTGTAGTTTTGCGAAGACATATTCTGGTCTACTGTGCAGTCCCCGCGTGAAACTCTTTTTCTTTTTTGCTTCGCAGAACAATAGCAGAATTTTTACAGTTTGCCGGTTGACCGAAAGCAAGCCGAGTAGTTCACGCATCGCCATTTTGCGCCAGAGAATTTCCATTGTTTCGCGGGAATTAGCGCGCCCATATTGGGATCGCCTCTCCACTCTTCAGGCCAGGCCAGGCCAGCAGCCGCGCTATAGTCCGTTGTCTACGTAGCGTCGAATCCATCCCCCACCAGAGCCCGGGGGGCTTCTTCCATTCGTTTCGCTCCTGTTTTTCTCGGTTCTTATCATCCCCTATCAACCGCCCCCCGCCCCTCGGCAAAGGGGCTGGGAACGTCACCGGCGCCTCTTGATTGGCCGATGCCACCGCCGTGACGTCACTCCCGGCTCCCTCATTGGCCGACGCGTTTTATCGACATTTCTACTGTGCATCAGATCTCACCCCCCTTCGCCCCCTTCGCCCCCCGTCCTCCCTTTCCACCCCCGCGCACGCACGCACGCGCGCACGCCATTGCGAAACCGTGCGGGGGAGGAGGACGAGCTGCTCTCGACTTTTTCTACCATTTTTGTTCTTCTTATGCACCTCTTACGGCCTTTTTTCCCCTAGATCGCTTTTGTTTTATTCGCTGTTGTCTTGTTTATCGGTTGATTATCTGGCCACTTGGCGTTTTAACCATAATAATAATAAACATTGCGTCGATTATTATGGTAAGTAGTAGACCGCGGGTTCTCGTGCAAGCGTAAAAAATGTTAGTTGCAAGTGTGACGTCCGGTGGTTCAGCCATCGATAATAATTGATATAATCAATCATGTATAACATATATTTTCTGAATTTCTTTTTATTAGAAGAGAAATGTAAAATATCGAATTATCGTATATTATACCACATTGCGTGCGGTAGGATTAAGAAAATTCATTTTCAATTTAAATCTTCATTGAACAAATTGGGGGGGGGGGAATATAGCGAGATATATTAATATTCGTTGAAGACTGTTCATCGCTGAAGAATGTGAAGATGGACACTTCGAGGAAGAAATGAACAAAAGATTGATAAATGATAAACTGGTGACTAATTACCTGGCAGGATGTGTAGGGCAATATGATCTAGCCAAGAGAGCGATAAAAGGGAATCAAAAACTCTTCATCCGGTCAAGACCTTCATTAGTTCATAGGATTTCGAAGATCGCTTGACGATACACTCACCCCATGGAGATTAGGCCCAGAACAATGGATTGATAAATCTACAAAAGGCATGGCTCTTCATGAAACCGAACCCAGTCTATGTTCGATTTTCGTCAATCGCTGTTCGTTTTCTTCAGAGTTGTATTGTGCGTGTTTTTGTATGAATGTGTGTGTGTGTGTGTTTTGTATTAAAATAAAAGCGTGTATACCCGCTGGAGAGAGAGAGAGATTTTTGTATGAAAATAAAAGCGTGTACACCCACTGGATACACACCATCTAAGCGACAAATTAGAAAACTACAGAGCGACACGGTAATTACTAACAACTATTAATAAGAACTTTTTTCACACACACATAATTCTATGTATCCGAAATTTGATGGTTACAATATACTTTTGTTCTTTTTTATTCAAATCAAAACGTCAAATCATTTTTAAAGTGTTAAAATCCAACTTCGATCAACTATCCGAATCCTCAAACAAGGTCACTTAATTTTAAGAAAATCCTCAATTTCCCGAACTGAAGCCGGTGAAAGCAGGTAGGTTCGCGAAACTGCGTTTCATTCTCTATATGAATCTTTAAATTAAATTGTACATCTTTCAAACGTCCACCTTATGACGTAACACAAGACGCAGGAGACCAATAAAAAATCTTCTTTCAATTATCTTATTAAACTAGTGTCCCTAAATTGTGAGCACCCATTTCCATCATAAATACATAGACTTTAATTATTCGAAACGTCAGCATAAATTAAATTGTATGCGTTCCCCTTTGACCCTCTGACGGCGGATTCCTCGGGTCTATTTTGACCCAGAGTCAATCTGACTCAAAATCCACCCAGAATCAAAATCCGTCAATCAATTACTCCGTTTTGGCGAATTAATGTAATCAACTGCGTTGGAAACATAGAGAAATTATAAAACGTTTTAAGCAATTGTTTGAAAACATTTATAGTTAGAGCAGCGAATGGTTGTGAACATTACCAGTTATACTACTGTAGTTATAAGAATGGCCTGCCTTTCGAGAGTTAATGATTCCAGTCGGATGAAAATAAAAAATCGAGGTGTTTAAGTTTTTGAAATGTTTATACTGCTTTGAATAGTGCCTGTCCGACTTTCTCGTACATGCAGACATTCTGCAGTCTAGTGTTGGTAGTATACATAGTGGCTCGTTTAAGGGCACAGTACTAACAAACGATTTCAGTCAGCCTCGTTATAATCGTAGAGAAGTAGCAGCATACATAGGCACACCGGACTTCACTTCATCGTTGTACTTTGTTTATGTTTCGAATACATCCTCCAATTTTTCAGAGTAGAAAAAATCGCAATTGGGATTACTATAACCGATTAGGTGCAGAGGTGGGCATTATTTGGCGAAACAAATATTTATTCAAATACTATTTAATATTTTATATTTTATTTTTTGCGCTTAAAGAAAATAGTATTTTAAATAAGATATACAATTTCGGAAATGAAATATTTCTATTTTGACAATCCGAAACTCAAAATAAAATATTATTTCTATTTTAACAACCAAAAACACACACGAAATAAAATATTTTACTTTTTGCATTTTTATAATACTCTGGGAAACCGCATAAATATACAGTCTATTTTACCGTTAAGAATTCGAACCATTATTTTCAGCAATAATATTTAAAATTGAAATTGAAAATAAAGACAAACTATAAATATTTTCAATATTCTTCAAACAAAATACTATTCTCAAAAAAATTACTGCATCAAATAAAATATTTTATTTTCAATGATGTACGCATACTTTAAAATAAATAGGATTATATTTACTATTTACTATTTAAAATACAATTTTTTCCCCAGCTCTGATTAGGTGCACCATTGAAAAACGCCTCTGAACCTAATATTATAGGTAATTTTATGATTTTTTTTACCAAGAAACTACAAATCCACGTATCATGGGACTTTGAAGGTAATTTTTTGTCTTTGTTTCGACTATGTTTACGAATTTTTTCAGAAAGGAAATGTCAATATTGTGCCGGCTATGAGCAATTATACACAACCATGAAAACGATCTTGTGACTGAAAGTAATGCGTTAGACTGAGTTCACGAATTTTTTATTATGAAACTGCGAAACCTTTGATTAAGGGACTTGGGCGTGCACATTTGTTTGTATTTCAACTCCATCCACAAATTTTTAGAACAATCAAAAATCAAAACTGTCTTTGTTATAAATGATTATTAATCATACAATGAAAAAGCAAGTTCCATAGTTCGGCTCATTGAAGTTTCCATTTCTACAGACACTTTGATAATTGTTTGAGCAACAAGAATCGCATTTAGAGAGGGCAGAGCACGTGCAGGAAAAGTGAACGGCTCCTTTTATTTGCAACCACTCCCTGGGAGCTTTTTGAGAACATATTTGCGCGTGGGCGCGTCCCTTAAGGCGCACACCCTGTAAGAACTGGAAAGCTAAGAGTTCGTAATTCAATCACCGTGCTCTCCAATCTCGCCTCTCTCTCTCTCTCTCTCTCTCTCTCTCTCTCTCTCTCTCTCTCTCTCTCGCTCCCTCTGGCTGTCCCACGGAGAGGAAGATGGGATAGCGAAAGTGCGGCACCCTCTCTGGGGGAGAACAGCTCAAAATGTCTGCTACTTTGAGCACCGCGACCCAGAAAACTATGCTTCTCTGCGGGGAGAATACTGTGCGCCTGAACCGTTCTTCCAACAGAAAAATACATCTGCGACAAAAGTCCACGAAGTATCCGAATATTTTCCACCATATCTAGACTCTACAACTTCAATTATGACGTACCTATCATTCCAGCCTTGATAAATTTGTGTAAACAATGAAAAACAATTGATAAATCTAGGAAAATTGAGGGAAGAAGATGAAAAAGAAAAATGTTCTGTAAGAATTTTTTCTGAAGAGACTGGTTGACCTTTCTCGAAAATTCTTTCTGTGTCCGATAGTCTGTGTAGTTCGTAGTAGTTTCTATATATATATATAATTTTTTCATTAAAAAATATTTATAATTTCAGAAGATATACACAGATAACCATTTTCCATCGTGTGCTTTTTGGAACATTCGATAACGATAGATTGCTCGTTTCGTGTTAACTAAAAAAGAACTGGATGTTGATAAAAATTGTCCTCCGGCGGGATAGTAGTTGTTAGTGTGTGGCACATTTGTGTAAATTTTGAAGTAATTCGACACGGTGGTTTTCGAGATATTTTAGTCGCAAGCGTCGAGAGTATATTTTGGTTTCGAGGAAAATTGATCGAAATGTTTCTGTACAATAATTCTTAAAAATGAATGCGACTGCATTGGTAATATTGTATTTTCCGAGGAGAAAATAGAAGATGTTAGACGGCCATATTTATTTGGTTCTCTCGTTTCCTGGCGGATAGGAAGTCGATTTTCTCGTAAAACGCCCAGTAGGTAGGCAGGCTTCGATCGGAAGTCGAATCGAAGTAAAAAGGTCGAATGAAAACTCAGCTAACTCAATATCGGGTCTCGGATTCACCTTTCTTTTTCTACGGCGTAATGGGATTTCTTGTGCGGTGATTCGAGAATTATTCTCTTACCACAGTGCTACCCTTTTTTTTTATCATTATCATTAATAAGGACGTTATCGCCGCTTCTTGAAGCGATTCTACTACCCGTTTAAACTCTTCCAAACTTATTACATGTTTCTAAATACATCAAAAACAATTATTTCAAATACGTATTGTACCCGACGAGGATTAATTTGTTATACAATGTATATTTCAACCGAACTTTCGAATTTTTTGTATGGAAAAATTGGGGAACCAATTGTTACAGGATTTCAGTGTACGTTTTTGATCGAGTACAGACTATATTCCCAAACATTTTGATGACACGACAGTCAAATTTGAGTTTGTTATAAGAAACTATAATCGCAATTGAATAAATACCTTGTTGCGCGAACTGATATTTTAGGCTAACTTTGGGGTTTTTTTATGGGAAAAGCGAGGCACCAATTGTTATAGGATTTTAGTATACATTTTGGTTTAAGTATCGACTGTATTCCAAAATCTTTTCACGACACAAAATTCAAATTTGTGTTTGTCATAAACAAAGATAAATGCAAATGAAAAAGACCTTGTTTGTACTTTAGGCTAACTTTAGAAACTTTTTGCACGACAAATGGAGAACCGATTGTTATGGAATTTAAATGTACATTTCTGTTTGTGTATTGGCTATGTCTAGAAATTTGACGGTGGAAAAGTCGAATTTGTTATAAACAAGTAAGCGCAGTCTTGAAGGAGACATTGTTATGATTTCGCAATGTAAAGACGCGCGTCCGCCAGTTTACTTATTGTTGTATTAAATTTGTTTAAAGTCTCCGCAGTGCAATCCCAAAACCTGATGAGAATCATAGCCGACTCCTTGGAATCAGGATGCTTTTTGTGCTCCCAACCGGATTTATTTACAACCACAACCTGAATGCAAACATTTAAATGTTTCTATCTCGAGATTGCAGTCGCTGTCAAAAAAGAAGACGACAGTGGCAAAGATAAGAAAAAGATAATAACGTAACCGGAAAGGGGTCCGATACCCCCATGCTTTCCCCATACCCACTCCCTGCAGCATCTTCTTAGCTCTCGTCTCCTAGGGAAGGAAGAACCTCGGCAAGGCCGAGACGTTTCAGATCTATCTAGGGTGGAGAGAAAATTCAATTTAAAATGGCGGCTCAGATATAATGGCAGCCTCCGGTACGGCACCACCCTCCCACGCTCCCCCCCCCTACAACTCATCTCAACTTTGCCACCGCTGTTCCCTACCTATTTCTCTTTCATCCGAAAGCACCCTGCTGGGCTGCGAGAGCGAGCTCTCGTTTGCTCGCGTGTCGCCATCTTACACGATGCGAGATGCCATAACTGGCGATGGGGGGTCTCTTAAAGAATTCCTCTCGGATGCATTGTACCAGTGAGAAATGGTTCGCGTAACTTCCAGTCACGATTTTCTACGAATATTTAGTCGAGTTTGTACGGATAGTACCGTGGTTGTAACAAAGAATAAACAGAAACAAATAAAATGTAGATAGTTGACACGAAGCGATGGAGTACATGCATATTTTAGTGGCATGATTGTTCCAAAGAAAAAAAAAACAAATAAAATGTTATAGATAATTAAAAAGAGAGAGTAAAGTACAATATATGAAAATTTGTATGATTTAATGTCTAGAATATTGTGATAATATTCTGGAGCATATGTTCCGATAACTATTAAAGTAATACCAGATAATAATCTGGAATATTATTGATTAGTTTAGAATATTATTAATTTATTAGGGTAGTCTGATGCTTCCCAGGCAAAAACCACGGACTATTTATAGACTACATTATTAATTTATTAAAGGATATCATAATAATGTTAGATAATAATTTTGAATATTAACTAATAATTTGGAACGTTATTATACCTACAATCAGTTCAAAAACGTTGTAACCGTTGTCCAAAAGTGCAATAACATTTTCTGAAGAATATTCGAATAATATTCGAGAATAATTTAAATAAATTAGAATAATTTTTTAATCTAGCTAATAATTTCGGATATTGTTATAATATTTCATAACGTTATAACAACAATGGACAATAACTAAGTATGTTAGTCTACCATTCAGAATATTTATTACAATATTCTAAAGAATATCACAGTAATGCCGTAAAAAATATTGTAAAATAAGGAGCTTGGTATAACGATTTCATTGAAATGAAGAGAATGAAGAATGTCTCAAAGAAATAAAATGTGCAATATTTCCCAGAAATTATGCAAACACGTGTCAAATTCTCCCAACGAGAATCACGTGTAATAAACGAAGGAACTCTTTTTAGCCATCTGCGTGATGGTTAAAACATAGTTGCAGTGAATCGTTGCTTATACGGGAAAATGACGCGAAAATTATGAAAACATGGAGCTGAAGACCGTCGCACGTGGTTGTTAGGACTTTGTACAGCGAATCAAGGTTCGAGTCTCACAAAGCTACATCGCAAAAGTGTTTTTGTACTAACATCTGCTGTAAATTCTGTTTGCATGATTCAGCTGATGAACCCTCGGACAATGGACGATTTATGGCTATCTAATTGGCGATGCTTAGAACCGTTCACAACTCTAATTAATAATTTTAAAAAATTTACTTTCGACGATATCTCGTGTAGACAAATTAGTCTTTCCGATATCCTCAATGAAACAGCTCTATTCAGTTTTAGTTTAATTGCCACAAATTGAGTAGGGTAACTGCACCAGCGAATAAACGGGCACCAGTAAATGAACGCTTTTGTATATTCCAACGAATTTTAAGCCAATTACTAGAAGGTAGTGTTCATTGACTGGTATTTTTTATATTTTTTATTTAACATTTAATAAAGAAATATAATAATAATTTCATTTCATTTCTGTTCATTTATTTTTGACAAATGAAGTATAGGGAGCCATTTGGCATATATGAGATTCCTTTAATACACATACTATTTTTTTAAATAAAACATCTTCCCGAACTATTTCTTAAATATTCATTCATTGGTGCAGTTACCCTACTACACGACTATATGGATGTTCCCGGTCAAAAATTATTAATAGTAATATTACTACTTCACTACGCCCCTACTTCGATAATTATGTTCCCCATTTATTTCGCGAGATCTCACACTTATTTCGAGGTACAGTGTTCCCGCGATTGACGTGACTTTCGGGTAAGCGGATGCTGTAACTTTTTCTTTATCCCCACTACTAGGGGGTTGCCCCTTGGGCAGTCGATCGCGCTACAAAGAAATTAAGCTATTAGGGTGTTTAAATTGGGGTTTTATGATACCTGATATACAATATATCATTGTCAGGTATGGAATAGCATTGGTAAAATACAATTTACCGCTTAGCATCGTTGTTTACCCAGGATCCTCGTTTACACTTGGAAAAGTTATCCAAGAAATCTATGTTCGGCACACGTAAAAAAAACGTAGTATGTACCATTACGTTTCCTGAGACTCGATACCCCCGAGGTTTTCACACTAATCGCGGGAACACTGTGTGTAGTACTGATTTTTGTGTTCTTTGAAACATTTCGTTTTCTTTTTCAAATTTTGTTTCTCTCTTATCATTCGGTGAAACGAAACAAGGTACCCATCTCTAAAAATTGCTGTTCGTTACCGCTTTGTTGCTATTTACAGACCTAAGTAAAAATTGTGTCTACACAATTGTATACTGTACTCACATGTATACCGAAAGCTAGCAGTAATCATCCTTCAAAAGGAAAAGTCTGTCTCCCATCTTACCCCTTCGGAATTAATTCGAGAAGGAACACATTTCACTGTTAAACCAAGGAACATTCTCTTACAGGTATCACAAAGTCACCTTCAGATGCCATTTTTCCAAATCGTATGGACTCCAAAAAGATCCTACACATACTACAAGATACCATTAATTATCCTGCAAAATAAAAAATCCCTACCTCTTCTCTTTCCGTCACGATTAATTCCAAAAGACGTCATTTTCAATCGATTTGATTCTACACAAATTTTCTGTGAACAGAAATCATCAGATAAAATAAAAAAATCCCTACCTCATCTCATTTCCTTGCAATTAATTCCGGAAGACAGTGTTCGTTCACTATCAATGTATTCCTACACTTTTCTGTAAACAGTAGCTCTGGGTACATATGTACCGCCATTTTGACAAAAGCTACACATCCCCAAAAAATTCTGTATATTCTACACTCAACAAGAAAGTTATCGGTACCACCCTCCAAAAGAAAAATCTCAGTCTCTTCTCGTACCAGTGTCGTTAGGTCAGGGGAATTGAGGGGAATACGGTTACCCTCTCTCTGTTAGTACCGAATTAGTCACGTGACAGTGTGAAAGCGTGAAAGCGTAGGGGAACAGCGTCGTAGAAGGGGAAGGGTAGAGTGGGAGACAAGTCTTCATCTGGCGACACTGCCACACAATTAATTACATTAATCATCTGTTTCAGAGGCAGTCCGCTTCATCTTCCAATTAATCCCAATTAATTGTTTGCTAAAGAGCGTCACAATGGACCATTATACAGTAAATCCTCATTTACTGTCCGGGGTCGCCTGTGCGATCACTGTCCAATGCCTACCCACAGTACCCACTCCACTCCATTACCGTACCAATTCTTTAACTTCTGGTGTTAAGATTTGATTGATGAGAAGTAAGTTAAAAAGATTAAATACTTTCCTAACTTCCTGTGTAAATGAAAATATAATTATGGAAAATAGATATGTAATTTCAATTACATTACAGTCACACATAGCCTACAAGGAGTTTAATTTTATTGTGTTTTATATATGAGAATACAATATACCTTCAAGCTAGTGGGTGATCAAATCATTTCAACGAAAATATTATTACATTAGTTTTGTTCACAAAAAGCGATTTCTTGCAAAATCCTGAGGTCGTAGACTAATTTTGAGACCAGTTTTGAAATCAGCGTGAAAAAGTCTACGGGAAATAATATACATATAGCGTGTTAAAAAAAAAATTTTTTTCCGCGCGTGGTACTGGAGAAACCACGTTTTCTTGAAATTCTACATGCTTAACGAATTCTCTCAACGTTAAAAAGCGTTCGTACCATAATCTCCCTATTTTTCCCATATCCTGCAAAGTTTCAGCTTTAATTTTCAAAAAATTTCATCGCTCTACGTCATTTCTATCGAAAGTTCTTTGATTTTGAATCGAGTTTAAAAAATAGTGTCCCTATACGATCACTGCGTGCAGAACTCGGCTGTTGGACAGTAAATGGAGATCTACTGTACTTCTTTTTGCTACACGATCCCCAAGGTTTTTTCCCTGCGCGAAACAGATCAGCAATTCATTTTCGAATCGTCGAAACGTCCAACGGCAGATGAAACGCAACAGATCCGGGGGAGGGGGGAGGCAGGAGCGGGGGCGGAGAAGCGCTGTGGTTTTTGACGACATTAAAGAAGGATGGAAAGAGAAAGCACGGCAGCTTTGTACGGTGTATCTCCCTGCTCCGGTGCACGACACCAACATGGCAGCCGAATTCCGAGCGGTACATATTAAAACAGTTGCCGGTACGTTTCGCTCTTTTGATATATAATGCAGAACGGCGTTGTTTGTGTTAAAAGCCCGGGACCGCGGCGACTTAACCCTGTTAAACTGCGATGCTAAGTAAAACGCGGTTTGCTTTTACTCGCTCCGCTGTAATTCATGCACAAAGTGTCCGTTTCGTCCAACTTCGCGACTTTCGAACGCCAGCGTTCGTTTCCACTGCGAATGCGAGAGCGATCCGCTGTCGATCGCTTTCAAACGATCACTGGCCTGGCCGGCCATTTAGGGCCTAACTTGCGTTTAGGGGCAAGTATCATTCGGATTAGATCCGCAGAATTTGTTTTATCGTCGCGGGGAGAGGAGAGAAGGCCGTGACGATGAAAAATGTTTCGTAATTATATTTGCAAAGTATGCGAAGGTTGACGAAAATACGTATAGTGATTGCGAGTTGGAATGGTTATACGTGGAAGTGTTTTTGAAAATTGTTTCGTTACGAAATATGCATATTTTAATGCAGAAGTGACGCTTTCAAAATATTTCAGTTTGTCTCGTTGCTAGGCAATTTGTGAATTTTTTTTCCGTGACCCACAAATTTCGTTGAAATTGTTCGTTGACACGATGATACGTGATTCGGAGCTAGTCGCGTTGAACAACATTTGAGCATTTTTGTTGTTGCAGAATGTGCACGCTTAACTGCGCTGTAGAATTTCAAAATGGAAGTTACATCTCCAAGAGAGTTCGATTTATATGAGAATTGAGAAAAAGGAGATGCTTTTTAATTTTTTTCGAGACCTATATTGGTAAAAATTTTCCCGTTACGGGATTCGAAAGCATAAACGTTGGACAATACCTGACAATTTGTTTAAAATCCAAAAAATCCATATTTAAGGATACTGCAAAATTTTGAGGAGGATATTTCTTTTTAGCTAGCAATGGAAGAAAGTGAGTGCCTCATGAATTTTTTCTGAGGCCTGCAAACTTCGTAGAAACTTTCTAGTCACTTGATTCGAATGTGCATACGTTGAACAATATTTGGCAACTTTTCCACTCCAAAATCTCCATTGCTAAGTCCGCAGTGCAATTTTTATGATAATAATCCCAGTTTGATAGATAGAGGGTATCGGATGAGTCACAGGGCGGATCGTAAAAAAATTTATCCTACGCTCCTGGTAGTTCTCTTTGATCGATTTTGCAAACCCTCGAAAGGCACGGGGTGCCTTGAATCGACATTTGCGCCCGTAATTTCATTTCGCCGCCCTGCATGCGTCTTTGATTCGATTATAGTGTGAATCAGGGTCAGAAAGATAGTCTCTTCGTGCATGTATTTGCAACTTTAAATTTTTCACTGCATACACGGCGCAAAAAGGGCTCGGTGATTAATTAAATCAATCAAGAAAATCTCTGTTCAGCGTTTGCAAAAAGATTCCGAAACAAAGGCGGCTTTAAAAGCTGGATTAAAAATTATAAGTATACATACATATAGCGAATTTAATCGGTCTAGTTATATTTTCTGGAGTTTCAGTGGGAGATTCGGCGAGGAAATATCGATTCTGGGATGTTGTAGCTCGATTGAGAGATCGATTAGACTTTTCTCAGAAGAATAGGGTGCAACCTACCTGGATCCTGGCCTCGTTCAATTTAGTAGATCGCGCCAATTCCTCCCTGCAGTATATGTCCGGGTAATGAGATTTTGCGAATGCCGATTCCAATTCTGCCAGCTGCTCCTGCGAAACAATTCGAGGGCCCTAGTGAAGACTATCTGACGGGAAATTCGCGAGGTTCGAGACCGACGTTATTATTTGAAAAATTATATAAATTGCTACGTTTCAATAATAATTGAAGTCGGAGGATCAATGAATCTGAGGAAAAAAAATTAGAGACTCGCTTGATGTATTATAACTTATAACTCTCTGGCTAAAAATCAGGAAATGATTTAGACTCATTTCAAAGGAGTCCATACTTTCACCACCTTCCCCCTGTAAAGTTGTATATTTTTTTAAACTAAAAAGGTCACTAAATTAGTACTTTGTACGGTAAATTGAAAGTGTGGTCACGGAGATGGAAAGATGTAATTTGTTGTAACTTTGTTAAAAATCATCAGAAAATAACCTATCTAGACTCATTTTAAACAGGAAATCTCCACTTTTATTCCTAACGAATTATTTTTATTTCAGAAACGTTTTTTCCTCTAGGAAGCGCGCCAACAAAAATTAACAATCTACATGAACTCATTTTACAGTGCGAAGCTTCTGCTTTCACCTTAAATAAGTTATTTTTAAAAAAAAAAAAAAAAAGCATTTTGTTGAAACAAATAAATTACTGATGGCGAAAGTAGAGATGTAGAAACTATACAATGAGTCCAGATTGATCATCGTATGATTTTTTAAAACAAAGTTATGATAATTTGAAGTTTCCAATTTCTCACCATAGATTTTGCAATCCTTGGATCATTGGTGTACAATATTGAATTTTTTAGTGGAGAAAAATCATCGAAGATTAAAAGGAATTAGTGGACGTCAAGATACATATACAGGTTTCACGCTATCCAACGAGCCTAACTTAGTTCATGGCCGTATGATTTTTTTAAAGAAAGTTACAATGGTTTGAAAATTCAGAGATCCTCCGACCAAAGATCGTTCATTGCGAGTCTTTCGAGATGGTTAATAAAAATAATATTTTCAGTACAAACCTGTGTGAAGGTAGTCCTATGTCGTCGTCGGGCAGGTGTCGGACAACTTGCAGTGGTGGGAGTGTGGCCGATATGTGGACTCGAAGCACAAGGATCTGGTTTTAACTTTTTGAAAGCTCCTTCCGCACCTGAAACGAGAAATTCGTCAATTAACAACATATGTATAGAAACCTGCATGCAAATTTTAAAACAACATACTGTTTTACTTTCCATTGCGAACTTGATTCTTGCGAAGTATTTCAGATACATGAAATAAGCAACTTTTATTTATTTTTTATGTTAAACTTTAAAAAATCATGATTCGAACGAAAAACTTTCAACTTTGAACATTTTCTGTGCCGGTTGTAGTTATGCGGATGTTTTTCACGGGGAAATTGTTCTGTAAACTCTCCCGAATGAGATGGTGTAGTTTACTATTACATCATGAACGCGGAGATTTGTTTAAATAATTATTACAGTTCAATGATACATGATTGACAAAATTATCCGGAAACAATTGTACTAAAAATGATTTCACAGTGTTCTAAGAATAGAGATAGTTTACATCTAGGAATATTTATATAACGTTAATGTTGGTTATTATCTCAATTATGTTTACCATACGCGTAGAATCTCGAATTAATCTTTAACCACATGAGTGGAGTGAAAGCATAATTTACTGTTGCGCTGCCAAATTCTAAGCGACAGACAGTCGCCAGCCGATAGTCCTTGTGCCATTTCGGTATTGACAGTATGTCGCCCATATAGATTCGATATTTCCTGCGAGTTTTGCAATGGTGGAGATAGAAAGTTGTCGCAATGTTGTAACTTGACGGTTTCAAAATTTTTTAGGTATGACTAGCCTTACATCGAACGCAAATTTCCCATTAACAGCTTACGACAAGTTTTACGACCTAACTGTTAAGAGCCGACTCAACTTGTAAATGATTTTTAAATAAATTCTACCGCGGAAGAATTAAACAAAGAAAATGATCTTATTATGGTTGAAAGTAGAAATTCTTCAAAATGAGAACAGTTATTTTTAAAACAAAATAACCCGAGGAAGTTGACAGTAGAGAGCTTGAACATGAGCCCAGACACATCATCATCCAACTATTTTTCGCAAAGTTATAACAGATTAAATCGCGTTTTACAATACAAAAATTTTGTTCAAAAAAAAAACGTAGCCTGCAGGAGTCGAAAGTAAATAGAAGCTCAATCCTTGAAAATAAAACCAAGAACATTATCTTCCGATTTTGTTTCGCGAAGTTATTAGAGGTTACATTTCCAAACCTCTTGGTACGAATCTAGAAAATGTACGTCGCGCGTTTTACACTATAGAAATATTTAAAAGAAATTACTTGAAAGAGTTTAAAGTAGAAGCAGAATCTTTGGAAATGAGTCGATTAAGATTATCGTGGAATTTTCATTCACGAAGTTACAACCAGTTCAACATGGCCAAGTTAGCGTTGAAGATTCGACAACGCTGTGATTGTGGTGGCCGGTGTGTTTTAATTAGTAAAAGATCGTTAATGAGGGACTTCCGCGAGGGTGTGAGGAGCCGTCGGCCGGTTCGGAGGTCCGCAGGAGTCGCTTCCACCACGATAAGTCGTCGTTCGTCTTGGTTGTTTCACGGTATCGGCTTTATGAACGTGCGAACGTACGGACGGGGTAACGGTGGCGAGTGAAGTCCCTCGCACTATGCTAACTTGGTTAGGGCGTTAATGACCTAATCATGTTACATGCTGATTCAATGTTCAAGGATGAATGCTGTCCACTTTACATACCTTGTCCCGTTTCCCGGTGAACGGTGAAACTCGGTCAAGTTCAGCGGGAAGACGGGGAACCTCTTACAATCCGTTTCTTGACGAGCGAATCGGCATCTAGCGCGATCGTCTTGCGAAATTCTTCGACTAATCATTTGCGAACGTTGTCGAAGCATATGGGAAACCGCACGCTAAAGCCCCATAACGAGTGGGTTTGTAGTTTCATGGTTACCGGTATGTAAATATGAAACCGGAATTTGCCCATAGGTGGCTCTAGCTGTCAATGTAGTTACCGTCAAACCGCGTCATTGACGCCATTTTCTTGTTTTGACATCTGGTAAAGATTTTCAACTCACAACCATACAAGTTTCATACAACAGCATAGTTTTTAGTAACGTTGAACATGTCGAATTTTGTGCCTGGAAACTACGATATTCGGACAGCATTGATTTTCTGTTTCCATTTGAAGAAAACTGCTGTAGAATCGCATCGAATGCTTGTCGAAGCGTACGGCGAGCATGCTCTTGGTAAATCACAGTGCTTTGAGTGGTTTAAAAAATTCAAAAATGGCAATTTTTATGTGACAAATGAAGAACGTGGAAGACCACCGAAAAAGTTTGAAGACAGCGATCTGCAAGCATTGTTGGATGAGAATGACGCTCAAACGCAACAACAACTCGCGGATCAATTAAATGTGACACGAGAAGCCGTCTCCATACGTTTGAAAGCCATGGAAAAGATTCAGAAGATGGGGAAATGGGTTCCACATGAACTGAATGAAAGACAGCAGGGAAACCGAAAAACCTCTTGTGAAATGCTGCTCGCCAAGTACAAAAGAAAGTCATTTCTCCGTCGAATTGTGACTGGCGATGAGAAGTGGATATATTTCGAGAATCCTAAGAGTAAGAGGTCATGGGTAACTCCAGGCGAATCATCGACATCGACTGCAAGGCCAAATCGCTATGGACGGAAGACAATGCTCTGTGTTTGGTGGGATCAGAAGAGTGTGATCTATTATGAGCTGCTAAAACCTGGTGAAACCGTTAATACTGAACGCTACCGACAACAAATGATCGATTTGAATCAAGCTTTGCGTGCTAAACGACCGAAATATCAAAAAAGACAACACAAAGTGATTTTGCTTGATGATAATGCACCATCACACACAGCAAAACCGGTAAAGGAAACGATTGAGGAGTTTAGTTGGGAAATACTTTCGCATGCAGCTTACCCACCAGACTTGGCTCCATCCGATTATTACTTATTTGCATCGATGGGACACGCACTTGCTGAGCAGCGCTTCACATCTTACGAAAATGTACGAAAATGGCTCGATGACTGGTTTGCCTCAAAAGAGGAACAGTTTTTTTGGCGTGGCATCCACAAATTGTCAGAGAAATGGGAAAAATATGTAGCTACCGATGGGCAATACTTCGAATAAAATATTTTGTATCATTGTCATACAATAAACGTGTATTTTCTATACAAAAATTCCGGTTTCATATTTACATACCGGTAGACCGGTTAGAGTATCTCAAAGGTCTAAGAGTATCGCTTTGGTTACTTATTTTCAGGACTGTACTTGACTGCTTGCGACAAGCTCAATTTTAATTTTGTGGTCATCGGAAACTAAATCGGTTTATAGTTTCATAATAAAAAAATCTGAAAGTTAGCCTTGAACAGTATCATCTCTTTGGTCACTGATGCCTTCGAGGCAGTCGCTCATAACAAGCTCAAATTTTAATATGTTGCTGTTATCTACAAAATTTGAGAATACTGTTAAAAGATCGGGAAACTATACGCCAAAGTTCCATCATACATAATTCGTTTAGCAGTGTTATGTTAAAAAATTTCAAAGTTAGCCTAACCAGTTCTGAGCTATGTTTAAAATTTCAAGTCTCTAGCTGATCGGGAAGTTAGTTTAAAATCAATTGCAACATTTGTACCGAACAGACAACAAACAGACAAACAGATGAAACAGGTGGTAAAATAGAGTCCTCCATTGACCATACCATGTATGGTATGTACCATACAGTACAGGGTGGAAATTATAAAGCGTTACAGACGAATATCTCTAAAAATATTGATTATACGAAAAAATGTTTCATATGAAAGTTGTTCAGTACCGAGGAGGGCATCATGTGGTGGGACTTTTATTTTTCCCGGTGGACACTCCATGGTGAGGTGAAGGTCAACTTTCTTTTTTTAAATGGAATGTCCTAATTTTTATACCATAGAGTGCTAGAGTATCAAATTCTGAGTATAAAAGTGTTGACCTTCATATGTCCTAAATCTAATAGTTAACGAGATATTATCCTAAGAAGAAAGAACATTTTTTCGATAATATCTCATAAGTAAACTATCAGATTTAGGACATATGGAGGTCAATACATTTTTACTCAGAATTCGATAGTCAATCGATTCATGATCAAGAAAGTAGGTCTTTAAATTTAAGAAAAATCAAGGTGATCTTCTCCTCACCTTGGAGTGTCCATCGGGAAAAATAAAAATCCCATCAGATGATGTCCCCGTCAAAATTACCACTAAACCTACCACGAGGGGTCGAATGACCCATTTTAGATTTTTTATTTGACAATTAGTCAAGTTGTTTTCACATGGGAATTTATTGAATATATTTTTTCACTCGAGTATAATATCATAGTTAATATCGCACAAAATACAATAAATAAATTTAATCTTGTTACTTTTATAATACTGTACACATCAGTCATTTTTGATGGTCGGTAGGTTTAGTGTTAAAGACATCGATGAAAAAAATAAAATTGAGATCTGGTAATCTGTGTACCATATACATAGAAAAAAATAAAGGAAAGAGTTGTAGGTCCCCCATCGATTCCAGGAGAATCGTTATGGCAGACTGGCAGATGCGAGCGACGGACAGCTGCCAGAGTCGCAGAAACCTGTATCATCGATGATCCATCCCATTGATCCTGTCATTTGTCAACGTGGATTTCACCTCGTTAAAATCGTTGGTAATTATTTCGCAGCTGCTACTCCTACCCATAATTGCCCTGAAGCTATTTTTTTCAATTATATTGGAACTTCTGAATATACTCAACTCTGTTACCGTAAACTGTAAACAAAATTTAATATGGAGCATCTGTCAGCGCTATCCGTAGCAAAATTATGCTCTCTGTCGCTTCACGTAACTCAGTTTCCTCCTACGTTTCTCATTCCGAAAATAATTTGAAAAATACCACCTGAATGTCCGCGACATTGTGAACTTTTGGGTATCTGTCGTCACACTTCGATCATTATTTAAACCCGCGGTTATACGCTCGCAATCTGATGCTAAACTATGTTAGCTTCTTCGGGAGAGTCGGTAGAGTAATTCTACACAAGAGACAATCTTTACATCCTTGTAGAAGAACTCATTACACAATACACAGGCCAGCATTTTCGGGTAACTTTCAGATTATTTTACTATGAAATGACAACACTGTTTATTATGGGACTTGAATGTAATTTTCCTCAATCCTCAAATTTTTCTAGGAAGAAAATATAAAAATTGAGCTGGTTACGAGTATTTAAGTCCACCCTTGAAAGAGAATATGCTACAACCCCATTTACGTTGTAAGCTAACCTTTGGCATTTTCTACTATGAAACTACAAACTCAATAATTTTGGGAACTTGCAGTACATCTTCATTTACATTTCACCAAGATCTCGAAATTTTTCTACGTTAAAAAAATCAAAACCGAGCTAGTTATGACCAATTAACTGCGCCCTCGGAAAGGAATCCTCTTCCAAGCGAAAAAAAGATACTTTGTCGTTGGGCGACGCGACGGTAACTTCTCCGCAAGTTTGTTCAAGGAGTAGTATTAGATCTTCTTTTTTAAAGCGGAGAGGAAAGCCATCGTTTGCACTGGAGAAAGAGAGAGAGAGAGAGAGAGAGAGAGAGAGAGAGAGAGAGAGAGAGAGAGGGGGAGAGAGAGAGAGAGGAAGAGAGAGGGAGAGATTTCGCGGGTTCACATTTTAAAAGGGGCAAAGGATTCTCGCGGAAGACCATCGCTTGAGAACTTTTAATGCCGCGGAGAACGCAAGAGGGTTAACGAAATTAATTTTTCCGCCCCCGTTTCTCTCTTTCTGCGCCTTTCCCCCGTACCGTCTCTCCTCTTTCATTCTTTTATTCTCGTTTCATTTGCATGAACACTGCGGTAGCTTCATCTTGTTTCCCAGCGGCCTGACCTTGGAGGAATTCAGCCCCATCTAATTCATTATTGAACAACAAAGACTGCAAAAAGGCAGGCGAGCTCGTCTCTCAGTGACCTAATCTTAGTTCGACTTTTTAATTATTTACGGTACCGTTCAGTAACGTGTTTGCGTTAAGTAATGTTTGCGAGAAAAATTAATTACTTTCTTCGGACATTCTAATTACGAAAAGAGTAGCTATAATTTTTACAAGGAATTATTTAATTGTAAATTATAACGAATATTATATTAATTATATTGTCTTATTTAATTTGTTTTATTTTATGTCATTCTTTCTACTCGTTCATCTATTCTATTTTATTTTATATTTTCTTGATTTTACTGTGTTTCATTAAATTCTAATTTTATACTCAGTATTACTTTACTGTAATTTATTTTACTCTACTTTATTGTGTATTCCATAGCATTTTATTTCTCACAATTTCACTCCAGTTAAATCCGTTTGATTCGTTTTCGCTGCGTTTTACTGTACTTCATTCTATCTATTCTATATCATTGTATATTATTGTATTCTATTTTAATCTGTTTTGTACTAATTTATTCGACTATATTTAATTCTATTTTATTCTATCTATAATTAAAAACCTTCTATTTTTATTTAAATAATTCTGTTGAAATAACATTGTCCTCCGCTCATCCTGCATCTATCCCTTATTATTATTGAATATTTTAAAAGAAACTTACTGATATGATTTATAATAAAAATTATCACGTACATTTAACATTTATATTTACATCAGTTCAAATTCTAATCGATTACCAATATGTTTACGGTCAACATAAATGTTTCCCTACTTATTTTCGCGCCAAAAGATGCAAGAAATACATAAATTCTATTGAAATAACTACACTAAGATTCAAATGCAAAAACGTAAAACACTCTAAAATCGTAATACTCTTCATTGCGCCAATTTTGTACTGTTCATAACGTCCGTAAATTGCCAAGGTGTCTATTATCAACATAAATATTTCCCTATTTATTTTGCGCGCGCGAGGTTCAATCAAAAGGGTTACCAGCTTATAAGAACGTGGAAGAAAAGGGGATTTTCTCTTTATATTTTGACCGACTCTGAAAAAGGAAATGGCCAACGTGTTATCTCGATATAGGTGAATTTTCTGCTTGTTAATTTTCGAGTGGAACGCGTGTACATTGACAAAGCGGTCGGTCAAGGTGTTGACAGTGGGGTGCGAGGATCGTACCATATGGTGGTACCTGTTCCACGGCCTATTATTATGTGTTCATGGGGATTTAGAGAGCCTAACGCTAAGGGTGGCCTAATGGGGTTTGCCATGATGGCTGGGCGTAGGCGAGCATCGAGTACGTACCATATTATTCTCGATGAAACATGCTACAGTGAGCCGAAAGAATAGAGCAACCCTAAGCACTACACTCTCTTCGCTTTCATATCCGACAATCTGTTTTCTATAAATGTCAAATTTCCTTCAACAATCAAGTTTTTTCCTGGGTAATGGAATTTTTAGGGGGGGGGGGCTACGTTCAAAGTAAGGCAAAGGTGAATTTTTAGCTAATAAATAATATAAATAACCAAATGGGTTAAACAGGTTTCGGAGACTTTCCAACATGGGTATTGGTGAGAGAAATTCTCCAGAGGACTATTACCAAATATTTATGAATCGGCTGAGGAGAAACTATAATAAATAATTTACGAAATAAGTTCTACATTATTTTCACTATCGCGTTGCAGATTAGAATCATTGTTATGTTCGCCAAAAAACTTTGATTTCATTTTGGACAAACTGCTCAACTAATCGTACAAATAACCGAAGTTGACCTTCATAAGCTCTTCACCGCGGTTTAATCTCCGCTGAAACATTTCTCGCTTGCGAATAATAGTATAACGACGTAAATGAACGTGGTAATACGAGCCGGCTGGTATGTATAAATTTGTCAGACAGAAGATCCAAGTTTTCAATGGAAAAACGCTGGCCCCGTGCGAAGCTTTATCGAGTCAACCCCGCGAGCTTTGTCGAGTGAATCGTTAAAAAAGAAAAAAAAGAAGGGTTGTTCTTACCAACACTGGAAGTGGCCCCGACGCTGCTCCTCCCGGGCGTCGCGGCGGGCGTGGGTGGGCTGGCCTCGAGTCCCTGGTGCACGCCATACAAGCCGAAGTCCTGTTCGTTCGAACTGGTGCTGCTGCACTTCCTCTTCTCCTGGTTATGATTCAGATGAAAGCTGTCGTTCTCGACGAGTCCGACGCCGAGGAGACCCAGGTTCGGCCTCAGCTCGTCCATTAGCTTGTTCTGGCCGCAGTTCGCAGCGGCTGCCGCTGAGAAGTTCAGTTGTCTGCTGAAGATCGCTGGGAATATGTTGAACTGCTGATGGTCGAGGCTGAGGGCAGTCGTCGGCAACGAAGAGCCGCCGCCGCCTCCGCCGCCGACGGAACCGCCACCGACGGAGCCGACGCCGCCTGCACCGGGACCCCCGGTACCTCCGGAAAGGTCGTTAGCCAGGGTGATGCCGGGGTGACCTTGTCGAGGTCTCTCGTTCACAATATTCACCTCGCCTTCCAATAGTTAGTGGGTCATCCTTCTCTCAGAGTCTCGGAGGATCCTCGATTTTATGTTTTAATCCTTTACCTCACACGGTCTCCGGATTACCCTTTTTGCTTCTGTTTCGAACAGCTGCGGAGAACACCGAGAGCTGGTGGCTTCAGGATTCCCCGTCCTTTTACAGAGGTTTAGAGGATTAATAGTATGCGATACCGATCCCAGCAACCCCAATGTAACTATATTCCAGCTATTGCTTCAGAGGATCTGCAATGTATCCCGTTTCAATCACTTCGGATGAGTATCGGGTTAGACTTCTTTGGTGGTTCGTTCGAGAGGGTTTGAGAATGGTAGCGAAGCAAGTCCTTATTTTTGGAAGGTACTGCGGTGTTGTCTTCGGGAGTCAGTGAATCCGACTTACCGAAGGATTCTGAAGGATGAAGTTTCAGCCTTCAGATTTAGACCTGCTCAAAGCTTCGAAAGTTTGAAGATACGTTAACCCCTCACTCACATATTCGAAAACTCTGAGACTGGTAGTAAAGCAAATCCTTGTTGCTGGAAGATGCACTATTGTCTGACACAACTGTTATTTTCGTTTCAGTCACTTAGGAAGAGGTGTTAATGGCGATACCTTGAGGGTATTCAGCGGCCCAAAAGGTCAGCCTTGCTCAGAAGATCAGACTTGTTCAGAGTTTCAAAAATTGAAACTCGTAGCTGCGTTAAATTCCTATTTCTTCAACCTTGCTCTAAGGTTTAGAAGTTTGATACTAGGGAAAATTCTTGTTACTCGAGGAATTTATCCCCTTGCTTTTATTCCAGCTACTTAGGGAATACTTTGATACTTGAGTGTTTATGTATAGCTAAGCAAATCCTAGTTTTTGGTGTTGTTTAGAACTGTCCAACTTCTGTTGAAAAAGAAGACCAAATTCCTGTATTTTGAGAAATTCGACAGCTGAAAAGCCTGAAAATTTTCAGCAAAAAGTAGCTAATCCTTATTTTCTGTAGGATACACAAAGCAAATGCTCGTTCAATCTAGCGACGCTAAGATCCCTGACGACGTAATATTACAGTGTCTTCTCAAAGTAACAATATCGCATTCACAGTTCAATGATATGATGCTGGTCCTCTAATTAGGATCGAATTGGACTAACCTCGATTATAATCCTTCAGAACGTTGACTGAGAATTAATACTCTTAAGAAGAGGCTTGAGAATAACTATTTAGGTATACACATGTCAGGGCGGCGCACTGCTTCAACACAATATTATGACACTTTCTGGACAGTCTCAGCCTTGTAATTAACCTAGCGTCGTCTTTTGTAGATGATCCTCAAAAATGTCAGTCTCAAAAGCTTGTGGACTGCAGCCCAGTCTTCTTTCTGGACACTGTCATCCGCTATGATTCTCAGTGGAAGCTCCAATGTTGATCACAGAGGTCTCGCAGATCCGTATCTTCTGCCCCCTTCTGGTCAGCAGTACGTCAAACGACTCTCAAATCCAAAACACCTAAACTGGGACTACTTTATCCCAAAATTTCAATACTGCGTCTAGAGCTCTCAGTTCACTTAGGGTTATCAGTACTACAACAAAGATCTCTCACCACCTCTTAACGCAGTAGCTAACTAATCTTCGAAGCCTCAACTCGCAACTTCTTTCGATCCACAGTTCTCCGATGAGATCCTCGGCAATCCTACTGGGAGTAGAGTCAATCTTCTCAATAATGCTCCGTGTTGGTTGCAGAGGTCTCAGCTCACGTCCACTATGATTTTGTAGTGCTCCAACAAGTCTTCGACTCTCAGCATCCAAACTTTACTCTCTCCCCCTAGCAAATCTTCTACATCGATTCTGAAACTCTCAGCATTCAAACTGACAGTACTTTACACCTCAGTGAAGGTCCTACGGTGATCTCACCTCACTGTCCTCGACTCTTTCGAACTCTTCGATCCTCGGATAGGGTCTTCTCAGCTCTTCAGCAACCGAGAGTACTGTATCTCTTCAGAAAGATGGATCCTGGAGGCTAATCCTGGAGGTACCAGATCACTGCGTTCCGCTCTCCTCAAACACGTTCTCAGATCCTCAGAAGCTCCAATGAGGATCCACTGTCTCTCTTACAGGTCTCGGTTCCTCAGTAAAGACCCGACCTCGCTGCCAGTGATCTCGGCTTAACGATCTCGTCTCCGAGAAACGGTCTCACACCACGCGTAAATCGGCAAAGCGGCAAAGATGCCCCTATCTCGACCGAGTTTCCGCGAGAGCGTCTTCAACAATGTGATCCGCGACGCTGCTAATGTTTACGTTATGGGTGGGGGGCGCGGCGCGGCGGGTTTAAGAGAGCCGAAAGGGCCGTAAAACACAGGTTAATCGCGGGCGGACGTTATCGCTACCGCGGCCTCGATTCGAAATTGAAATCTTATTATCCCGTCGATGCAATTACGCGGCTCCCAGTCAACAGGGGCGGCGGGGTTAGCAGGGGTGAGGAAGCGGGGGGGTTTCCGTGCGAAGAAGGGGGAGAGAGGGGGACCAACGGCGGACACGAGGACAGAGGAGAGAGATTCGAATATCTCGGAATAATTATGAGAAGAGAGGCGAGAGAAAATCGGGGTGTCTCGAGAGGCGAGTCTCTCGCGTCGCGTAGCCTGCCCTCGCGGGCGTTCGTAACTCGCCGGACTGGCCCTCGCGGGCAACGGGCGCGGGCGTCGCGACGACGCGGGCTCTGCCGAGCAGGAAAAACCCGAAACGAGCCGAGCAATCGAGAGGGGCGACCGCTCGCCGTGAGTTCTTGTGGGATTCTGTCCGCGAAATGCAGTTATCCTGGTGACTCCGCGGGGGGACACGACTCGGAGGGGTCGTTCGAGGTGGTGGGGGGTCGCGAGCGACGAGCGATACCTGCCCCCCGTCCCCTGCCGCCCCTCCCCTGACCGAACGAAGGCGCTTCGGCGCGCGGACCACGAGGCGTGAGCACACCCCGGTTATTGGACGTCGCCGTGGCAACGCATCCCCTACGCCGGCCAATCGGGAACCGTTAGAGGCTGATGAGCGTTCCCCCACTTCCCGGCCAAGATGGCGGACTTACCAATAAAAATTCTTCTGGAAAATAACCTGCGAGCGATTTTCTTTCCACCCTGCTATCTAGCTTTTCGTACCGTGTACACTAAAGGGTGGGCGCCCGCGGCTCTGTGTGGGTGTGCGCGGGCGGAGGGTGCGTGGAGGGAGGCTTTAGGGTTTCTTCTAGATAGGCGGAATTGTAGCGACCCTTAAGGTTGCCCTCTGTGTCTTTGGTACTAGGTTCCTTTTTGTTTTTCGGGGGAATAGTGGAGTTCGTTTTATTGGGAGATGGGTTTTTTAATTTTTACCGGGAGGGGCTCGAGGAGCGAGGAGCAACGAGGAAAGTATATGCTAGATAGGAGTTCTAAGAATGAGGAGAGTTGGGGAGGATGGTTTGGGGAAAGTGATATTTAGGGGTGCTGAGGGTGTGTAGCGGATATGGGGTGGTTTTAAAGAAATTTTTAGGGGCGATTTGATCGTGGTTTTCAACGACTTTCACAATTTTCTGGAATGGAATGCCGAGACTGATTTTTATGGGACTTTAATGTACGCTTTTATTTACGTTTCGACTCTATGTTCTCAAATTTTTATGTGAAGAATAAGTGCAAATCTACTTTGTTATAAGCTATTAATTACACCCTTGAAAACGGACCTATTACAACCCCCTAATGTTTAAGTTTGACTTATTATGAGACTTCGGTGTACCCATTTGTCCACACTTTGACTTTGTTCTCGAATTTTTCGATCTCTCAATCAAAGTGGATATTGTTAGAACCGATTAAGTACAGCATTGAAGAACATGACTTTCTCTCTAATATTCTAATGAATTTTAATAAAACTGCAAAACTGATGATTATAGAATTTGGTATTAACTGTTGTTTATAGAATGTGGTATAACTTGTTTTTTATGTCTTGTTACCAAATTTTTACATTAAGAAAAAATGCGAATTGACTTTATTATTTACTATTAACTACATCCTTGAAGAAGAACTACCCTCTAATGTCCTAGTTTGATTTTGATAATTTTTTATAAAACACAATAATTAACACATAATTTCACAAAGTTTTAAGCGCGGGGAAAATAAAAATTGAGTATTTTATAAACCATTAACTACATCCTTGGAAAAGATCTAGCTGTAGCCCCTGGTATCTTAGCCTGCCTTTGTCAATTCTTTACAACAAAACCACAAACTCCTTTATTCTCAGACTTTGTTGCACACTAGTGCTTAGCTTTAAAGTGTATCTTCAAATTTTGGTACAGAGGAAAAGCCAAAAATAACCTGAATAAAAGAAATTAGTAGCGAATATTTCCTCCAGAACAATAATAAAATATTTTCTGTCCATCATAATTTCTGGTCCAAGGGAATTCATTTGGCAACTCCGTCTCCTCCCGTCATCCGAAATGACTCACATATAACCGAAACCTGTCTGGTTTCTCGAGGAACTTGGACAAAACCCTTCGATTCGTCGACTTGACGCCCACTTCTCGTTCGACCCTCCTTCGGAGCGTGGCGAGAGGGTGCCTGAGGATGAGATCGAACAGATATGCAGCCGAAGGGTATCAGCAAGGGCTACGAACGAGAAACATTAAGTTCCTAGAGCCTCCGCCTCTTCAGGCTTTCTCAAACCCCCAAAACCCCACCCTTCTGGCGACCACATCTAAAAATGGGTAGCATTGACCATTTCACAAAATTTCACAAACCGTCACCCAAACCAAAAACGAAAAAACGAGCTAGGTACACAGTTGTCCACCAAATCGAGTTCAAAGACAAACCGAGACTTTTTATTTTGAAACTCAACTTTTTCGAAAACCGAACCTCGAATGGAAAAAATTCATCCTTCATCTTCGTTGCAGTTTTTCTTGTAGAATCGCTTGGTGTACTTTCTAGTGCGTTTAAGGGTGTTATGTGGGTTTTTCTGCGGTATTGTTTTTAGGTTTGGTAATAATTACTTAGTGGGTAATTATGGCTCGCTCATTTACTCGGCTCGATACGAACGTAATCTTTTAGCGTTCGAGCCCTTGAAAAGTAATCGGATTGCGTCGGATCCGAAGAGAGCGTTAGTTGCAGTTATGGTACGTGTTCATTATGTTCGCTTTAGTTGCAGATTTCGGGATCTCTCATTAAGAATGCGAAATGCGGCGCACAAATAATGACATTTTACAGAGTGAGTCGATCAAAGCAGGAATTTGCGAAATTTATAAACGCATTCACACCTACTCACCTGGATTTTTATTGCTCGGCGTTCGACTCGGCTGCTCGGGGCTCTGGCCGAATCATGGCAAACTGCATTCGCAAATTTTGTAGATCGTTGTTCAATTTCAATAGTGTAGGTTGCATTTCATTCGCTACGTAAACTCAATAGCAATTTTGCAATCGAGAAAGTTCTCAACCTACTGCTAATATTGCAGAGCGACCATGCGATTTTTTGTGAAATGGTACGAGAAAATGATTTGCTATGCGACCGTGCTGTATACTTTTATCTGTGTTTCGACTATGTTCTCAAATTTATAGAAAAAGAAATAATAAAACAAATTGAGCTGGTTATGAACGACTAAGTGCACCCATGAGAAAGAGCTAATCAGAACCCTCTGATATCTTTAACTTTGATAGTGTTCTATAACAAGAGTTCGACGTCGATTATTATGCAATTTGAATGTGTATTTTTTTTTATTTTTTGAATACATACACAAATTTTTACAAGCAGAGAAAATCAAAATTGAGCTGGTTATTAGCAGCTAAGTCTATCCTTGAGAAAGAACTAATTACAACCCCACTTATTATTTTTATAACTCTGGAATTTTTTATAACAAAACTGTGAAATCTACTATTATGTAACTTTAATATATGTATACAGGGTGTCCCACATGAATGGGAACACCTAAATATCTTTCGTATTTACAGTCCTATCAGAAAACTTCAGAGAATAAAGTGGCACTATTGCAGGGGGCAAAAATATAACCGTAAAGAAAAAAATTTTTTATGTCGTGTTTTTTAATGAAATTTCAAGGTCACCGATGTTTTCTTAAATGGAATAGTATATTTTTTTACGATAGCATGATAGACAATAAAAAACTGAATTAGGCTGTAATTGTTACAATTAATTAAATAATTAAATAACAATAGACTGAAATAGACCTGAATAGGACTGTAAATACGAAAGATATTTAGGTGTTCCCATTTATGTGGGACACCCTGTATATATATATATATGTTTTTGTTTATATATTGACTATGTTGCACACATTTGTACAACGAGGAAGAATCAAACTGGAGGTCTGGAACTGGAGAATAAGCGATTTTGTAGATCGTGGAAAGGACTTGTTTCAGAGGCTGATGCTCTAGGTTATTTTTGATAGTAGCATGATCACTTGGTGCTCGTATTCTCCCTCGTATAATTATACATGAAAAATACTCTGAAAGCTTATCTGAATCTTTGAAAGCTATCGATTAGACCACCCTTGCGAAGGTACAACCTGCATATGGTCCACGCAGACCGTAAAGTTGGCTTTCCAATCCAAGTGATCGGATCTAATCTAAGCGATCTACCCCTTGTAAATTAGGTCCATGAGGCTCTTCGATCGCATAGAAACAGTGGCTCGAAGTTACAGAGTCTCTACACAATTTCATACGCATACCATACGCAAATTATTACAGACACCATCATCACATATCATCATATTTTTCCAACGTTAATTCTTTAACAGCGTTCCTAGACTCGAATTTCCTAGATCCTCCGTAAACTCAACAAAAATATCTGACGACCTCAGTAAACCATGTAGAAACCTCGTCAAACTTATATATATATATTGTGAAATTAATTGGTTCTTATGATTACAATTGACTGAATGTAATTGTATTGGAATTGTAAAATGAAGTAGTTGGTTAGAGGGGATCAAGTGGGATATTAAGAGCTTCCTGAATCGATGGATGATCGATACAGCAATGGATCTCCAAGTGATCAGCATATAGTAAGAATTTCCAGAATCAAAATTCCTCAGAGAGATCGTTGGTAAATAGGTTAAACAGCACAGCTCCCAGCAGGCGAGAGCCTCGAGGAAATCCAGAGATAACTTTGATATTTCTGCGATGGCGGTTACTCCATTTTACAAGTTGCATTCCATTGGTAACAAATTACCAATATATATTCAAGAGAACACCATCAAAAAATTATTATTAACCCACAATTAAACTTTAGCGCAATTGCTCTGGCAGGCTAATAAATAGACATTAAATCAAACAATGTAGAGAAAAAATTAAAATTAATTAATTAAATAAATATATGTATACGTACATACATATGTATATTTATTTAAAATTTGATTCATTGCAATGTATTTCACTATTTCAAAGTTTTCAATTGCTGTGCATCGTAGTTAATTTAATTGCATATGTACCCATATATATGTATATATGTATGTATATTTATTTACTGTATTTATTTATTGTATAAATTAAAACTTCAGGTTATGAAATGATTGAATATACAAAATATCAATCAAGTGTTCTCTTATTACTGAAGCCAAAGTTTAAGTTCAAATTATTTTTATATAATATAACAATACTATGTATACCATACATACAGTAGTGAGTGTAAAAGGTATTCGTACGCCCCTTAAAATGGAATTTAACTTTTTTATATTTCTATCAAACGATCTGATTTTTTATAATCAATTAGAAGTATATAGGTTTAGGAAATGATATGCAAAAAAGTTTTTCCAAAAATTATAATTTACAAGGTAACATGCAATAATAAAAAAGGAATTTTTTAAAACCTTTTTATTTGGGCCCTTGCATGCAACAAGGCTACAACTTTATAAATTATAATTTTTGAAAGGGATCTCTTTGCATATCATTTCGTAAACCAATATTTCCAATTGATTATAAAAAGATCATGTCGTTTGGTACAATTATAAAAAAGTTATTCTATTTTGAAGGGCGTACGAATACTTTTACTTACAGCTCACTATAAATAATTTAAGTCATATAAACACAGAATAAAATTTCAGCCAACTGTTCCCCACTACATATACATATACTACTCAAGTCACAATTTATGTTGGCATTACGCGCTGCATTGTAACAATAGTTTATAGTAGTTTATAGCAACAGTTATGGGAACGCGATTCGAGGGATGAAATAATTACTTACCCGTAACACAAAAGGCATCCTTGGCAGTGTCAACGAGCTCGAAATTTTCACGTTACAGAATTTTCGATAGTCAAACAAAGCAGGAAGAGTTGCTGGGAAAATATTCGACATAACTATGTAACTGTATTACGTTACGCTGATGCGATACGTGGCTCTCGTGCATGATACATAGTTCTACATATTTAACTGAACGGAACGTTGTTGTACTTTACGTGAAAAAAAGAAGAAACCATCGAACATTTTTTTTCTCTTGTCTACGTTAATCCATATGAAACTTATTGTTGTTACATCTCGGTCGAAAATTATATCATTGTGCAATGTTCTATTATGATTAATTATTAATATTAATATTATCATTAATTATTAATATTATTCTAATTAAAAGATTTAGTTGTATGGAGTAGTACAATAGTGGTACACCTACTTTTCAAAGTCCAATATCGTGGCTATAAAAAGTTGTATACTAAATTGTTTGATCTCGCCGTAAAGGAGAGACTTCAATCTCGAAATCGGTGGTGGTTTGGACACCGAAAACAATTTTTTAAATTACCTAGATACATTTGAATTTGTAGACAATTTCGATACATCCTTTCTAATACGTTCAATTTTTGCGAATGCAGAAACGATCGTTGAAAAAAATTGAATTTAAAGGTACTAAAACTAGTCGGTTTACACCATAAAATGAGCTTAGGTGAATTATCCTACGATTTTGTTTCACTGAATTATGCTACTTTTGATGTACCCAATTTTACCCTAGAGCCCTAGAGTTAGCGATCCTCTAACCTAAAAAGTTACTGTATAACTTACAATCTTTTCTAGAGGAAAAGGGTCGTCCAAGAAAAATGTAACCTGGAGGTGTCGAAAGTGCAGACTACACACTATACAATGAGCCTAGGTAGATTATTGTACGATTTTTTTTAACAAAGTTATGATAATTTTACACTTGAGATTTCGCGATCCCTTAATGGGGATTGATACGTAATAATAAATTTCCTAAGGAGAACAGATGATTCGAGAAAAATTTAACTTAGGGGGTGTCGAAAGTGCAGAGATCAGCCTATAAAACAAGCCTAGTTGGACCGTTCTAGAATTCGTTTTCTCGGAGTTATGGCAGATTGAACACGATCAATTTTTCTCTAAAGACTCCGCTCTCCTTTGATTCCGATCTTCGCCATACCTTTTTTTCTCTGTGTTCGTGAGTGCTTTTAGGAGTCAGCGCTGTATCATTGCTGACAATGCATCAGTTTGTTCGTGGCTAGTGTGACAGATTTCGACCACGCCCCGTCGATATGGTGTTGCACCCCCTTTTCAGAATATCCGTGCACCCTCGATCAGTGCATCGGAAATTCACTGGCTTTGATCTACGCGCTGCGCCTCTTCGGGAATCGTACGTGTCGCCTCCATTTAGGCGAATGTTGTCAAAGACGCTCAAATACATACTGTGCAAACCTTCGCTTTCTGTCCCTCTCATTTTATCGAGACGCAGCCATTTGCGTTCGCGATAACTCTGTGAACACTAACGAAACTACTGTTTTTACCAATTTCGCTACATTCGACTTCATCTGACTGCATCTTTGATTACTATGCCCCAATTTGATGCGAAACACACTGCTACATATTTGCTTCGAAATTTTACACACTGCCCTTTAACTATATTTATTTATGGAAAAATTTGGTTTTTGTCACTGAAAAATATACGCTACTGCAAACAATATTTCTGGACTCAATGTCTTCGGTACTTGGAACAACGATAAATAATTCCCCAATTATTTATAAAACGTCACAAACAAAATGCATATATTTCCTACTTATTATTGTCCAACGCTTCTCAATACCAGAATTGAAAGACTTATTCTGTCATAAATATTTCATTTAATTTAGCCTATATTAAATAACAATTATTTTATTAATTAAATACAATCATTTTAGTTTAGCAATTATAAAGCTAGGGTTATCCAAAATAGACTGTTGGAAGTTTTTTTTTTAAATAAAAGACATACTATTTTTAATTTAATTTAATTTTTTTTTTTTTATTTAATTATCAGGCATCATCTATGACAATTATGTGTGAAAAACGATATCTGTGAAATGACCATCACGATCACGTTTACAGACATCAATTCGGACACCAAAATTTTCGATGACATTTTGGCATATTTGCTCGTTTAATTTATCAATTTCATTTCTAATGTTGTTTTTCAGGTTGTTACTGGACAGACCTTCGTTTATCATGAACAGATTCAGTTTCATCAAATTTTTTAACCAAATTTCGAATTGTTTGCTCTGATGGACGATTATGTATGCCGAAAATATCACGTAATTTACGATGGGTATTTCTTATTGAACACTGATTAGAAGAATAAATTTTAATATCTTTAACACGCTCTTCAATCGTAACGACTCCATTGTTAAAATTGTCTATCATTGTAGGTTAAAAATACAAGAAATTGACAAGAAACAAACATGGCGTTTGACAGATATTCTCATTCAACATACTAAACGTACTTTTGGGATAAGCCTATACTTAATTTATTGTAGGTATTTCTTAAGATGAAGTGTAGCTGCTGCTAATGCAGTCAATTTTAGGTAGTCGGAAGAATTTTTAGGGAATGTAGTTTAATATAAATAATTTTTTATTATGAGGGAGGGGTGGAATTAATTCGGTTTATTTCTCATTTGATATACAGTGGGTGTACAAAGTATTCGTACACTTTTTAAAAACTAATAACTTTTTTGTAATTGTACCCGACGACCTCATTTTTTATAATCAATTAGAAGCAATGGCTTCTGAAATGATATGCAAAAAAGATTTTCCAAAAAATTATAATTTACAAGGTTAAAGGCAAAAATAAGAAAGGCATTTTCTAAAATTTTTTATTGGGGCCCTTAAAGAAAATTTAAAATATATGTTTTGTAGATCTATGTTAATTATACACATGTTGTGAAAATTTCATCGAAATCGGTTGACGCGGGAACAAACGACACGCATCGAAAGATTTACGATTCTGTGGATTTTAAACAGAAACTGATCAAAAGTCGTGTACAACTACGATTTGCACAATTTTTAACCGCTTGAAATTTTCAGCATGTGTATAATTAACATCGATCTACAAAACATATATTTTAAATTTTCATTAAGGACCCAAATAAAAAAGTTTTAAACAGACCCTTTTTTATTTTTGCATGTAACCTTGTAAATTATAATATTTGGAAAATCTTTTTTGCACATCATTTTGTAAACCAATGCTTCTAATTGATTAGAAAAGTCAGGTCGTGTGGTACAATTATAAAAAAGTTATTAGTTTTTAAAAGGTGTACAAATTATTTGTACACCCAGTGTACAATACTTAGAGGTATTTCTTAAGATGAAATGTAGCTGCTGCTAATGCAGTCAATTTTAGGTAGTCGGAAGAATTTTTTAGGAAGGCTATGTTATGATACGTAAGTAATTATTTATTATGGAGGTCGGAATAATTTTTCACTTGTGATTCGATTGCGTTCGGCCAGTAACAACACTGTAAATAAAAATAACGGACGCGATAGAGCTTTTTTTGGTGAAAAGAGATGGGCGTGTTGAGGAGGCTGCTGGTATAATTGGCCTATTCAAATAGCGAGCAATATTTTGACATGGTTTTATCGGTGACACGTGCGGTGGACAAATTGGCAAGCACGTGCTGCTCTGCCCGGCCGACTCTCTCCGACGACTTCCGGATATAATAAGCACTCTTGTTCAATTTAAACGTTCCCTTAAGTGTCGACATACAGAATGCACCATTTACCAAACGTATAATCAATCTTTGCTCCCACTTTTTCTCTATCTGGATACTATTCACGTTGTACAATCAGAATGGTTTATTGAAGAATGGTGTGGTAATTGTATTGTTACCCGCATCTATTGTACAGTTTTCTTTTTTAATAATTATATACTGTACAGAATGGCCGAATGCGACTAACCTTATTATTCGTAGTATCTTCCCACAAAAGTATTATTGATATTAATATCAAGAGAAAGTAATAATTCAATATTTTTTGACGATTTATACGATGACAAATAATTTTTACGTTATTAGACGGCAACGATATACATACATAGAAATTATATTTACTGTAAAAATATGTTGTGTTAACATGTGTATACAAAAGATGTTTTAGTGTGTGATACATTTATACAAGTTCGTTCTAGTAAGAACAATATATTTTTGAAAGTACAATGTATACATAATCTTGTATGTATAAACTAAACAGTCTTTGTAGAGGCATATTGTACAAACTGTATCACTGTACCACTGCCCTCTGCGGTAGAATGTGTAAACTGTTTTTTTTTAGTGAAGCAATATTAAAAATTATGTTCACTGGAATATTATATGTAGAATTTATTTATAGTGAAATATACACTTCTAATTGTGGAATGTGCAAATCATTTTTAATGGAACCACATACAAATTGTGTGTACTGGCACAATACATAAATTGTTTTTAGTAACACAAAGTAAAACGCACTAAAAAGTATGAAATATAATTTCCATTTAATTTATGTGAAAATTTTCGACACTGGAAATTACGAAAATCCTGAAATTCTAGCGCTTCTACATGATTTCACATATTAATGTATCTTCTCTTCCCACCTACTGATTTCCAAGTCCACCATATTCCAATGAAATCATAATCAGCAACATCTGTCATATTTGGAAAATTTTCAATTTTGCGCCGCGTCCGAAAAGATTTTATTGTATTCAGGTTCGTGTGTATTCGCATAAATTAAATGGAAATTATTTCATACTTTTTATTGCATTCTTTTTTTAGTGCGTTTTTTCGTAGTCGGTTTAATTTTTTTTAATAAAATTTTCTACTTCACGCACTTTTTAGTGGAACGAGCAGAATTTGTAGAACACCGTAGGATGGTCTTTCGATCTTATCGGTTATTTGCAATAAAAACCGCAAAGAATAAAAAAATTCAAAATTTGTTTTCAAGAGACCAATCGGGAGACATACCCTACAAACTGCAGAAGGTTTCGTTCCGATTGGTCCATCCATCTCGGCGTAATCGGTGAACATACATAGAAAAAAAGCGGAAAAAAAACAGACTGATCATTTGCTTGAATCTCTCCGTGTTTTGTGTCTTCGCGATCATACGCCGACCTCATCAGCATCAGTAATTCCATTACTGATCCTCACTTGTACGATCAGTTAGTTAATAATATATCAAGCTCCGAATATAATTGATTATTAATTGAATTTTTCCTCTGAGATAATTATTTAAAAATGACGCAAAATTCAGAGAAAAATTTGTGTCGTATACCGAGCAAAATTTGTCACGTCCAAACAGGACGTACTCCGAAACAGACGAACTCCGAAGATTTCCACTGTATATATATGTTTTCAATGAAACTATGATATACATAGATTCCTGTTGCACGCTTTCTAGATCGTTTCTACTGAAGCCACGTATAAATTGTTCTTACTGATACAACAGGACGAATTGTTTTCAAAATTTGGAATTTGAAAATTACTGTTTTAAATAGAAGTGTTCAATGTAGTAACAAAGTCAGAATTGTCTCATTCGAATTTCGGCTCCCAGAAAATATCAATGGCTCGCGAACTTTCCGATGGTGAGGCGGAATAGTGGGTGTCAGGGGGTGTGCGAATACTTCCGTGACTCGGTGTAGATTCACCCTGAGTCAACCCTCTTTCCTTGCACATCTCTGTCCCACACTCTCTCTCTCTCTATCTCTCTCTCTCTCTCTCTCTCTCTCTCTCTCTCTCTCTCTCTCTCTCTCTCTCTCTCTCTGTGTGTGTCTTTTTCCGTCTCTTTCCGTCTCTCTGTCGTTGTCCTCTTTGTCGAACACAACCGAAGCTTTCTAGGCATCCTGTACCAGCTCGCCGGTTGTTCTCCACCCAACCTAGCGCAGCATCCGCGTTCTGGAGCTGCTCTCGCAGCTCTCGTAATCACATTTGACGTCGCTACGTTTTTGTTTCAGAGCTGTACGTGACGCTTCCGCCCGTGAGGGCTCTTGGCTAAACACGCGAGCGAGCAAAAAAGAAAACCCCTGGAAAAGGGAACTGAAGGCGGAGAATGGCGATGACAAAGGGGGTCGGGGGCGCTGGCGGAAGATCGAGGAATCGAGGCGAGCCTCGAGATCTTCTCGATCCTTTTCCACGGAATTTTTTAACCTTCGTTTTACCGACTTAACCGTGGCCGACTCTCACGGCGATTTCGCCAGGTTTTCACTACGAAACTGCGAAGCCAATTCCTATGCAACTATTCAGTCCACATTTTTCTTCGTGTTTTAACTATACTTGGGGATTTTTGGAGTTGGGAGTAATCAAAATTTAGATTGATACTGGAAAAATTACTTATTACGCTCTTTAATACCCTTTGGCTTAATTTGCGATTTGTTTACAACGAAATAGGGATACCGTTGATTGTGCGTCTTTAGTGTGAATTTTTATTTACGTTTTGGCCATCTTCAGGAATTTTTTGAAATAGCAAAAATCAAAATTGAGATTGTTTTGAGCGTGTAAGTTCACCCTTAAATAATTACTTATTTCGCAGTTTAATACTTTTTAGCTGCTATTTGCGATTTTTTTACAACGAAACGGGGATACCGTTGGATATGCAACCTTAGTGTGAAGTTTTATTCATGTTTTGGCTATGCTCAGGCATTTTTTGAAATAGCAAAGAACAAAATTCAGATTGTTATGAGCATGTAAGTTCACCCCTAAATAATTACTTATATCGCACTTTAGTATCTCTCTTTTTGCTACATTCGCGATTTTTTACAACGAAGTGGAGATACCGTTGGTTATGCAACTTTAGTGTGAATTTTTGTTCATGCTTTGGCTGTGTTCAGGAATTTTTTGAATTAGCAAAAATAAAAATTGAGATTGTTATGAGCGTGCAAGTTCACCCCTAAATAATTATTTACTTCGCACTTTAATACTTTTTGGCTGCATTTGGATTTTTCTAAAACAAAATGGCAAAATTTTGTAATGTACATTTTTGTATATATACGTGTATTGACCATATCCAGGAATTGTTTGAATTAGCAAAAATCAAAATTCAAATTGTCACCAATACATATATCGGATAGTTGTTAATTTATCTAAAAAATTAAAGTTGAAAAGCAAAATCGATCTGCACCACGTGACTGTGCTTGCTTCGTTCCTCCAAAAACCGTCAACGAAAATTGGAACGCATGTTTGGTTTTGGATTGGCAAAATAAAATTGATCCGCATGTGATGAGCCATTTCCGGTGATTCGTGTGTATCGCCAATCGCTTCGCGTTTACCATACTATAACTGTACTGCAATGCAATCATTAATAGAAAGGCATTATGCATACTAATACTAAACTTAGTGGTTCAGTATTTGTCAGAAGTGATTGTATAATTTCCCCGTAATAGAATAGAATGTTGTTGAGTAAACAGTCGAGAAAACAGAGAAAAAAAAATTTGCTACGGTAAAGATTTTTGAAGCGGCTAAGAGCGCAAGGCTCCGAGGTTTCGTGGTCCGGCTCTGCCATCGTTGGATGACAGCAGAGGAGTAGCGGAGCAGGGGAGTAGGGGTGGGCGAGCGAGAAGGCGAACGGCGAACGCTTATCAGGGGTGGAGAATTGTCATAGAGGCGGGGGGTGGTCGGGCTCGGGGTTGATTTTGCGAGAGCTCGGAGCGATGGCTCGACCCGAATGTGTGCCTGCACGTATCTGTGCGTGCGTACACGAAAAATCAATCGGTACGTTCGACGCACCGAGCCTTTGGACGGCTATGATTCCAGAGATGTGAATGCCAAACGAAATTCCTTGTTGTGATTCGAAACGATAAACTATACCGTAAACAACAACTCGATGGGAACCATTCTTCCTCCTATTACACATAGTCGAAACTACACTCGTCGATTTATCTTGGAAAATAAACAGCCTGTTTAAAAGCTTGTTGCCGCCATATCTTACAAACTAATGCATACATCAATTTTCAATTTTCCAAAATATATTTTCATTTTTAGTCTCTTATTTTTTTTAGAAAACGCCTCATGAACGCCTCGTACACACCTCATTTTTTCGAATTTTACCAAACGCTTCTAGTAATATATTTTCCGGAGGGTTATAGGGTGACGTGTCCAGTGAATGGACACTTAAACTGAACGTTTAAATTAGAATATTGTTCTTTGATTTCCCGAATAGCATTTTCACAAGTAGGTGTCATTGTTGTCCAGATAGCACGAAGACATCTTTAAGACGTCTGCAGTTGGACATTCAGACGTCTTAAAGAGAAAACGGTACGTCTGTTTGATGTCTGAAAGACGTTCAGGAGACGTTCGTAAGACATTCGGGAGGTCTTTATGACGTCCCTGAGAAGTCTTAGAGGTCCATAAATGTTAATTGAAATAAAAGAAGGGAACGAGCTTAAATTAAAGTTATATACCAATAAATATTGGGTTGACAAGAAAATAATTTCGGTATTTTAAGGTGAAACAAAACCGAATTTCTTTATTCAAGCAACGAACTTTAATCGATAAAATATTATCTTACTTATTCTTTTTGGCATAAAGATCATCTAACAAGAGGGAGAATATATTATTCATTAAAATGAATTGCTTGGATAAAAAAAAGTGTTATATAAAAACCACACTGTTTAAGGTCTTAAAAACGTTTTTATAGGACGTAAAACTTTCAGACCTAAAATAGGCGTAAAATGAACGTCTTTAAGACGTCGTGTGCTATCTAGATGATAACTTACATTCCAGAACATCTTTCAAACAATAATGTTTGTAGCTTGTATTGAAAATCTGGCGCTAGTATTAAAGGAAAAATTGGCAAAATGACCAATCCATATCAATAATTTATAATAAATGAACAAACAAGCTTATCAAGAGAAGCATTTTCCCACCTTAAAATACAAACTGACGATTCTCTAAATAAATTAATTGACGAACTGCTGCTAATGGTGTAGTATATCGAATCGATTATTTAAAAAAAAGAAAATCTCATCAGCAAGACATCTGTGAACTTACAACTTACAATAGAATTACCGCATAAATTTAATACGAATCATGTTTATTCTATGGATAGATAGGTCACCCTGGGTAGAATAAATGTTTTCGAAGAATATTACGAAGATGTATTTTTAAGACGCCACCCGTTAGAATTAGTGTTTCAACATTGGCGGCGGGGTGATGGTCGCCAAGCCTCCATTAAAAAGTTGTTAAACGCAGCCTGACGGCGCCCTGCGGCAAATTGGAACCCCATCATAAGTCTTCATGGTATATAATGTATATGGCTGTTAGAGCAAGCCATCTACAAGATAGCGATATCGAAGTAATTAAGTATTCGATGAAGATATTTTGATCGACCGTATGCCAGCAAATTGGCGTCGGCCAATCAGATGTGTGCGTCGACCAAAAAATGTCAATTGATCGATTACGGAACGGCGGAATTGTTGCAGGGCTGCGAACGATCGCGACAGACTGACCAAAAGATGTTTCATTTGAAAACAATTGTATTAAATTTATTATATAATATACAGGTATATTACACATTTTTCTATCGATAAAATTTTTAATTTGAAAACCATATGGTATATCACCATATTTTAATAAAGCTTAGGAAAACAATATTAACACGATACTACCATATTGTATAACCATATTCTCGTGTTATAATAAAACTCTACTGTGGTGGAAATATAGTTGTAATAATGAATGGTACTATATTGAAAAATTCTATCACGAGTCTCTGTTTCGACGAAATCAATTAATTAAAAATTAGGTTAATATTTTACCGATGACCCTGTATCAAACTTATTTCGAATTAATCAATAACTACACAGCCGCTATCAATATTAAAATAATTTGTCACGATTCTTTCCTTAGATTTTCGTTTAGGAAATAAATAGAACTTTATCATACATCCAGTTAATGAAAAATGAAAAATTTCAACACTGAAAATATATCACGAAGAACACGAGAAGGAAAATAAAATGGGTTTCTCGAAATTTTGATTTCCATCGATTGTGAAACATTTGGATTATGATTTCGAAAATTTTTTGAGAAAATTATAAAATTGTTCTTTGACGGTTTTTCTTTTTGCGGGTAGAAGGACCACGATTTTTACAGTTTAGCGTTCCGAAGGCTTCGTCCCGATAAATTTGACATTTTCCTTCCATATCTCTCGTCTCCTTCACCGTGGTGCTTTTTCCCTGAAAAAAGAACCACGAACAAGTTCAACGTTTTCTACGTAACGCTGACTGAAAACTCTTGGCCAAAGCAACGAGAGGTTCAAAATAAGAGAAAAAGTACCCCCGTAAAAAGCATCGAAGTGGCAGAGTTTCGAGAGAGAGAGCGAGGACGAGAGGGTGCGAGACAGCGAGAGAGAGAGAAAGGAAGAGAGGATGGTTTAAAAGTACGTGGAATGGAAAAGGTGCGCGAAGAATTGTACGGTCACTACTGTAAAATATAAACCCCCGGCCCCGACGCATTCAACGGCGTATCGAAGCTTATTTATTACCATCATTTCAATGTTCCGTCGAGCAATAGGCTAGATTTACAGATCACCGTACGCGAAACGCGAATCTGAAAACCGTTTTCGTCCTTCCGGCTCCATTTTCGAGGAAATCCACTCCGAAGAAATAAGCGAATTTTTAACTTCCATGATTTGTTCGGATTAAGTGTAAACGATAAGAGAACGATTTTTATTGCAGAATCATAATTATGTTTGCAACTTTGATGATTTTTTACGAGTTAAGTATAAATAATAAGAAAATGATTTTTAGGAGAAATAATTCTACAGAATCTCCCGAATACAGTGATGTATTTTCTCGTGTGTGTGTGTAAAACTATAAAAATTTAAATAAAATTAAAATTGATTTAAGTGAGAGATGAATGGTGAAACCGAATCTTCAACTTTGATAACTTTTTACGAGTTAAGTACAAATATTAATAAGGAAATGATTTTTAGGAGAAATAATTCTACGGAATCTCCCGAATACAATGATATATTTTATCGCAAAATTATAGACATTTAAATGAAATTAAAATTTGTTTAGGTGAGAAATGAATGGTAAAACCGAGTGAAGACAAAATGTGCCACGAGATTGGGTCCATTCAGTTTTTCGCTATCTTGCATATAGTTTCCGAGATATCAGCGGTCAAAGTGCACTAATTGTGAAAAAGAAATTTTTGCCACACGTTTTTTGCCTTATTTGACGAGCTAACCCTTCAGCACCAATTAGTGAATTTTGAGCGCTGATATCTCGGAAACTATGCAGGATAGCGAAAAATTGTATGGAATCAATCTCGTGGCACATTTTGTCAGCTTTATTTTTGTCTAGAATGGTCTTATCGCTAGGACGCATAGTTTCCGAGATATAAGCGGAAAACCGAAAGAGGGGACCTTCTACGTGGCCCCCTGCACCTCGCTCACCTCCAAGGAGTGGGCACTTTTAGTATGTTTACCTCCTAACTAGTCCAAACAAAGTCCCAAAGTTAAAAATTGTGTTCCTTCCACTTCCCTCTACACCCCCCTTAATAATGAGCATTCATTGACTGGACTAAAAAAGCAACTTTTACGTTTTCTTTCCGTAATTTTGACCAAACGCAATTTCTCCAAAATTTTCATTATACGTCATTATACTTCTAGCTTGGCAGGAAAACTGAAGTCATTTTGGTCCATTAACTGGCAAAGTTAACTTTGACCGTGAATTTCAAGGTGAGCAGGTCAACAATTTCATCGCAAGTATATGTATTGCATAATCGTTCTCTCAAAAGATTATAGGGAAAAGTTCTTTCATTATCGAACTGATTTGTATTATATTTTCAATTTTCAGATGCAGTTCCTATGTACAGCGTGCTATTGATGAAGCCATTGAAAATAATTTCTTTTTTTGCGCGCGCGCGTGAAATATATCGAAAATATAAATAAAATCCAGTTTGATAATGGAAAAAGTATTGTATATTATAATTTCATTAAGAGAACGTTTAATGGTTCCATGGCTTCCATTGCACTTTTCATCCATGTGATTGGGTAGAATAAGACGCAACGAAAAGGAAATTGTTACTTTTGACTTTGAAATTAATTGTTCGCCCTTTTTCTTGAAACGAACGTGTTTCGTTGACGATACGGACGTAGAACGATCGAGGGATACGGCGCGGCGTTACATGGAAAAAGGAGTAAGTTCGTGTATTTTCGATAATTATATTCAACAGTCGATTTGGACGGTGGGAGGGGATGAAAGGTAGTTACCTTTGCAAAGCAAGAGCCGGGGATTCGCGAGAGTCGTGTTCAACCATCCGGAAGCTATGAATATATTATTTGACGGCCAGTTTCGGTAGTCTCCGATCGGATGGAGCGTCGATCATGGCTGGCGCATCCCTTTGGGCCATTTTCATGCGTCAAATACGACACACCTCGATCGACCGGCTGCTGTCGAACGAAAACAAAAATACTGTTAATCGAGCCGACTCCGCTGCGGGATGCGTTTTGATTTCTCTGTTCGATTTCTGGCCCCCCGTCCACCGATCCATAATGCATCGGCGACCGGCGACAAATAGGCGGGATCCACAACATCACGCGTGACTGTAATAGAAAAGTATTTTCCGGTAAAAAAAAAACAAATAAGAACGACATTCGACGGGATTCGGTGCCCGTAAACGCGGAATGACAGTGCAGATAAGCTTTCAGTCATAGCCAGCGGATTCTGAAATTAGATTCTCCTGAAAACGATACTGCTGCAAGCGAGGCCATTTTGTTCTGCGATACCAATTTGGTTTTTCATCTGAGCTCAACAGTCTCGCTGCGTTCGGTGTCCGTGTGTTCTCTTGTTTAATGACGAAACTAAAGTCGTGGTTTTCACATATATTTCTGTTTTCACGTGGGTTTGTTGCGTAGACTCGATTTCTCTTACAGGGGAAATGATTGTTCAGACTCTCCTGTGAAGATAATGCTACATGTATACGTACTTTTGTTACGTTATGATCATTCAAGCATGTGTTTAAAGAATATTGAAAAACAGCCTGAAGCAGATTTTTGTTAATGAGCCAGTCGAAGTCGTTTATAACGAAAACGATATGAACCGCAGCATGCAATAAAAATTTTGTCAACAATACTGAATCATATTTGATCAAATTTCAAAGGGTTTTTTTTTTTAAACTATATATGTACATTATCCAGTTCTTTCATAATAAATTCTCAAAGGCGCTCTACTTTTTGCACGATTTCAAAGCTTGAATTTTTCAGGAAAACAAGCTTACTCGCTTTATCGGTTTATCAAAAAGGATCGATACTCGATTATATTTATTTTTTTATCGATTTCCAGCCTCATCCTTCGTCTCTGTTCCAGCTAAATACACGTGGGAGGCTGTCGCGGGGGCGGTTCGCTTCCATAAAGCTTTTTTCGCCTTCGACTCCGGAGGCCATCTTGCCGAGCGTGTCGCGTCGAGGTAAGAACGCAATTATTTTTAAAATATTTCCTTAACCTCGTTACCCCCGAGAGCTGACCCCATGCGTGCGCAAAAAGAGGGAAACTTGCTTGCAAAACGAATATAAGGAACGCCGCACCGGTGGTTTCGAACTGACCGCGGTTTTTGCAACCGTCCCCCCACTTTTTTGCCCTTCAGAGGTGACCACCAATCTACGGGCACCTTCAACATGTCATTGGCAATTAGTTCGGCAACATGGGTCAGCGTCTTATCGTCGTAAAATACCCTAAAAGTATTTTTGTAGTGTGTAGAGTGTACTTGGTGATTTTCGTCGCAGGAATATTAACTGAATTTCATCGGATCACATGGTGAGTGATTGTTAATAATCTTCTCTGGTAGCTTAGCAATTTCCATTGCCCCGATATTAATGGAATTATATTAGTATATGTGGCGAGTGTTTTGATATGATTTAACTAGTTTGAATTATCGTAATGTTATAAAAAATCGGTCCCTGAACAAAATCATTTACATACCTTCCACCGTGAAAGCTCAAAAAATTATGAAACTCATACATTCGTTGAACATAGCATCCACACAACTAACTTAAATCAATTTTAAGCTCATTTAGAAGTTTCTAATTTCACGTAAAGATCATTTTCTCATTACACTGTCCAACAGCCAAAAAGTATTTCGATTCCCACTATGCGATTCTTATAGTCTTTCGCGCTGATTCCGAATCTGTCCTTAATTTTTCTCCTACACGTGCAGTTTTTGAGAAAATGGAGTTTGAAAAAAAGACATATTTTTCAACTTGCAACAAATATTTTGTAATGTTATTATAAAAGATATTGAATTATTCTTTACAGCAAAAGATTCCTTAAACTTTTCCGAATACGAATTATAATTGTTTAAACATGTTTAAACGATCAAAATATAAGGGTCCAGCAAAAAATCGAACTATACCACGTGATAGAGCAGACTTTTATCTTGAGAAACCACCCTCTTAACGAGGAACTAGAACGACCGTTCTAGTGGCGTCTATAAGTTCGCGATAAAATATTACATATTGTATACCACTGTATTCGGGAGATTCTGTCGAATTATTTCTCCTAAAAATCATTTTCGTATTACAGTGAAAGCTCCTTCGTTGTCCAAAGGCCGGGGGTTTGAGCGGACAACAACCGTGCTCGTACACTATTTTTGATTTATGACTGCGTCTTTAGTGAAACGGCTAGTTAAATGACAAAGAAAAGCATTCGCAGTCAAAAACAGTCAACTGTCTGGCTTTAGAAAACTCCTTTTTTCCTTGCCATATTCCTTTCCTATTGTTCTCCGTTCTGCGCGGGTCTGGACAGGCCTAATCCTCTCGTTGACAGGCAGTGGAGTGGGTAGGCACTGGACACCGACCGTGCCCACGATTCAGGACAACGGAGGAACGATTACTGTAATATTTGTAAATACTTGACTCGTAAAAAGTTACCAAAGTTTAAGTCAGCTTTAATTTTGTATACATAGAATATATATAAGCGGAAAGCCGAAAAGGGGGACCTTCCACGTGCCCCCTGCACCCCGCCCACCTCCTAGGAGTGAGGACTTTTAGTATGGTTACCTTCTAATTAGCCCAAACAAAGTCCCAAAGTTAAAAATTGTGTTCCTTCTATCTCTACAAGTTTTCGTTGACTGGACTATTTACAATTTTTCAGTTTTGTAACGGAAAAACTTAAAATACGTGTTTTGTAGGTTTATACAAGTTATTTAGCTGAAAGTTTCATCTTGTCGATTGATTTACGAGTCAAAAATTATCAAGAATGGTGAACATCACGGTTCTTCGTGGTTTTAAGCGTACGTAGTTTTGCCTTTATAAGCAGATTGCGAGAGTACATGTATGATGCTGCAAAGCACAAAAAAAATTTGCAAAAACGTCCGATGCGGACCGTTCGCGGTGAGCCGAAAAACCGGAATGAACCTTTTCGCCGAATCTTTTATCTTCATCCGCATCGAGCTATTCAAAATCGAATCAATAACAATGAGTGGAACTACTGACGCGGAAGTTAGATCGCGATTGAGTTTTCTACTCGATTACAACGAGCGGGACCTCCTATCGCGATCTATGGATGAACGGTTTACCACCCAGGGAATCCATTTTGGTCGCGGTAAGCTGATCGTTTTTCAATTCGCAAAATCTCCCCGATGTTCCTTGCATTCATCAGAATTCCCTTTAATTTGTCGTGCAAATATTATTCCGTGCAAAGCAATCACTTGGTGCACACCAAATGTTTAAACTACGATTCAATGTTTATTACTCTTTCATAGGCTACAGTCTAGAGGTTCTAATTTAACTTTGCCTGCTTAGAAGAGTTCTATGAAGTTTAATCATTTACCCTGAAATAATGCTATATTGTTTAGCATTGATCAATGGCATTGCAATTATTCTTACTCTATTTTGATTTTACTATTTAGTTGGCTAAATTACCGTCACTCGTCTAACGGTACTTCCGAATTTGAATTTCGCGCTAACCAGTAGGCGCGCTCGGTTTCAACTTTGAACATGAGAAAGCAGCTGTTAGAAAAGTATTCATTTGAGACTAGTTTATTAAAACAATTGTTGTTATTAGGGGATTACCACATCCTTCCTTGGTAGGTTCAATGGATTAAAAATAATATGACAATATGTACAAATCCTTCTAAATCATCGCTTATATATATAGGAAAATCTACAGAACCATTTTTTTGCACGAAACATGTATCTATACAAAATCGAATATTGGATTTTTCCATTTACTTCTAATTGTACGTACGATTCTTAAGAAAATTGCAAAGCTAAAGAGACGCAAAATGGCAGAAGGGTTGCAAGGGGTGATAAGGTGTGTCCATTTTTCTTTTTTATTTTTCCACCCACCCAAAAACGAATTGAAGGGTTATAGGTAGATTTCGGATCTTTATGCATTTATGAAGAAATTCGTTGGGCGAAATATAAAACAATAAAGGATTAGAAAAATTCAAGAATATCGTAATGTTATTTTTAATGCAACAAAGCCATTAAAAAGGATTGAAATCAATTTTTATTTTATCCCTGTTTCCCACAATCAAGATAGAACATTTTCATTTTGCATAAAAATCCGCAGTCTAGTTACAGGGTTTCGAAAAACAATGGCTGCCGAAGACACCCTCCCATACATTTCCATATTTCAACATTTCTAAAACTACTATCTTCGGATTACCATAGCGATGTCCGTGATAAAAACTCTGCGACCGCCATTTTCGAGAAAACCACGAGTTTATTCGATTCGGAAATGCAAGAACGATATCCACGGAGTGAGATACTCGCGGATCCATAGCAGTATTTTTCCCACCAAAAAATCTGCAAACCTATCTCGTCATGCATTTGAAAAAATCTGCCAGTCCATGGATTTTCAGAACGCAAGGAGGACATCCACACGGGATGATTAATGTTTCCAGCGACGCCGCGGACACGTTCCCCAAAAAACGAGAATACAATCAAAAAGAAAATAGACAAAGGAAAAAGAGAATAACTGGAGACGGTGTGGGAGGCGGGCGGTTGCCTGTATGGAGGGCAAGACGAGGGGGGTGGTAGGGAGGGGTGGAGGGACGTGCGCGGGGGGTAGGTGGGAAAAGTGTACGAAAATGGGTGTGGAGAAGAAAACAGAAAATTGGACAGCATGTGTGCAAGGACCAAAGAGTCAAAGAGAAAAACAGAAAACGGTGTAGGAGAGCGAAGGGGGTGAAAAGTAGCGAAAGAGGGTGTGCATGGGGGTACGAGGGGCGGGGAGGAGGTGTGGGGGGCAATATGGGGGGTGGCCGGGTGCGGGCAGAGATGCTCATGGAACAGGAAAAGAGAACGAAAGAGAGAATGGTACGTGTGTTCGGAGGGAAAACCGACGCGACGGAGAGACCAGGTTAAGGGTGGAACAGAGAGCAAAACAGGGGTTGAGAGGGACGCGGGAGAGAGGGATGGAGGGAGCAAGAGATAGACAGAGAGAGAAAGAGAGAGAGAGGAGAGAGAGCGAGGTACACGGATGGGTCTCCGGTTGCCATGACGACTACCGTCGCCTAAAGCTATGCTTTTATTGATTCCAAGCCACAAACAATGTACAGGAGTGAATGTTTCGCTCTGTTCTCTCTCTATCCGTCTGAATAGCGAGGTATTAACGTGCCCCGAAATGCCGATATCCGTGGGCACGTGCCCCAGAAAACCGGGGTCACTGTGGGAGTCCTTGGACACGGCTCGTGGGGAGCCTTGTGGCAGGTGCTTCAACAGTTTACCTAGCTTCAAATTCGCATTCTATAAATATCCAAAATCGAAAAATGTATCTCCACATGTAGAATATAGGGATTGATAGGCCAGCAAGATCGATCATGAGACTTGAGATTGGCTACCAGACCTGAAGGAGGTGTGAAAGCTCCCTACAGAAAGTATCTTTGGCCATTTGGAAGTGAGGGATTATTTGGTTTTGAATGAAAGAGAACAATGGTCTAAGCTAGCTTATATTCTGGGGCTTGGTCCTGGATTCTTGAACTCCTAAACTTATTTAGGTCTAACCCTCATCTACCTCAAATACGGTACTCCCGAACCTGGTTTATAAGAAGCCTGTATCAACTTCTGAACCCTAGTCCGGCCTAAAAAATAAAGATCTAATTCCAAACAGTATACCGCTACACGTAGAATTGGGACTTCACAGTAGCAACAAGATATTATACAGCAATTAGCTTAAATCCTCAATTTGGAGCTGAATGTTAGAATCCCTTTAACTAACCAGGACTTAATCCAGATGAGACGATCAAGCATGGCTACCAAAATAACACATTTGCTGCCAACAAGATGAATACCCCCGTTCCAAATATTCTCTGAATTTTAGAAGGGGACTTGTAAGCTGAGAGCTGAGACTTGAGTTTTGGAGATGGACCTTGAGACCCAGACCTAATCTAGTCTTACAAGGGCTGTACCAAACTGTAAAGCAAGTGTTCTTACTACTGGGAGTGTCAAACTACTAATTTTCAGTTCCTTGTGGAATTCAAAAAGAGATTTGTTGCAGTCCAAGAGTTAATTCTGGATTTTCGGACTCATATACCTGAAATCAGTCTAGGAAAGTTTACAACAGGATTTGTTGAGCTCTTAAGAATTAAGTATAACAACCCTAAGTGTGGTGTAACTATGGAGTAGCATCCTCCTTTTCAATTCACGACCTACAAGAAATTATGATCTTGACTGAGGAATGTTACCTGGAACCCCTATCACAATCCTCCACCAATGAACAGCTAGACTTAACCCTCCGCCGGCAATATGGTTTTTCACAAACACAATCTGCATAACTGATCTATCGTTCCCTGGCTTGATTTCATACTGTGTTTTAGACTCTACTTAACGTACAAGTTAGGAATAAAAATGTGACAGAAAATTACAAGAAAATGGGAATTTGTTCGGAATTCAGAGCGACCCATTATGCCGGCGGAGGATTAAGTTAGTGAGTGTCTTAGCTTGGCGAAAGCATTGATCTACAGTTATAGTGAGATTTTAATTTATTTTTCAAGTATTCCTTTCTCCAACCTTATGTCCTAAACATTTAGAAACTCATGAAAACTGTCAACAGTCTCTCAGATCTCCGTTGTTTCAAGACCCAAAAGATCATCGAAATGATCTCCCTATCAAGTCTTGTTCGCTGTTTTCTCTAAAAGCAACCAATAATATGGAGCATTTATGAAAAATCAAGTACATAAGTAGGCGATTCAGCGTACTAATTATCATTTTACGAACAACCCTATTCATTTATAAAAGTCAGAATCCAGCCATCTATCATTTCATCCCTTCGCATTCGCTATTTTGCCAAAAAACGAGCGAAATAAAATAAAATGAGATACTTTTTCTAAATTAAAAAGGGGTAGTTCATAGTAATAAACGCCGGATCAAGAAGTTTCTTGCTCGTTTCCAATATTCAAAAGCTGCCTAGCCCGCTGAAGAACATATCAGAGCTTTGAGCAACTCTTCGAGTACGCAAGCTCCCCGAAAAACGTCGATAAGCACGCGATTTCCCCGTGAGGTCCAAAACACCATCAGAATCATCAACGGGGAAAATCGAACCGCGGTGCCAGCCCCCACGTATCAACCATCAGCTGATCTACCTCGTAAATCAAGGTAAATCTATAATGAATCGTTCTAATTAATCGTTGTCGTTCCGAGTGTCGCAAGTTCGCTAAAATCGAGACGAAACTCGACTCCGGCGACTCTGCGAGAGTAGGTTAACCTAACCTAACCTAACTCGGGAAGGGTGCGAGGCGCGAGGGACCTACCCCATCCCGAGATCGCGCTCTGATAGTCGCGGGCGACGAGCTTTCGAAGACAAAGAGCGCGGGCTATTTAAAAGCGCATTTGCAAACTCGGTGTCCGGTTTCGAGATATTACATTTCTTTCGGAGAATATGGTCTTTGGGGGCTAGACTCGTGAAGAGAAACATTTCCTTCGGAATACAGCGCAATTTAAAAGTTTTTTAAAAGTGCCATTGTACTCAAACGACGCGACGCGACGGGTCTCCTTCAGCCTCCAAACTAGTTTTCGATGTCATTTAAATCTGCTCCTTGCGGTAGTAGTCTTTTATTAGCTGTTATTCTAATTATAAATAGTCAGCTTAATTGTATTTGTATAATGCTCGATTGAGTTATTTATTATCTTTAATATAGCTCACTGTTGTATGCATCTTGTACTTTATGCTATTTATAGTATATATATTATACATACATATGCATATTCGTAATGCTATAATACTCAATTATTGTTAAGAGATATTGTTAAAATTATGATGTAATCTCTAAAATAAACTGTTTCGAAAAAGAAGACAGACGTCTCTGTAAACCTTGAAAGCAGAATATTTAGACAGCAAAATAATTACCGACGGTACACACATAAGATAAACTGAAATACGATAAAAATTAAAATATTTCCATGAATAAAAATACGATACGCATCTCCACAATCGATGATGGAGCAAATGATCGAGCAACAGATCGAAAAAATCGGGGGCGGTCACAGATCCCCTGTAAGGCGACACAGGTACATATGGGCTCTCTCGTTGAATGGACCAAATGATATAAATTATTTATAGATTTCGACACCAGAGCGAAGAAGGGGGCATATCGAGGGTGTTCTGTTCGAACTATGGGGAGCATGTAGTACCCGGGGGGTCCACTTGCACCGAAAGCCCCTTGGGGCACCCTCAACATATGCATTCCCCACTCGACCACCGTAAGCCTATAGAAAATTGATTCGTAAGTACCCCGGATTCCTGTCTGTCTCCTGTTTTGTTTTTTAACACCTATCTACGATTGCTCCCTGTACACTGTGTACACACTTCACGGTGTTAACCCTCGCCTCGCCTTACCCGTTCCGGGTCACTCCTGACCCGTATCTAGTTACATACTTTTTTCTCTTTTCATTAGATAATAAAAATACCCTATAAACTCTTTTTATAAGATAATATTCTGTAACGAACACATGAATTTCAAAAAATATATTATAATATCAGATTTCACTTTATTGAAATGAATCGGACCGGATAATAAAAAATATTCTACTAATATTTTCGAGGTAAAGAATATAGTAAAAAATGTACTCACTCTTTTATCAGGATGCATTGTTGGCTTGTACTTTTAATTACGGAATACTGTGTTGTGAAGTCCTTGCAGGATCAGGATTCTCACTCTCGCCACCCTGGTTTCGAAATAAATATCATATTTATATTAGAATTTTCTAGAACAAATAGAAAATATCCTCTCGAATAGAAAATATTCGCTCGCCCTTGTTGCGAAATTTTTTCTCGTAAGAAGGTTTTGAAAATCTGATGTTCTTGGAAGTATAGTGAAGTCAGGGTGAGTGATGTATGGCAAATTCGAAGACGGGCCCAGTGCCGTACGGGCTTCGCCCCCCGGGTCCAATCTAAATCAATGGGCTTGTGGGTAATCGCATAATAATTACTGGGACTCCCTTTACCGCCCATCTGTCGCTGGCTAAGGGGGGTGTTCAGCCCGTGGAAGTGGTAATAGGCACTGGTACGGCAACATAGTCGATGAACATGTCCCAGCAGGTCCTATTGTTGCCGGGCACAGCAAGAAATATCAAGCAGTGTCATTCGTCAGTCGTTGCCACCCTCTGCGCCGCTGCCTTATGCTTCTCCCTGCAATTTTATCGTACAATGTTAAACATTTTGCAAAACTAGAAATATCGGAGAAATATTGTACGAGATACATTATAAAATTCTGAACAGCCTTCTAAAATAAATAATAATAATTTCGCTTATGACTAGACCGCGGATTTTATGCATTTATGACGAAAATGGACACGTACAATTGAAAGCAGTGGACGAATTAAGAAGATTTAAGGACATCAGCGTATTCATTTCAGCTTTATAGGATAATTAAAAGAAGAATACAATTTTTGTTTGGCTCCTGCGTCCTGCAGTCAGTGAAAGCATTTTTTATTTTGCATAAAGATCCGCAGTCTCTACTTATGACACACACGTTAGAATATTTATAATATCGTAGAAATCATAATTATCAAGAAAACGGGGGTAGAGCTTAAGACACATGACATTAATAATTGTTAGTCAAATTGTTAATATAAGCACTAAGATAAGAGGACTTGAATAAGTATTTTCAAGACATGAAACCGTGAGAATTGTTTTTAAATTTTCATGGGATCCTTCTTCCAATTTTTGTAATTTTTGTCTCGTGTCAATTAATTGTTTCAGACATACAAATGCTAACTATAATTCTGATGGTGCTGTATATGGGGTTTTCTAATGGATTTCGTGGACCACACCACCCCCGCGGTGCAATTTCACATCATCATTATGCTCCACAAAAGGATCTTAAAATTACGCAGGATACGAACCTACTGCACGACGCTACGTTAGTTTAATCTTTTTATTTTCATAGTTATATTTTTATATATTATATTTGTGTATTCATATACATATACATACATATACAGAGTGTTTCGTTTATCTGTTAACGGAAATATCTTGTGACGCACTCAAGTTACGAAAAAAATTTGTTTACAAAAATTGTTTTGTATGAAGGGTACAATCATGTAGTCTAATTTTTTTGAGGACCAGAATGGTGGGGAGGGGGGATTCCAAAGTCAAATTAAGTTTTTTAAATGGAATGTCCTATTTTTTATAACACAGATCGATAGAGTATCAGATTCTGAGTATAATAGTGTTGACCTTCATATGTCCTAAACCTAACAGTTAACGAAATATTATCGAAACAATTTTCTTTCTTCTTTCGATAATATCGCGTTAACTATTAGGTTTAGGAGTAGGACATATGGAGGTTCAACACTTTTATACTCATCAGAATTTGATATTGTATCGATATCTATGGCATAAAAAAAGGATATTCTATTTAAAAAGATCAAGGTGACCCTGAAATGTCCTCGATGCCTTCGCAGGAAATGTTTGTGTCACAATGTGGCCCCCTCTGTACCGTGCAAATTTTGTTGATAACATTTTTCTGTATTATTACAAATAACGGATATATTCAAGGGGACATAGTTATTGCCCCACCCTGTATACAGAACTTACACGGTATATGTAGAGGGGGCATATTGTGACATAAACATTTTCTGCGTGGCTGGAGGCATAAAGGAGATTTCAAGGTCACCTTGACTTTTTTAATGGTAACACCGACTTTCTGTATCATGAATCGATAGACTGTCGAATTCTTAGTAAAAATGTATTGAACTCCATATGTCCTAAATCTAATAATTTACGAGATACATACATATATATTATCGAAACCATTTTCTTTCTGCTTTGGATAATATCTCGTTAACTATTAAGTTTAGGACATATCAAGGTCATCACTATTAGACTCAGAATTTGATATTCTATCGATCTATGTTATAAAAAATAGGACATTCCATTTAAAAAACTTAATTTAACTTTGAAATCCCCCTCCCCATCATTCTAGTCCTAAAAAGAATTAGACTATATGATTGTACTCTTCGTACCGAACAATTTTTGTAAACAAATTTTTTTCGTAACTTCAGTGCATCATAAAATATTTCCGTTATCGGATAAACGAAACACCCTGTATATGTATACATATATAAACAAGCTTGCCTTTATAGAATTATTAATTAATATACTAACAACTATTACATATCAATTCTATTATTAGTTAATCAAATCATTAAACAATAAATTTATTATTCTTAATAATTTATTGATGCATTTCTTTCAAAATTTATTTTCATATTTTTCATTTTATATTTCAATCATCTACGTATATATATCTTAATGTAAATGTTTATATGCATATCGAAATTTTAACATTAATTTTCATATTTACACCAATTGTACATATATTTTAAAAGTGATTCTTACATTCATGTTTTGGATTGACAAATAAATACTTAATTAATTGTATAACTACAGTCATTTAAAGGAAGACATGGGAGACGTAGCAGATCAATTGGATTTCTCAAACATGACTGAACAGGAAATAGAATTCCATTATTTCAAGTACGTTCTCATACTGAAAAAACACTTCTTGAAATTATGACATGAAAATGATAAATAAATGTTATATATACTAATAATTATTCTTATACTGATTTGTGTGAATTATAGGGTTCATGATGTAGACAACAATGCAAAATTGGATGGACTAGAAATTCTCCATGCTATTCAACACACATTTCATGAAAAGAAATTATCTGAAGCCGAGCACAAAGGTTTGAGCGACGATGCGAAACACCTTAACTTTGAGGATGATCTATCATTGATTATTGGTATGTAAATTTATTCATGATGAAATTATTCAATTGAAAAGGAAATCAAATTTCTCTATTAGAAAATTTTGCAGTAGAAAAACTCCATATAAAAATTGATTTAAGTTTATACAGGGTGTCCCGTTTAAGCACGTTTATAAGTGAGAACAGCAGGATATCTCGGAAGACGTTGTCGTTATCAAAAAAGTGTTCGCACAAAAGTTGTTTGGTATGATGGGCTACATTACGTAGTATTAATTGTTTTCGTGTGGGTGGAGTGGTGGAGGAGATCTGAAGATCAATCTATTTTTTTTAATGGAACACTATTTTTTTCTTCAGAAAACAATAGCAGGTATTGAGACGGCCGACAGCCAGCAGCCTGTCGGAACGATTCACCTTTAATCAAATCAGAATAATAATATCATATATATGTGCAGAGTGAGTCACTTAACGTTGCCACCTCAAATGTCTTTGCTGTTTTCAAAGATACGTCAAATGTCTGAAGGACAAAGTTGAATGGTAAAATGGGGCTCATACGATACCAAAAAAATTTTTGTTTTTATGTCATTTTTTTTAGAGATATCAAGGTCATCTTCATTTTTTTTACGTTACACTAGTAAATAAACGCTATGTCTTACGCATTAGTACGACAGTAACGGTGTGTTTTAGAATTATTTAAATTGATATATCTCCTGGACTGCCAACTTCTCTACATAGTACAACATGGGTTATAGTACCTTTTTATAACGAATTAATGTCCAGCTGCATCGATCGATGTATTAAAAAATATCTCGTTCCATTAAAAAAAAATGAAGCTAGGTGACCTTGATATCTCTAAAAAAAATTACATAAAAACAAACATTTTTTTTGTATCGTGTGAGCCCCATTTTACCATTCAACTTTGTCCTTCAGCCATTTGACGTATCTTTGAAAACAACAAAGATATTTGAGGTGGCAACGTTAGGTGACTCACCCTACATGTAGCACCTTTTTGGATTTGTCTCAGTACCTGCCAATTATTTCCTGAAGAAAAAAATATAGTATTCCATTAAAAGAATATAGATCGATCTCCAGATCTCCTCCACCACTCCACCCACGAGAAAACTATAATACTACGTAAGTGTAGCCCGTCATACCGAACAACTTTTGTACGGACACTTTTTTGATAACGACAACGCCTTTTCCGAGATATCCTGCTGTTCTCGCACTTAAACGGCACACCTTGCAGATTATGCATTTGCCATATAAACTTGTTTTTACCTATATTCACCATATAAACTAAAAACATCCCATGAATAGATTATTGAATTATTTATAAATTTTAAACAAGTATTTATGAATGTTATGTATGGTATATTTCCAGTAATTAATATTAATTTTTATTATTTGTTATAATCAAGAACTGATAGACAAAGTATTCAAAGAGGACGATTTGGATAACGATGGATACCTTGGATACATTGAATACGTTTTGGGGAGGCAAAGGGATCACATAGCACAAACAAAAAGGGACGACAATCTTCGAATTGAAACATAAAATAAAAAAGTACAATTCCTATATAATCATAATGATCAAAATTAACATTTTAAATTTTGTTACGATTCAAAAGTTGCTAACATCAAATTTATGTAGTAATCACTCGCCTAATTAGCCTAATTAGAATCGTAAAATTTAAATCATAAAACTTTATATATACTTATTTTTTTATTGAACCATCAACAAAATATTAATACTATTGTATTTTTAATTTAAATTTTTAAATGATCGTCAACGGGTAGAATACCATATATTTTCACGCCCTCGCGAGGTTCAATATATAGACAAACAAAAACTATTTCTTTCCTAAGATAATAAAAATGCAGATTTTACTACAACAAATTTTAGCGATAAACAAATGTAATATTTAATTTTGATGTACAAATTAATTGATATTTAAAATACACTTGTAAGTCCGACCAAAAGTTTGGGATCAAAAATCATTATAATTCATTAGACAATAATTATATATATTTATGAACTGGAAAAAACATGAAAAAAAGAACTTTCTTTGATGTCAGTGATCCCAAATTTATGAACGGTACTGTATATACCAAGATTATGCAAATATCAAGACTATATAAGAGAGTTACTAATTATTCTTTCGAAAAAAACACAAATTTTTCAGATTTAGTTTTATACAGAAAAAAAAACTGAAAACTTAGGCCTAGAACACACTAGTAATTTATGGTATATTCTTACAAATAATAGTAATTTTTTATGTACTGAAAATAATTATGTTACCATAATTTATATATTTTGCGATGAAAAAATGATTAAGAAAATTTATTTAGTTATCCTTATAGGATAATAATTTTTGATTCATTTACGAATATATAAAATTTTTACTTATTAAAAACTATAACTTTATTGTAACGTAGAATGAATAAACACTACGGTTTACACATATTACAACTCTTTATTAATCTAATTAAGGATTAAATTAATTTTGTCTACACTTATTTCTAGAAATAAAAAATGTACAAGTATATACGAACATTTTTGCATAAATCTTTTATTGTAGGCTTATGTGATAAGAACCAAAAAATGTTTTATATTCTCGTAATTTTTGTATAGATAATTCAAAAGTATACGATTAGTCCAATACACATAATGGATCGTCTGTCACGACAATGCATTTTTCCCATAAATCTTTAGCTAATTGTATCTGTCAAAGAAAGATAATTGTATTACACCATATCATAAAACAATTCTTCATAAATTTATCAACTGACCTGATTATCTTCACCAGCAACCGGCAAATCCTCAACAGCAATAAACTCAGGGTACCGCAAAATTATTTCTTTGACTGCGAGAACATACTCCTCGCCAAGCTCCAAAAATTGTGGTTCGTATTCATGGTACTCTTTGGAATTTTCACTCGAGTAGTATAACCTGTACGCCCCATCCTCTTCAACTAATCTGCAAAGAACAAACAATAAATACTGTGTTCAATGTATGAAAATTTATAATAATTAGAAGTGTACGAGAACCTGATTCATCCCGTCATCGCGAGTACCCGACATTTTTAGATTCTCGCACACCTCTATTTAATAATAATTGTTAGTGGTTACCTAATGGAATGAGATCGCACCAATCGTATTTTAGTGTCAGGCTCAATCTCCACGCGATTCTTCACGCATCCGTTCGCAGTCATACGTTCACCATCCTGAAGCACAGAACACTCCTGCTCAACCTCCGACAAAACCGGAGGCATGAAATCATGCACGTGGTTCCTGGCCATCAGGTCTGCAGCTTTGTCAATATCAATATGATCTACCATTTTCTTAAGCAAGTGCTTCACTTGCTTTCTGAAATCTTCTTTACTGCTGCTCTGATTTTCAGAGTGAGCAAGGCCACAGTGCCTCAAGTAATCCAACGGCAGTCCTTTGCGAAATTCACTGTCAGTTTCTGTTGCAGTTCTTAACGCATCGGGCAGTAACTTTTCCAAAAAGTCACTCCAACTATTTTTCTGGTAAACGCTTAATGTTATATGGAGGCTATGGGAGTCCTCAAGGGTATTGCCTTGATGAATAGTTCCTCGTGGAAAATATAGCAGGTCGCCTGCGTTCACTACTGTGTCCAATATGGGTTCCCCTATTTCCGAGTCCTCGAAATTTTTCGAACAGTATTTTGGCAGATATTCTCCTTCGCTTCGTGGTTTATATAATCTCCATCTTTTCTTACCTTCCACTTGCAGTATGAAAGCTTCTATATCGTCATAATGGGGAGCGAAACCTTGGCTATTGGCTGGCGTTAGGTAAGAGTTTGCTCCCACAAAGCAACCAAAGTATTCTTGAAGTGTAGCTGCAAGCGAAAAATGAATTTGATCTTTTCCATTATAATTTGAAAAAATATTCTTATTACCATTTAGAGAATGTAATTTTGGTATATATGTCTGTGGATTTAGCATCCTAACTGAGCACCCGTTCGCATAATAATCCCATACAACACTTGGAACTGCTCGGCCAATGGGATTATGCGTTTCCCTCACTCCATTCTCATAAGAAGTGATATCAATATTTTTGGTGAATTGGATATAAGACTCCCGTAATATTTTATCCAGCATTGGAGTGGACATAAGCAATTTATAATAATCGTTGCAATCTCTCTTTATGTGCACTGCTGTCTGCTCCCAATGTTTCCTGAAACAATTCGAAAAACAATTGATTAGAAAATAGAGATACAAATATTATATTATAATATATATCAATTTCACTCACTCGAAGAAGTCTTCCACTTTCAATGGATGTATCAGCCATTCAAACATTGACCGACTGACGTGAAGAGGATTTTCTTGGTAGTCCTCGGTCATTTTAATTTCTCTGTGAACGGGAATTTGATTTACCTTTTTTGGTACCTTTTGGATTTTCTGTTTCGGATGCTTTTGATTAACGTGTTTCATTTTTGCTACACCTTTATTTACCATTACAATGGAACTCTTTAATTGCTTTAATTGCACTTTTGAGCCTTTCGAATTATTAACTATCTTTGTGTTCTTATCTTTTGATTTGTAAAGAGAGTTTTGAAGCGATTTACTTTTCTTTAAAGTAGATGGAGCAATTTTCTTGGACACACATTTGTTTGTAGATGTCTTGTTTCTTTTCTTTTGGTTTGCATTCACAGGTACTTGGTTCAGTTGCCGTCGTGTTACTTGTTTAGTATCACTTTGCAAAATCACTTTTCTCTCTGGGGAAGAGTGTTTCTTTTTTAATTTCTTCGACTTTGAAGCTAATTCTATATTCTTGCGTTTTAATGCCTGCATGGCGAATGCTGATATCGGTTCATTATACTTGAGCATCTGCAAATTAGTGTAAAAATGTTAATGAAAGTCTTGGAAATTGAAATGATTCAAAATTGTTATTCAATTGAATATTATGATATGATAACCAAGAAAGTAAAACTCTATTTACTCCAAGTAAAACTCTTTAAAACTCTATTTTAATTTTTTCAATTTTTACAAATTTCAATTGTAATCTTATAAAACTTAGGTGTCTGTAAATATTCTCATTTTACGTACAACTTGTATAACAATAAGTCAAATCATAATATAGAACCGGTGCATTTTCAGGTTAGCTTTTACTTTCAGACAATAATGACTAGTAATGAAGTAATGTTGTGAAGAATTACCGTGGAAAATGGTGCAACCGTATTCAATTTTGTATGATACACTAGTTAAAAGTTATGTTTCTTGATTACTATTATCATTAACACTGTTTTCGGCTTTAATTTGAGAGTCACACGTGTTTCTCGTCACATGACACATGGATACACATGGATATAGTAAACATTACCTCGACTCAGTGTTGTTAGATTGACGCGAGATGCGCGCGCATCGCGACCAAATGCAGGAACGTATGTGCGTCCTATAGTCCTAAGCTTGTGGCACAAGTAGGGGCGACTGTTATTGGTAGAAAACCGGACGACGCTACAGTGGTAAATGTTCCGATTTTAGGTGGACAAAATTATTTTTGAATAATTTATATCCTTCTGATACTTGATAATTACAATTATGATATTTCTTTTTTTGTTATGATGGAATTGAACATAAAAATTATAACAAACGTAAATGTTTTTCTTATATTTCTATATTTCTAACTTATAGAAGCTAAAGTCTGTGAATATAAGAAAATTACTTTAATATGATTACTTTTTTAAAAATTGTCATTACAGTAACTTAATTATACATATAACATATTATGTACATATTACATACCCAGCTCCCGTCACACAGCCCCATTTAAATATAATAATTTGTCACTAATTGTATATAAGTAGCAGGTTGTAGCAGCTAATGTTTCTTTGACATTATTAATAAGTAATTCATATAGATAAAATATACAAAAAAATTTTGCTAAATTATGCGGGGTGACCAAGATACCCCAACTGTTTACTTCACTGACGCTAGATCGTCGCGTATGCGCGCGCATCCCGCGTCAATTTAACAACACGCCTCGTCTCGTACCTCGTACCCGTACCCCGTACCTCGTACAACTCACTTATTCGGAGCGACGCGCATTCAAATGCATTATCTTATAAAGATTTAGCGCGAAATTCAAGCTGTAATATCTTTTACATTTGTCTCTAAAATTTCGGATAAAAGTACAATAAATATTAAATAATAATAGTAATCTATAGAAAACATTTAGATAAATTATTGTGAGATTTAAATTTGACGTACTATACAGCTCATTCCGCGCAAAATTTGAATCATACTTAACATATATTTTAAACCTGCAATCAAATTGTTAGACAATTAACACATTAATAACAACACTGTCCAACAAATTTAAAATTTCTATTTCACTGTTCAACAAACTGATTCCGAATCCGCCCTTAATATTTCCCCTAAACGCACAGTTTTTGAGAAATTTGATTTTGAATAAAAGACATATTTTTCAACAATTATGATGTTATTATAAAAGATATTGAATTGTTCTTTACAGCAAAAGTACTTTAATCCAATATTAATACATTATGAATGTTTAAACAATCATTAAAGATGGAGAGACACCACTTTTACGTAAAATCGAACTATATCACGCGATAGAGCAGACTTTTATCTTGAGAAACCCCTCTTTGAACGTCGACGTTTTTTTCGAACCAGAAAGCAAAATATCTTCGCCCGATATGAGTTGCCGCCAGTGGCCGCTCACCACTAAGCGTGGGTTTTCGGCACGCCTTATCCCGTCGAACGACCTTGTCTTTTTTCAAAATCGAATTTCTCGTGAAAATCAAAACGTCATGAAAAAGTTGAGTTGGACAGTATACTGTCCAATTACACATTTACACGTGTAATTGAAGCCACATACAAAATAAAATATTTATATTAGAATTGTTAATGGGACTTAAACTTGAAATAATCAATTATCCAAATTTAATCCCGCGAATAGAACCTCACGTTCCAATCAACCGAAAATTAATATAAACTCTCTTACGAAGAGAGCAAATAAAAATGATTAGCAATACTCAATATTCATATCCATATCCATATTCATAATTTTTGAAACCAGCTCGTACCGTATTAACTTTGTAGCTCCCTCATTATATTCTCTAATTAACCAATTTCAGCAATGAGAAAAGACGCCGCGTAACGTCGGAATTGAGTAACGCAAAACTACGTACAGTCTCGTTCAAGGTGGTCCGTGGACCTTATTTAGGAATGTCGCGTCCTGAATAAAAGACAATGTCTTAAAATCGCTTTTTGGACAAAAGTAGTACAAGACTTTGTAGGGTGGTGAGTGGTGAGCCTGTAATTTTCAAGTAAAACGAGTTTAAAGTTTTACTTTGCATTATGAACCACGAAGGTGAAGATGTACACTCCTCAAAAGAATTAAAGGATCACTTCTGCGAACCCGAAAATTGCTCCCGCTTTACGTGATCATAACTCCGGCCAAAATTGCTGTATCGATATCGTTAAACAATGGTTTGTAAGCATGAACCTCTAGTTTCAGATGCTCTGTTTCAAATTTTTGCTATGTTAGTTTTTTACAAAGTTATAGCGAGATAAAGACAACATTGACGGTTACACAAATTTTGTGCAACTTTGAAACATCAGACGGGGAGCAACAAATTTTTTTGATAAATCGCGTAAATATCATTTGGAAGGGCTATCTTTCCCGTGTAAAATGTGTGGTTGTTGATTATTGTGCGATCTTTTTTATTCGAGTTATTCAACATTGAAGTAAATATTGGCTTTTTAACTTTAATTGGCTTTAGATAGCGAAAAAATGATCGTAGAGTCTTGTGCAAAAAAAACAATAGAAAGAGCGTTTCTTCCTCTTTAAGGCGCATCTTTTGTTTTTTTCAATTTCATTAACATTTCGATATACCAGGTGTTTCTGAAAATATGCTTAAAAAATGCACAATTTCCATTTTTCCTTCAACTCGCTATATCTCGGTGAAAAATGATCGCAATACCATGATCCGAAAGTCAGATTGAAGCTGAGATTCTGCCGATTCGATTGAGTACTCCATGAATCCGCTGCGATAATTTTTTACCCATGGCTGCTGTGTTTGAATTTAGTGATTCGCATAAAATGAGGCTAATAGCGCGACTTTGTCACATCGTCGTTCGGCTGAAGCGTGCGCTTGTATTCATATCCCCACTTAGCAATGAGCGACGACGTAAGACCGAAACAACTGAAAAAAACTAACATAGCAACAATTTGAAACAGAGCATCTGAAACTAGAGGTTTCAGGCTTTCAAACCATTGTTTAACGATATCGATACAGCAATTTTGGCCGGAGTTATGATTACGTAAAGGGGGAGCAATTTTCGGGTTCGCAGAAGTGATCCTTTAATTCTTTTGAGGAGTGTATATAATTTATGCCGCTATACCAATCTTTGTTTTGTTGCCATTAATATTACTCATATTAATTGTTTTGTCGCGCGAGCACATCGAGTATTGTATCGAAATGAGATAAAGAAATGGTCGAACGACTGTACTTTGCAGCTTTTATTAACAAATAAACATGCAGATGTATTCTCGTAATAATTCGATCCACCAGAGTAACATTTCATCGAAAGATTTATTGAGCGTCCAAGTTGCAAAAATAAAAAAAGAAATGTATTAGTTTATTGAAAACCTCTGTGTGTTTGACACTGATTCGGATCTTGGTCGAAGCTTCCGTTTAAACATATAATATAGAGCTGACAGTAGTGTTAGCATAATTTTCCGTACTGTACACGATTAACCACAAAATAGAACTATGGAAGTTGAACGTTTTAATCTGTGAAACTTAGAGACGACACAAGCATACAGAATTGTTGTTGCGAAAACATCCTAAGATTACTAAGAAATTTCGACAGAATTCAGCACCCTATAGTGTTCTCCTTTTCGCAGAAAAAAGCTAGAAAAATTAATACAGTATATACGTGCAACGTGTGAAATGACAAATATTTTTAACGGGCAAACTTTACGCACTTTCCGCAGACATCGATTATATCTTTTTCTCGGACATCAAATTCGATTGAATTGTTATTAAACCTGTCTCAAACGCGTCTCTCGCCGTCATACTTTTTAACAGTCTTTCAATTATTCATTTGTAATTTACGACGTTGTATTTTTCTGCATACTTTCGATGCGCTCAGAAAACACTCGTTTACACGTACACTCTTCTCGTGGGCTTACACGCTATCGTAATTCCCGTCGAATACACTTACAAGTTACAAATATATATCACTGGCTTGAATCGATGCAAATGGCTTGAATTTGATACAAAAGTAAATGCTATTTCCATGTTCTTGCGGTTCGTTTGATCACGCCGAGAGCGTCTGATTATTTTTTTTTCTCTCCTTTTTGTCAGGAAACGTGCTTCGATCGATTGAGACACGATAATACTATTTTTCTCATTGGTTGCGTGTGGCAAGTCGAATGAAATTTGACGGAAGAAGTTCCGAACGTTTTCCAAAGAAATTCGCATCACTTTTGCGCTAAACCCTCGGACACACGAGTAGCCGCTACTTACGACCCGCAGCGAATATTTTCATATATTATGTACATTTCTGGAGACAGGTGTTAGTTATTGAACGATTTTTAATTATAGCTTCGAATAGAGGCACATTGTCGACGTGAGATTGATATACTATACTATATAGTCAATGCCACGATAAATAGCGTTATAGACGGGTCGAAGTGCCCCGCGAGTACCGAGGGTTAACAGGAAATCATTCGAATCAATTGAAATAGTCACGACGACCTGAGAGGCATTTTGGTAATGTGGAGATGAACGCGACAGATTCATTGAATTTACGAGGACGATTTCTAACGAAGACAAATTATACCTATGACAACGTCGAAGATGGGAACGAACCTAGCCCAGCGCCCTTTCTAGAGAAGTAACAAGTTTCAAGTTCTGTTAAGACGCCAGCTATCTTGAATGGATTCGAGGGGACAAGTCTTGATCTACGAATTTTGATCTAACGTCAGTGTGAAGCGAAAGAAGACATTATAGACGTTGACACTTTCCTAGTCATATAGAGGATCTCTTCCTTAAAATGCTTAGACCAGATTTAGACTTTATGGTCGTGCGATATGTATCCTTCAGATTATATCTAGGACTGCATAGTCATAAATCATATCTCTCTCTCTGAGGATATCTAGACCAGATTTAGACCCTATAGCCGTACGTGTCCTTCAGATTATCTAGATCAGATCTACTTGTGGTCATAGGTGATGTGTCTTCCGGGCTACCTCGTAATCGTAGGGTATGTCTCTCTCAAGCTATCTAAAACAAATTTCGATCCTACAGTCATACAGTGTGTGTCCCTCGAGTTATGGAGATCAGGTTTACTCCTTGTTGTCGTAGACTATGTGTCCCCCAGGCTACAGAGGACCCCGTAATCACAAAATATGTCTCCCTCTAGCTATCTAGATCTAATTTAAACCTTATAATCACAGAGTATGTATGCCTAGGTCTACCTCGACCGCGGATTTAAACCCAACAGCCACAGCCCGAACAGCTAGACCAGATGTTGCTATCTTAATCCAGGTTCTACATCCTAACTATAGTCGCAATTCACCTCCACAGACAGTAAATTTGAAGTGAGGAAAGCTACTGTGATTAAAGATTATGCTACCGATCCCCTAGAAACAGTGATATTTTGAGGGTTTAGAATTTCGAAACGACAAACTTGCGTAAACCTTTCTTTCGTTATAGGGTATAATTGACCCTATGAATATAAATGATTGTGTTGTGTGTGTGTGTGAGAGTGAGTGAGTGAGTGAGTGAGTGAGTGAGAGAGAGAGAGAGAGAGAGAGAGAGAGAGAGAGAGAGAGAGAGAGAGAGAGAGAGAGAGAGAGAGAGAGAGAGAGAGAGCTCGTGTTACTCAACACACCGCAAAGTAACGGAAAAGATTCAGCTAGCTTTCTATGAGATCATTGACAGAGAAGCGTTTGTAGAAAAGACATCCGGTTGGTTCAGCCGTGAAGTGATAGTTTCTTTTTTTTTTGTTATAGTCGATTAACCACTATATCGTTAACTAGTAATCACCTTTACTCAATATGGTTATTCGTGCGATATTCATTGGTAGGTACGACACATTCACATTTAGAAACAAGAGATATATCTAGACAATTATAAAACTACGATATCATATCGTGGTGGCATGGATTAATTAGTATTCATTTTTGGGAACGCCATCACTGATCTTGTTTCCCTTTCTCTCCGGAGCGAGAAACAGACAAGTTCTGATATCTTTAAAGCTGGCATTTCTTCTTTACATATCTACGTCTCCCACTTTCGCGCACGATTTTTCAATCAAGTTCAAGTTTATGCTAGGACAATTCAAGTTCTCTCGCTTACACGCAAAAAAGGCAACGGATAATGGTGGAAATTTAAGGGTGGAGAAACGTCTTTCGAAAAAGACCTCACCTTCCCAAAACTTAATTCATTATTAACTCGAACGAATTGTCAATTGTGATTTAGAAATATTTACACTGCCCAGAAATCGACCATTATCCTTTTGACATTTAACAGTCCAACAGACGCATGCGCTTTTCCATCATTCATTGTGATTGATAACGATTCAAAAGTTCCCACCGTCATGCTTCTCGTGGTGGCTCAAGAATTTTGTGCTCAGACGAATCTACAATGAATTACATCTGTCCAATAATTCGTAACTTTCCCTCCTGTGGTTGATTCTTGTAGATTCTTTTCAGTCGAACTCGAATTTATTTCCGAATTTATTTCCTTAATTTAACACAAAGAAAGAACTTTTAGCGTTTAAAATTTTTGTACCTTTACTGCAAAAGCTACGCGGAAGATTCTTGTGTAAAATGATTCCGTCGATCAGTGTTTTAATTGGCAACACACATAAAATACAAAACACTGCTATATACAATCGTTGTTAGTAATTTAAAATTAAGAGGGAAAATATAATTTTTAAGTTTTTATGTTTCTCTTGCTCCGAATGATAATTCTGAAGAAAATGATGAATTTCTTTTATAAGATGATTAAACGATGTTTATAGTAATATAGCAATAGAAAAATTTATATTTTAGAACGACTGCTGTAAAATTGGTTAAGACACGTTTTAAATGTTTATAATATGACAAGTCTGTAGAATCATTCTACATAAGTGTCATTCTCATAGCTTTCGTAGCTAAATTATAAAATAAAACTATGTGTTAAAAAGTTGACACTCTCGTCTAAACTGAATACTTCGAAAACTGACGATGTAATAAAAATCTACAAAAATCATGTATTGTTCATCAAAACTGAAAATTAATGTTGCACTTGGTCATCGCCGTCAATGCTGCGGCAATCGATTAATAAAAAATTATGTAATTCAACTGAAACGTCACTTAAAACCACTAACGACGATGTGAACAACAGATTCGTTTAAGACAGCTTAGTAATTATGTAAATCGATCACATGCTGATACAATTAATTAGAAAGTGTAACCTAAAAGCTCTTCGAGATGTACAAATGTATTCATTGCCGCCTTTATCCCGTGGAATTATTGTATAGTTCGTGTTTTGCACGCAGCACACAGTGAATTTTTCCTTTTTGTCTGTCCACACACGCATGCACGCACGCACGCACGCACGTGCACACACACACACGCATGCATACATATATATGTACATACATATACATATGCATACGTAGGTATGTATAATATATATAATATATACGATATACAAATATAAATTATTTGCCTTATAGTTTAAAAATGTCAGGGACACGTGGTAAGAAGTAAACGCTTCTGTTTTGTAAATAGACCCGCTCATTTTATTACACTAATTATTCATATCTCGTGAAACCCGTTTCCTCGATGGTTCCTTAAATTGTCTCATCAGTTTGCATTTCTTCAAACAGTCTACAGGGTGGCCCGTTTAAAACGACACACTGAATCAATATCTTCGAAACCGTCGGCGATATTCGAAAAATGTTTCAGACAAAAGTTACATGATTTGACGAGGCACACGATTTTCTTTAAAAATTACAGTTCTGTTTCGAGAAATGGCAGTGGTTCGGAATCAACTTCTGCCGTTTCTTGGGTCAGGATGAAATTCTTAAATTGAAACATTTTTGAATTAGTGGTTTTTGACTATACAGAGCCTAGTACTGTTTCGTAATGGCTTCGACATGTTCTTCACGTATCAATCTATGAAAAAAATGAATGCCGTTCACAATTTTTTTTTTCGAAAAGCTACTAAATCTACAACTACTTGAATGACATTGGTTCAGAAGATATCTTGGCATACGAATTGAAATATCTCCTGAACCAATGGTTTTCAGCCATAATATATATAATGAAATACGCATAACACAATAAAACAATTTCAGATAACGCAAGATAACGCAGATAACTCTAAAATTACGCAAGTTTTGTCCGACACATTTTTCGTTATTATCGACGGTTTCGAAGATATTCGGGTGAGGTCCGTTGAAAGAGGTCCTGTAGTATTTTACTTATGCATCTGTGTGTGTGTTCTTTAATCACTAGTACACAATTTAATACGATTTTTCTGTCAACCCCGAAATTGGAAAGATTGGTGAATTAATCTACCACCTTAAACCGTTAATTAACTTAAAAGTTACAAAAATCTTTGTAAGCAATTCATGTTTCCGGAAAATGTCGATAAATTACTGAGGTATATTTACAAATGGAGGCTAATTCCTTTGATCGACTGCGTAAGGAAATATCAAACTGTATTTGATCAATTAATTTCCATTGATAGCGAATATTTTCTTCTTTCATTTTTGGTATTTCCTTGCGCTAATTGCGTACATACTGCGGCTGTAGTATATATTGATTCGCTTAAAACCTAATAGATCTGTATGGCCTCATTACGATTCAGATTACTAATTAATTAGATTTCAGTTTCTTCACGTTCTCAACAATGCGAATTATTTTAGACACACTCGTCGTCGACCGCAATATTCGCTATATTCCACTTTCACTGTTTGCATTCGCATAACTGGTTCCGCTTTGTGAACAGAACCGAGTCAAGAGACATCTTGCGAACGTACAATAATTACATATTTAGATTTATGTAATTATTTTTAGCAAATTAGCTACTTTCTCCTCTTTCTTTCTTTCCTTCCTCCTTTTCTTATCAAGTCGGAAACTAGAGATATTCTAGATTACAGCCTTAAATTTACAACTAGAATAAATATTAATTATGGTCACGGTCCTTTTCATACTTTCCGAGATAATATTAACACTTTAGTACTTAGAAATCTAGAGTTAGGATCGTTGGTACACGAACTACAACTGTTCCAAGTTAAATGTTGTAATTTACAAATTCTTAAACAATATTTATATTGTTCACGATTCTATCAATTTTTTCTTGGACTGTCACACTGTCTAATAAAGTAACACTTTTGCAGATTTTGAAGCGCCGAATATGAATTTGAATACAAATAGAAATTCATCATTGTTATATACAATATTACAATCATAATCGTTATTGACAAAGATCACATTCTGACAGCTCCTTCGGTTAAATAAACAAATTTTGACTTCTCCGAGAAATCAAATTTTTCAAAAGCTTAATTTGACAAAAAATATAGTTCTCAAATTCATGTTCAGTGCAGCAAACTCTATAAAATTCGTCTATTAAGCAATTATTACCAAAACGTAAAATTGCTTTCGGACAGTGTTATATTAATACTGGTTCATGAATGAACGAATTCTTAAGTAAGTCTTAATTAAACCTTGGAACAGCGAATATTAATTATGTAACGCTTTAGTATACCAACGATCGTAACAAACATACAGTAAACAATTTGTTGCGCACAGCATTCAATACATGTTTATACACTTCATTACCCTATCTATTGGCTCTACGTTGTAGTCGCGTTTAAGGCTCTTAATACAATTATTGTGTTTATTAAGATTATTGTTCTATTTAAATAGATCCCACTCGCCGCGCACGATTGTGAACAAAGAATCGGTTCGAATAAAAATCTCAGGTCTTTAAAATTTATATACGATAATAAACATAACTGGTCTCTCTCCGCTATACTCCAAATTTGTCTTGAATCATTCTTACATCTATTCAGTGTATCATTCAAATCATTCCTTGCACTGATTAATCCAAACTTAATTTCACGACATACATATTTTCTTAACCGAGCGGATAACGTCGCTATCTTTTTCTCAACTTTCAAATCAATGTGTGATATGAATTAAGTGCTACCACAGTTTAAGCTGCATCATCAATGACAATGATTCCTGTGCCACATGCGGAAAATATTGTCAGTGAAATGAAGATTAGGTAAAATGTACACCATTTTGTCCCTAATTAATAAACTGCGGATATTTATACGAAATAAGAAATGTCCAGTTTTAATGTCGGTCAAAGAATGGTTTTCTTTTAATATTGAAAAAATTATTAGATCATCATAATGGTTCTTTTGTTCTCTATTTCACTCAGTTTTAAGAAATGCATAAAATCCGTAGTATACTAATTAATATAAATTAATTAACCCCGCGCAGACGACTTGTTTTGTTTAATTAATCTCATTTGTTGAAATTCATCTTAAGAGGGTTAATCATTGCAATGACAAATCAGTGGCATTCTACACGAATAATGACGTTATACCATTTCTGTAACGATTCGTGATTATGCGAAGAAGAGTCAAATTCACAAAATAGCGTTCTCACCAATGTGGCACATTGTTCAACCCTTAAGACAATATATAACACTGTGTCCTTCAATTTGCCACATTTTCAAATTTTCGTTACAATAGATCCCTATCTTATTTTGGCCATTGGCGTGGAGACAACAACAATTTCAAAATCTCCCTAATTAGCTCGACACGTGACCAATTTTCGCAACCTTAGAATAAATACAATAGATGCGATAAATATATAGAAAATCGTAAATCTAAAAACGTGTTCTTTTCTCACAAAGAAATAAGAAACTCGCTTCCCGCACATCCCTAAAAAGCGGTTCATACAATTGTGAATTCTCGTTTTATTTTTCTGTAATCCTAATAAATTCTTTTTCTTTTTTTTAAGAAAAGTAAGCGTAATATGCACGGCAGCTGATTTTCGTCTTTAGTTGCCTGTCCAGCGAATTAGCTTAACAGTCGAGCTGCATACGTCTTAGTCTAATGGGAAACATGATTAACTAAAAGCACCTCTTTTACTCCGTAAAATACTAAAAGTGGAAAGTCTGACCAGAACCCATAGAGTGAGAGAGATAAGAGAAGAAGAAGAAAATTTGATATAAGGTTATTTCGATTGGATTTTGGGCAGACCTTACTTCAGTTTAGCATAAAAATTGGTCACGTGAGGCGATCATCTAGCGTTCAAGCAGTCTAGGAAATTTCCACATGCAAGATATGACGATTAAACTATTTTATGATATACTTTGCATGTGTGTTTGTGAAAATAAAACGAAAAAAGAAAGAAAAAAAATTATGCAAAGTACATGACCCGTTTCGTGTTCGCGTGAACTGTGATAGCTCTTGCCATTGCACCCGGTGTTCTATCTTCACTGCAGCCTGATTGGTGGGAACCTTCCCCGCTAAAACATACAACGGTAAATAGTTTGAACAATTTAATCTACAGAATGTCCCAACTGGCTTTATTATCGCAAATATCTCGCTTATTATTGGTGATAGAAAAGGAAATATGTATCAGAATAAAAGATGCTGAGGTTTAAAAAGGCGAATGTGTATTGTAGCAAACTACAAACAAATTATTTTTCTCAAGGACAGGCGTATTTCACGATCATTTATATTTTTTGATATTGTATTGCAGGCCTGGGCTGCTAGCTCGCGGAACAGATGTGGCTACTTCTTTCCTTTTTTTGCGGAAAAGGTGAGAAGTTGCTGCTTCTCTCCCTCCCGAAGAGGAGTAGCAGCAACATCTGTTCCGCGGGCCAGCGTCGCCCAGGCCTGTTGTATTTACTGTATGCTTTTGTTACCCATCACCAAAAATGTTTGCTCAGTAATTTACATGAACTTGTTTAAAATTTTTGTAGTACTACAAAATTAATTTGTTGGCAAAATTCCAAATTAAGATAAAAAAAAAATAGGACAACTGAATCCTGTTGGATTATTAACTACTTGTTAATAGTTTCCGAGTTAAAGTCTATGTAACCTGTTTCATAAGCAAGATATTTAAGGCGTTGGACTTGAAACACTGTAAATTTGTATTATTTCTCTATTACTGATAAATGCACAGAATATATTTAAAAGGTATTTGTATCCTCGAAAGACAACTTTTCTGATTAATAAATTATTACCTATAAGTAAAAATAAATTTTGTCTTATCTGAGAGCGAAATATTGCACTTACCTGTCGTGTTCCTTCTCTACCAAATGATATCTGGCTCGGAATGCTACAAGATGAGCATAATATGCTGGCGCAGGTATACTGACAGACCTCGTACACCTAACATACGTATGACACAATTGATACGTAAGAGATTGTAATTCATCACTTTCGAAGTGGTTGTCGTCCCAGAGAACATGGTAGTGTGACGGTCGTGAGGTTCCCTATAAAAAAAAAAGAAGCCAAATATTATTTATAAAGTTTTACTTGATTGCACATCACAGGCAATAATCATTCGCGTAGCCTTTACGGTTTAATAAAAAAGAATTCTCACATTTTAAACTCCAAATATTCTTCCCACAAAACTAATAATGCATGAAAAGTTTACCTGAATGCCCTGATGACTACACAAATAAAAGTCGAACTCAGTCGGATGAGTGATACAAATATCAACTGTTGTCCCCGCAGGAATGTTACCACTCCTGCCACTCTGCTCCCTCTTCTCTGCACAGAAAAGGCGAGTGTGGTGTCTCTTTTGTACTACGATAAACGTAACCCCAGGCTTATAATCATCCTCGAGCTTCATACAAGCCTCGCGAATGGCAGTTAATTCGTGCTGTAGCACATGCAGAAACTGTCCCTCCGAAACACCATCCCGATATAGAATTATTCTATGGGGTTTATACCCTCCGGTGCTCTTGTAAAACCTAATAAGAAGCTCCCTGCAAAACAAAAACACATGTGAACAATCACAAACCAGAATTACTAGAGGTGTGTGAGAATCCGAAAATGTTGGGCTAGGTCTGGCCGAGAATTTTATTCGGGATCATGAAAGTATTCAGGATTCTCGAGCATATTTGAATTCTCGCTCATTTCTAACAATTACAACCACGACAACCTCAATAACTGGAGTTAAATCGCTTTACTCACCTAACCATCGAACTGAGCTCTTGAATAATCTCTTGCCTGTGTTGCTGGACCCTTACGGTGGCTGCGTATCGTGATGGGTGGCCATCCATGCTGGCGACTACAGCAGCAATACTGGGTTTTTTGTTGTCCCCAGCCGGAGGATGGGTTACATCAGCTCCGAAGAATATGACAGGCTCGTCAAACACTTTCGGTCTGATTCCAGGCACCAAAATATTATTAATACCACCCAGCTTCACATTGATCTTCAGACACAAATTGGATAATGTCTGAGGCGATGTCTTGTTGACATTCTTGGCCTGCACGCACTGCGTTGCCATGCCCAACAGCGTGTCTCCCACCCTCTTTACCTCAGCTGCAAACAAAATGAAATATTTCGATATGCAGAAATTTTGGTTCTTCGTAACAGTTATATGGAATGGTTCCGAGGTCTGCTTGGAGTTGAAATTTCAGGTTAAGGTTAATTACCATAGACGGGTGTTTTCCCAGGCAGTATGACACACACAAGCTGCAATGACGCGAAGGTCATCTTCAGGTATTTGAACATCGGTTCTACCTGATCGGGCCCAGTGGCATATTTACAAAAGCATGGCTGGCCAACAATGGGCATGCCAGCGTCGTTGCTTATTCTCTGCAGCTGCGCTATGAACATTCTCAGCGAGTCTTCACGCACGGTTCTCTGCGGTGCGAAGCAAGCAATTGCCCAGACTCTGATTTCGATACCCGTAAAGAATTGCTTGCCACGCATGTCCCATACACCTTGAATAGGCAAAGCTTGCTGTTTTGTCTTTAGCAGAAAAGAGAAATAAACATATATATATATATATGCGTATACAGGTCACTGTGTGGCGTATAGTGTCGTTTAGAGTAGAACAAATAAAGAAGGTAGATGTGCCAGTGTTTCGCACAATCCATGCAGTCCACGCTGCTTCCTTTTCCTCTCATTTGGAAGCGAAGAAAAATTCATTAAAAACTTGAACAGCCTTTGCATAAGCCATGTAAGAGCAAACGGAAGTTGTGACAATTAAATGTGTTCGATCGCTGCATGGAATGGACTGGCATCATCAGGGAATAGCAGGTGATATTGGACTGTGAAAGTAATGCAAATTGTGTTGACCCTCGGCCAGCAAATACTGACTCCATTTGGATTTGTCCTGACAAGTACGTCACACTGTTGCTCGTCACTGAGCTCATAGCTTCGCAATATGAAATCGAGATTCTTATAGAGTTGTTTCACTGGTGAAACTATATTTCTGGTTTTAACAATAACACATTTGACTATCGAAAGGTAAAGCGTTTGATGGTTAATTAGGGCATCATGTGGAAAATGGTAGTTGCAAATCATTGTACATTTGTAATTAATCATTTGGATGATTTTGACCTAATATTAAATGCACGTATCTGAAATACATTATCGAAAGATCACAGTAAATTGAGAATTGAATTTATTTTCCGTACTGTTCCTAATCGCGCCAGTTTTATTTGATTTCGGCGACAAAACGAAAACATATTTGACTCTATGTAGATTGCTGTAAGTCCTTGTAAAGCTTGGATCGAATGATTATCAAATAATATTCGGCTAAACTTCCGGAAATGTCCATCCCAATTGTATGAAATTTTGGAAATAGATTCTTTTTCGACCAAAGTGGTGCTTGTGACAAGTATTTTTGGCGTCATGAAAAAATTGTTTATACTGTTGATACCCCACTCGGGGTATCGGTTGCAAGTAAATAAGGTTGTTAATTGTTTGTGTGATATAATCGACCAAAAAATTGTTTAGGTAAAGCTTTTTAAAAGATGCTTTTGAAACTGTAAAGTTGTAAAACACTGGGACAGTTAGGGAAACACTTCCCTAAAACAATGGGAAGATGCCCGTATTGACCACATGTGTGAGTTTTTATATGGCCGTACGAGGTGAAAGAAAATGGAGCAATTCCATTTTTGCAGTTAATGGAAAACATCAAATGTGTATATTCTGCGGATGAATAAAATCTCTTGAAAAACCTAACCCAAGCCCGTAACTTCTGTCATTGTAATTTCTGTCGGCTGAGGGATGTTGCTTTTATTATGGTTATATCAAGAAAGAGAAATCGGAGTACGTTTGAGTTAGTTCAGATGGCGGGGAGGGGGTTTAAGGAGGCTGCCGCCCTCCCCTGTAATAATATACGGCTTTCTATGCGGACCGAAGGATGCCTAAGCACAGTGATTTTATTTATTTTAAAAAATTTAACTATTATACTAAATTGCGTCGGTAAGATAAAAAAAAAAATGAAAAAGTTTTCAAATCGTCAAAATCCTCTTTGCAAACATCATTTTAGTCGAAAAAGAATCTATTTCCAAAATTTAATCCAATTCAGGGCATGGACGTTTTCGGAAGTTTTGCCCTGTTCCTATTTTCGTCGGTTTTGTTTTGTTTCGGGGACAAATTGGCAACTTATTTGGACCTGCGTAGCCTGTGTAATTTTATTCAGGACGTATTCAAACAAAATTATGTTGTACCGACCGAGGGTTAAATCGTAACTCTTTCTCTAAATTTCTACTCTCAAGTCATATACTGTTTAATTTGTTGATAACTCGAGGAAAGTAAGTGAAACGGTCATTACATTAACAGCCCAAATATCAAAATCAACCAGGTCTAGAACCCATACATTCATTCTGTAACTTTTTTACTTTACTGATTTCTTCGAATGCATTTCAAATAGAAAAAAGTTAAGTTAAGGCCAAATGTATTATTGTTTTGGGAAAGATTGCAGCGTTCTCATGTTATCATATATGTTTTAAAAAATTTCCGTTTTCTAACAGCAAAAATTAAAAGAAATGCAAAAACCAAACATGGAAAAAGACACGAATCATACTTCGACTCCTCTTAAAGATATTTCATGGCTTCTGTATACTTATCCACTCAATCATAGTATCTTGCAGACTTCTGTGAAAGCTCCAGATATTAATCTCCAGAACGAACCATTACATGTCCATTCGTTGTATTTAGATTTCTAGTCTTGACGTCTAAAGAAACGCTTCAAATTTTCTGATAATTAGTAAACAATTTTCCATATTATTTTCGCAACTTCACGATGCTAAAGTTTGAACCGATTAATTTTTACTACACGTCTCTATAGAATTCAATTCGAATATCTATTGAACGAGTATATACGTTTTTCAAAGAGATTGTTGCAATAAATGGAAGCTGTAGAGTATAATCAATAAATTGATATTTCTCGATGTTTTCAAGGATCAAGTAAAGCCTGTCCAAAGTAGGTTTCCTCCTGGATCAGTCGAACGAAGTCACTGATAATTTTCTACAGCATCATTTCTTTAAAAGACTACTAGATCTAATGAGACAAATACAAAGAGAATAGAGATTGATTGAAGTTACATAGACCAAATAGTGAGTGATGATGTATGGTGGAGTATTGAAAAGAAACATATCCCTTCCAAAAATAATACAAGAGCCTCTGGAAATGTGGGATTTGGCTAGACCTGACTGATTCAGTTGGAAGTCTCTCACCTGTCCACTGAGGGAACTTACGCGCCCTCCATACTGTAGCTTGGGCGGGGCTAAAATGCGTCCTCTGACTTCCACCATACTGTTCGATATCGCCAGACCGAATTCTTGTACGTATGAATCGTTATTGAAGTCGGCCCTTTTCACCAAATTATTTATTTCTCGTTCGCGATCAGGGGCAGAGCGGGCTGTCGCTTTAATCATAGTGGACGTCTGCATGTCGGTCAGTTTCTTGATGCAACGTTGTCCGGCAACAATGTTACAGACCTAAAAAAAAAAATGTATTTCTCAACATTACCACACACGTGTCATATCCCACATAAGCAACATATATCATTAACAATAATATACTGAACGAACCTCAAGTGGCAGGTACGTATGCTTGTGTTCTTGTCCAACTTGTAGGCAAGGGAGATGAGGATAGCGCAGCTTTATTTTATACTTGTCTAAGAAGTACTTTGCAACAGTGCACTCGACTGTCTGCCCATTTTCCAATTGTAGAGGGAATCTGAAATTTTCAAAACATTCAAATGTATTCTAAGTAACAGTTCGACCATCTTTATGAATACTTACGACTGCATTTGGGCAGGTTTGCGAGTGACGTTGCACACTCTATACTTCCGTCTCATCGAGCCGCAATGTGTAATCTCGATTTTGAGACCCTTGATCTCCTTTGTGAACTTCACTCGCTGGGAATCTGTGAGGGGCTTCTTTTGTTCATTTATGTCCCGAATATCTAGCACTTCACACATGAATTCTATGACTGGTTGTGCTTTGTAGAATGCAGTTGCGGATACTGCAATTAAAAAGTACGTGTGATGAATAATTTAGGTAATAAAATAATACCAAGTACACACATCATTTTAATTAGGTACACTCAATTACTTTCTTAATATGTAACGTACCATCAATGTTCAGCATCATTTTCCATTGCGATGGTCGAACAGACTGATGGAAACCGAACCAGACCTCTCTGCCTCCTCCCAACGGATGATAATACCCATCTGGCGTACTGAAAAATGATCTACCTACTGGAGTATACGTCATAGATGGTAAATGCCTCATTACAACATCTAAAGCAAGTATAGCGTCATATGGAATCTGTCTTGTACGTCCTTCTAAAGCCTCTTCTAAAGCGAACAGCGAGACTTGAGCCAGCCATTTTATAAACACTTTGAAAACTCTGTCTTTACCCTCACCAGGTAGTGTAACCTATATAAAAACAATAATTAGTAAGAAAGAAAAAAGATGATAATAATAATAATAATAATATTGGTGTATTAATTTCTTTAAGGGCTATAATTACCTCTAATTCTACTTTGTCATTACCAATAAGTATGGGATCTCTCGTATATAAATTATTTCTCCCATCAAACACAGGCTTGAGAGTTCCGAACAGTTTACTATTCGCATGAACCATTGTTTCTATAATTTCTCTATTAACTTTACGAGGACATTTATCAGGTTGAATATTAATATCATAATGATGTACATAACCACGTGGCATAGTAATTTGGAAGTGATTGGCCCTTAAATTGATTGTTCTGCCTTCACGTCCTATATCTGGTCTCCGAGGACATGAAAACACTGTAAAATTAATTGTTCTAATTATATGCACAGGATAGGCCACACAACTATCAGTTGCAGCATTTTGCTTGACTTAAAATAAAAACAACTGGCATCGACAATCTGATACGCCAATCGTGCCAGTTTTGTAGGAGCTTTTCCAAATAATGAAATACATACTTGGCAGTTCAGGAGGTTGCGGAGGTGTGTGTGTCTGCTGTATGGGAACAAGTCCCAGGGAGCTGGAAGCCGCAACATTGTTCCCAGTGGCTTCTGGCCCTCCTCCAACTGAAGTACTCGCTGAAGATCCAGGTTGGGGAGCTGCAAACACAACAAAATCAAAATTCTGCACAATTGAATCAAAACTATGTTTAATAAACTGTTTGAGTTCAATCTTTGAAGTCTTACATATTAATTGATCATCGAGCACAGCAGCTAAGAATAAACGAAAAAGAAATGTAATAATTCTGCAGTATTGTATTTTTATTTGAGATATAATTAAGTTTTATAATTTAAAAAAAATGTATATTAATTTTCAGGTTATGAATGTTTTGGAGAAAGTTATATGTATTTTTGGGTAGACATACAGCTATATGATTGAAACGATTACAATTGTTTAACGAAGTTTCAGAATGTACATTTGTACAATTTTTCTTGTTTATGTTTGTAGTTGAGAAGCTGTGATTCATTCTATAGAACTAAATAGAATCAAATTTTATTCTAAAAACTAAAATAAAAATAATTCGAATTATTTTCAGGAACTTAAACACTTTAGACGATATTGTCTTAATAAATAACTGTATTGAAAGGAAGTTAAAGATTTGAATAAATTGAATATTATTGAAATAACTCAAGAAGAATTAAATTGCTTGAACAACAACAAAAATTACTTGTTAATATTGGAACAATTCGACCAATTTATAGTTTTCCAAACAAATACGAACTAAGGTGATAAGAATAGAAAAGACCACCGATGTAGAAGGAAAAATAATATATGGAATTTGTTACACCTAAAAAAAATCTAATTTACAGTGGTATTGAAGCTTTAACCCTACAGCAAATAATCCAAGTACAATTTTTTACATATATGTAGCGACCCTGAAAGTATATAAAAATAAATTGATAAAAGTTGCTTTTGATATTTCGACGTTAGAGTCGACTTTAATTTTCTAATATCTGGTTAATTTTAAATCACACGTTATCCATGTTCTGACGGATGGAACGTGACGAAACAGTGAGCCTACTAATCGAGAATTGTTCAAGACCTTCTGAAAATTTCTTTTCAATTTTATCATTTTCGATTGATTAAATATGTTAAATTTTCATTGCTCTATAGTCCTATAGTAATCAAATAGGAACAAAGGGCCAGAACTGCCTCAGACACTTTTTCTGGCTTAGACAAGTGCATGAGAATGTATTATGAGATATATTTCGGTATTACGAGAGAAAATTAATTAATTGCAATACTCACGCCGTCCTACAGGATGCATTTTTACTGTTGACGATGAAAAATACCAGATAACCACTAATAAATAAGTAAAAAATTTAACACAAAACCCACTGACCACACGACACACTGCAAACGAGACTATCTTCTGCAATGGCTGCTACCAACTCGGCTCCAATTGGTCTTCGCTCGACCAATCAGCGCGCGAGAAATAAAACTGACGCTAGATATATTTGGCGCTGTGGTGCATTATCGGGTTATGCATTACAATTTTTTAATTTTCAGAAGATATAAGTATTTTAAAATATACAAAACTATATCCGTCAACATCTACATTAACAACAAAAGATATTCGTGCCGTACATTTAATTGTTTCAAAATCATAATTTTATTGTAATTTTTCTATAATTTGATGGCAAGACGTGAACTTTTGTCGACTATTAGAAACGAATAGCACGGAGCATTTGAACCACAGTACATTCTATGATAAAGACACAATTTCGTGCAGCTGAACGTTTAGATATATTTAAAACAACTTCTACATCGATTTTGTATTGATATTAGAATTGTGAATAGAATACATAAATATATTCACGTAAGATAGCACTGACAATTCGAAAAATAAACACAGACTCATACGCGTGCGCATTTAAATATATAGTTTCTTAGCAACGTTCAGGGACCCACTTGCGTGCGCATGTGTAGCGGAAACAATTTCACTTTTATATTGGAGAGATAGCTTCGTCTCTGCGACTGCGACTGCGAGAATGTTCTCTGCATGACACGCGATTGCGTGCAAGATTTCCGAAATGTCGCTGCCTTTTAATGGAACCCGTACACGTTCGAGAGGAGTCATAAGTGCAATTGCAAAACATTTAAGGACTCTCACTTTAAACCCGGTAAAATCGATCACCATAAAATTCGATGCCTTCAATCCTAATGCTGTGCAAACGAGGTTAGTTCATCCGAATTTTATTTATCTAAACAATGTCTGCCGGATATAGACAAATTAAATTTACATTTCGATTTTCTAATCAACGTTACGTAATTCACGGTCTATTATGTGTAAAGAACGGTTTTAAAATTATATTTTACTTTAGAGAAAATTTACCGAATGATATATTGTAAGTTAGGTTAGGAAAATATATTGTTTCTAGAAATAAAGTAAGTATAAGTGGTTACTTTCGAGATTTTGTTTTGAAATAATAATTGCTTTTCGAGAGAGGTTTGGTTACTATCTGATGACGTCAATACCGCGCTCATGCGCAGTATGTAAGTGTAGTAGCCAGCAGACGACGTGCACGTTCATATTTTTAGAAGCTTTTCAATCGTTTGAACCAGCATTGTTCATGGGTGGAGCCCTTTACGCGGCTTTATCTCTCTCTATGTGTCACACTGTGTTTGTATGAGACACATAATTAACCATTAGAAAATTAAACCAGAGAAATTAGGACAATTCACGGAAAGTATAATTAATCGATCATAGAGTCTCGTAATAATAAAAAAAATCGTTATTAAACGTAAATTATTCCGTTGTGATATTCGCGCAATCAGGTATAGTCCACCTTTCATATTATCAACGTTAATTTACAAAATTTCGATTACATATTTTTATAAGTTCCTAATAGAGAAGTTGAAATTTCTATGAAAAACATATATATATATATATATATATATATATATATATATATATATAAATTATTGGTCTATATACAGTTATCTAAAGCTATCAAAACTAATTAGGGGTGTTTTAATAACAGAACAGTCGCATAGTTAACGTTAGGCTAAATTTTTGCTGATTAGTAAACTATATAGTATTTACATGTAAACCGTATTCTAATAGTCGAGAATTCAGATATCAATATATGCTTACAAATACATCTGTAGTTGCAGCATACGAAACAGCTTAATGTTGAATACAAGTTACATTTAAAAATTGGTTTCGAATTCAAGCAAAAACTTTATCGTTGTTATTTTGGGAATTCAAGCAAAAACTTTATTGTTGTTATTTTGGAACGCTGAGTATAACACAGTCCCTTCAATTGTACTGTATCTGCGTGTACTAACTCAGCTCGTTAATAAAACCAAAACCTCCTTTATTATCTTCTAAACCATTTTTGCGTAGATCTGATATATGTATTCTACATATTTTTTTATCAATTTAATTACAAATTAAATGATTGCACTTTGCTTCTATTCTTCTGCAAGAATATATTTATTCTAAGAATTTAGTAATCTCTAGCCAGTTTGTATATCAAACTTACCTCTGCATTGTCCAGTACCATAAGCTTTGCCTAACATGGACACAGCTGTACTGATGCGCAGACTACTCAAATCTGGCATCTGAAGTGGTAGTTGTTGCTCCATTTGCGCCATTTGCGCCATTTTGTCTGAAACAATAAAAGGAGCAAATAGAGATAAATGATTAAATTGTTAATATGCAATAAACGTGTTTTTCATAACAATTAATGGTGTTAATAATAAATTAGATATATTATATATTCTGAATTATGTTTACAGAGACTTTTTCTTTCACATTACAACTCCGAAGATCATTGCAACAAACCCACGTTGCATTGTGAAACCAGAAATAGTTTCAGATTTGTCCGACCCTGTAGTTACATTCAAGTTATGTAAGTACTCTCTTACTCTCTTCTTTATGAAAAATTACTTCTTAAATATTCTAACACGCAACAAGTGATTTTACGAAAATTTCGATAAAAGAAAAATTAAGAAAATTATTATTTTGTGTTAAGTAAGATCGTTCAAAATTTCTACAGATGGATTTTCTTTTTAAAAAATTTACATATTCTTGCGTTTCTATCTTCCAGTATCAGGTGATAATGTGGTAGTCAAAAGTGCAAACTTGACGTCTCTGAATATTTTGGAACTTTACAACAAACACATCACACCATTATCAACACGTGAACCTGAAACTGGAAGTGAAAAAACAGCTGACGTCGAGGAGAAAAAGAAGAAGCGAAAGAAAAGAGTTAAAATTAAACGAGAATCCAAACATAGAGGATCATTTTTATAAGTTTATTGGCAACCTAATAACTGATAAGTTAATTGGCAAGCTAACAATTTAATTGGATATCAATATAGTCTATAGAATAAAATATATCGTTCATTTGAAACTTGAATCCAGTTTTCTTCTTTCCTCTTTATTCATAGAATACCAACGCAAAGGTGAACCTACATTGTCAACTTGTATAAGAGACTTAGAAACGATACAGTCATTGGAGAAGCATGTCCTAAGTACACAATAAGAGGAAGAAAGAAAATTGACGAGCATTTAAAATTATTTTTGTTGAGACGGAAGTATTGACTTTTTTCTCTCACAATAAAATTTCATTGTTCGATTACTTTTCTTTTCCTTAATCCGCTAGAAGAAAAAAAACCTGCCTATAAAATGGCTAGCTATACTACCAACAGTAAAAATTACAATATGAAACTTATCGACACTCTCTATAATCACGTTCCAGCATTTACGGATGTCTTTGACGAGGAAACGTGGTATATTTTTGTTGCCTGTTTCGTAGCAGGTACATTTTTAGTCACGTTCATTCTTTCGAGATTTATTACATTAACACCTGTAGAATAGGTGTAAATTGCCTTTTCGGAAATGTATCTTTCATTCATATGCATCAATCATTATTTATATTTAATAAATTATGTTTAAACATGTATAGATAATATGATAGATTTGTCTGCACGTCTTAATAACTTCAATGGAAGAATATTTATGCGAACACCTCATAGGAATAGCTACAAGTGCCTAAAAAAGCACTTCATTACGCTATTTTGAACAGCAACTAATATTAGAACTGTACATACCAAAATTATTTATACATACCATGAATATGAAATCATACAAATTGGCCTTTACACTGCAGACTAATCGTAATGGGACTCTTATGCGGTTGATTATATTTACACAATGCGCATAAGCCGATTAAACAATTTATATGTTTGATGTAATCAAAATTATATAGAAACAATTAATAATGAATAAATAATGAGCAGAAAAGTTGTGATAATGTGTGATATATTGTCTTTACAAAATTAAATAACGATTCGTCACTTTTAATGTTGTTAATTGTTTTGTTACTGTTGTGTTAATTAAATTACACATTATATCTTAATTAGGTAATTTATCTAAATTGTAATTCAATCGTGTCACAATTCTATTGTGTAATTGAAAATTTTCAGTTGATTCAATTGTTAATTACAATAACTCATAATTTTGATTTGATTATATTAACATTGCACTTTGTAATTGTACTTCAAATAGCAATTACCAACTGCATTCTAATTTTAATACATTATAATTATAATTCATCAAGTAATTCAATTATAATTTCATACATGTGATTAATTCCATGTAATTCTGTTGTTGAAAAATTTCTCCATATAAACTCGTCCAATTTTCTGTAAACATAACATAGCACCTAATTATTAGACTGCGGATCTTTATGCAAAATAAAAATGTGCTGCATTGATTGTGGGAAGCAGGAATAAAATAAAAATTGATCTCATCCCTTGATGACTTGGTTACATAAAAACAACGTTAAAATGCTCTTGAATTTTTCTAATCTGTTACTGTTTTATATTTCACCCAATCAATTTCTTCATAAATGCATAAAGATCCGCAGTCTAGTAATTATTAAACAAACTCACCTTTTTTTTTGTAGCCGCTAAGATAGATTACGAGAAATCAATAACTGCACTGTACTTATTTTCACACAGACATTGTTCTGATATTATTCTCTAAGTTTTTAGCACGAGAACTTTTCACTACGATGCTACCTTTTCACGTAAGTAGTCTTTTTTATCTACCACTTTAGATGGGAATGTACATTTTCTATAGGGAATCTTTTATACCCGTCAGTAGTTGTGTTTATCCATATCAGCAATAAAGTTTGGAGAGTTCATATCTCTTTTTATTTATATAGATAATTTCGTTTGTTTAGAGAGATCTAAAGTGGATAAAAAGTTGTATTGAAAATAATATTCATCATTAATAATATTTATTATATAAATATTAATATCGCTTGTGTGAAAGGGTTTATGTTCCTAAAGAATACCATTGAGAGGTAACAGACGACATAACACTCCTAATTTTTTCATTTATTTTGCAACTAGCATTATGGATAACGTAATTAGTAAAAACAATTACGATTGTTTAATTACTATTGTTACAAACAAATTTAGCATCTACAGTACTCTCTCCTAATAGTTTGGGGCACAGGACTATAGGAGAATATTTTCCACACAATGAATGATTTGCAAGGCTTCCTTGAACACAAATGTGGTCATTTTCATTAATCGTTTGATATTTGTTAGTGGGTATGTAATTAATGAATAATCTAAATAAAATATGCATGTACCATAATAAAAGATACGTACAGTTTGTCACAGTAATATTGGGACTTGGGAAGACAAGAGCTTTTTTTAATATTGGACCATATAACTTCGATTTTTTTCTTTTGAGAAGTTAGAACCATTATAGTTGTAAGAACATCATGTGAAGAAGTAATTTCAAGAATATACTAAAACTTGTTTTTACAGCTCCTTTTATATGGACCTATATTTTGAAAATTTAACAAATACGTTTTGTAGATTTGTATAAATTATATATATTCTAACTTATTATTCTAACTTATTAAGTCATATGGTCCAATATCAATACAGTTATCATCTTTATGTGTCCCAATACGTATTTACTATGACAGACGGTATCATTTTTGGTATGTATTGAACGAACTGCAATTACAAGAGTTGCTTTTGTTCATTCGCAGTTCGCACGCGAAACATACTTGCTCGGTAGTGGGGGAATCGTTCGAATGCGACGAAGGAGAAGGCGAACTATTGGGAGAGAGCGCTGTACTTTAAAAACCAAGAATGACCTTGAAACAAAAGACTATCTCTCCTCTTTAAAATCTACCGTATTCACTTCTTTTTCTTGCAAATATTATCTATCTACATAATACGAAAAAATTCATTAAAATATTTTTAAAATTATCAAAATTTCTTGCTATGTTTCTAGAATATTCTCAGTATTTTTTACGACTAAACAATATTGTAATATTATGGAGCATAAATATACTGCATGATAGCAGAATTTAAATGCATTAAAACACATTTGTTCTGAAATATGATCTCTTTTGTGTATTAGTTGATATGATTTTTTTAACGAACATATAATATACATATGTAGTATACATGATGGAATGCCGTTTTTAAAATAGTCAAGTCGATTACCACTGTTTTTATTTAATCAATTGGCGTAATAGGAGAAGAATATTTTAAATTTTATACAATTTGGTAGTTTGTAAAAATTTAGTTTGTTTGCATACAAAAACAAAGTGCAGTGTTCCCTCGAATAATGTGGGGGTTAGGGAGGCCGAAACTGACATTTTATATTCTTTTAACGTATCTACATGTATATATTTAAATCCTTTACAGATTTTAACATTCATTTCAAATCAATTTACATATTCATATATTTAATATATCCGTACAATTTTCTTTATCATACAAAATAATAAAGAAAAGTTTTTATAATACGCGCGTATGTGTGTGCGTGTGAGAAATGAAATCAATTTATTTTACATATATATAAACTATAGCAAAAGAAACTAATGAATGTACGCTAAAAAAATATCTTGATTTACTTTTCATTAATATTTAAACTATAGTGTATAAAAATAATGTAAACATTTTTATGTATATATTATACATGTATTTACACTATTTATTGTTTAAACAAAAATGAATCACTATAACTTTTATTTTTCTTATTTGTCACGATAAAGAAAATTGGAGAAGTATGCTAAATATATAAATTGATTTGCAATAAATGTTGAAAATTTTCAACCAAAAAATCCACATATAATCGGTACTGCGATATTCGAGGAGTATACTGTATGTTTGTTTTGTAATTTATTCGACTGACACTCTTAAAATGGATTCCAAGCGAGTCGCTTTATAGGTTATGTCACACAATTTGATGCGACATATCGCCATAAAGTCGATCAGATCATGAAATTGCTATTTGTCAATCATATTCTTTATTCTATATATTTGTTCTTATCGACTACAATATAAATATTGATATACTAATCAATGTATAAACAATCTCGAATGTTTACACATTTGTCTACCCAAGCAAGCATGTAAATATGTATATAAATTCTGTTTTATCACTCTTACGTTTTTCTTTCTTGTATTGTTGTGGTACGTGACTGAAATTGTTCGTCTTTCAATCCATATGGACACAAACAACATAAATTTTCCGATTTATACAATAACAAATGAAGATTTTATCAGTAATATATAATAACAGAGTGATTTAAAACGCAGTAGCTTCTGATTGATAAAATAATATGAAAACAATAATTTAGTTTCATAAACAACTGTTCAAAATTGTTGCATTTAATATTTCATTATAAATGCGATTAAAATACTATTCATAAACGCATCTATGATATCCATTTTTTTCAGTATTTCAATAGTTGTATGGCATATAAAATATTTTCTTACGAATATGGTAAAACTTGAATGAAAACAATTAAGCCAGAACAAGAAGCCTATTTAACTCCAAACATTTGTGTTCACTTTTACTGCGTCATTCTTTCAATACCACGTAGAAGTAAAGAAATACCAAATATATAGAAAGCAAAATATTCGAAAATATTTTTTACAGCAGAAGTTTTAGTAATATTGCAGTATTGTAAATGATGCGGCGAAATATTGGTGAAAATATCAGAGAAATCGACGACACAAACCCCTTCACAACAGCAATCACAACAATATTATTGTCTGAATACCCGCGTTTATTTGATGATGACACTGATTGTTGTAAGTAGTGGATTTTGTTGGAAAATTTTTCCACCACACTTTCGCGTTTAATATACGAAGGATACGATGACTGTTCGACTAAATTCACCGGGCAATCTTTAACATTTACTAAACCAGTGATCGGCATCCGCGAAAAGGTGCCCCCTCCCCCCTACTTGTTCGATTCGTTGAACAGTGCGCATGCGCGCAGGGCCAGGATTGTAGCTAGTAAATATTATGGGGCACTTGTTTACAAACAAAGGCGTATATACATATATGTATATTTACAACGGGAATGTATGAAATTTTGATTTGATCGATTGTAAAGTCCTCACAATGTATAACTTACATAGAAATTCGATCAAGATTTTTACAGTTACATACATAAAAGCCAATCCACTCCTGATTGAAAAATAAAACTATTTATACAATTTTTAAAGAAATATATATCCTTTTTAAAAATATAAATGCTTCATTTTTACACAAGAGAGCTACTCTCACTCTCTCATATATTTGAAGGAAAGAAAAGAAAACTCGAAATTTCAATTCTGAAAATATTTTGCACTTCATTAGTTAAATCTACTTTTAAGAATTCTATGGACTGTATAGTAACAGGTAACAGAACAAAATTTAATTATGCATCAGCCTTTTATTTCGCACAGAAAATTTCGAGGTAATGAAAAAGAATTTTTGTTTCAACCATATTGTTTACAATATTAAAAATATGTATTCATAGATTTTATTGTATTTTTCATTTTAATGGTACAATATGGCACAAAAATACTTCTCACCAATTCCTAGATCATTAAACTATTATTATTATTATTAAGACTTTTATTGTTTTTATATTATCTCATATATACATATTTACTATAAATAATATGAATGGACTACACTCTCATTCAAAATGTTAAATTTAACCACACTGATAGAACGTCAGGACATTACCATTGTAGAGTCTTGGATGTACCCTTTACAGAGTCTTCTCAGTGCGTCAACGGTCAACCAGCAGCAACAGTGTATTTTGTGCACCGCAACTAAAGGTTAACCTTCTTTATTGCACACAATTATAGGACAATATCAAATTATGCGTAAAATATCAATGAAATATACTATTTTTCGAAGAAATATTTATTATACATAGTGGATTATAATGTAATACATTGTCCATACCTTCTAAATGAAAATATAGATGGAAATCAGACTCATTAAATTTCTTAATCTAATGCCATTCCTTCATCATCGTCTTTCTTATCAGAACTAGCTGTTGGTGAGGCTTGTTTAGCACTAGTGTCCTCCTGTCCTTGCTGTGTTTGCTCTTGGCCAGTCTTTGCTTCGGTTTCGAGAGCACTGACGAACTCTTCGATATTGCCACTGGCCGCAGCATTGACAGCATCTGGTCCCAAGCCGAATTGCTGGATGACAGGTCCCGCCTGGCCTGACTGCAAAGCAGACCAGAACATTGATAGCGCCTGGGAGAACTGGGGAGACAATAGCGTGGTACACAGTTGGTCCCCTGGCGGTAAGTGCGGGCTCATGTCACGCTCCAGGTTTTCAGAGGCAGAGATCACCGCACGGATGGCATTGGTCAACTCGGTTGCTACGCCCCTCTGCCGGACAATAAGCTGCGCTGTAGCTGGCCGAAAACAACAGACAATCCCAGAGGAACTTCCCCAACTGCCCAGCAGAGCTAGAGTCTCCGACAGCCAGGAAAAGTTAATGTGGAAAAATATGTTAAGCAATGATAAAACCATGCCTCTGTCCATTGGTTTTACGACATTATATTTCTTCACAGTCTACACTGTGTACTTTTAGTTATAGAAATTGTACCATAGGCTCTCTGGGACATAAAACAAATTCACAGAATGTTACGAGTCATGAACATTCTTCGAATAAGAACTAGAAGATTTATCACTGAATGTCATTTTAAATACTTACTATAGAAAAATAAATTATAAATATTCATGAGAACATTAAAACAGTACTATATGAAATATTTATTAGTGTCACACTTTGCTCCTTACACTATACTTAATAATTAGAAAGATGAGCAAGAACTGTATCTATATACCTGTTTTCAAAGATTTCTCAAGACTGTCACAGTACTCGACAAGATTAAGCAGTGTTATTCCATGTATTTTATCAAGGGCACATTCTAATCTTGATAATGATAACAACTATAGAAAGCAGTACACTGCACGAAAAAAATTACTAGATTGTTACATAAAACTATATCGTTAAATAAGATAATATATGTTTACGCAAACATAGAAACGGTACAAAGTTTGAAAAATAATTGTTAAATTCTTCAAATATACTTAGGACTTTACGAGGATAGCTATAATAGTCTTTTAAAATACAAATAAAAAGTTATTTTAATTGATCAATGGTGACGTGGAAAATACAAGGTCAAATACAGAAACAAATACAATAAGCTGACTAATACCTTTCACTATTGATGGAACTCTATTTTTTTAATTTTTTAATCATTTTAAAACAAAATTGAAATTATTTTTAATGTAAAATTTTATATATAAATTACTCTAATACTAAATAATTAGAATAATATTATGCACTTCATTAGTCCATTGGCCTGAGAGTTCATTGTTAACAATGAGAATAAATAGAATCGAAAGTATATTTGGCTCTATAGCCAAAAAATATTTATACGTATGATCAACAGATCAGTAGCAACATAAGTCAATAATCACAAAACGAATGTGCAAATTGAATTCACTAGCAAACACAAAACCACTATTAGTATCTAATATCTAGAAACAACATATACTAAACACAAATAATCCAAAAATTAAAGGATATTACCTGAACAAGAATTTCTGCTCCAACTGGGGGAACTGGTGGTACAGGCGGGATATCGGACAAGAAGTTCTGAAGATCGCTAAGCTGTATTTTGTTGTTGCTACTAGTAGTAGTCCCTGGTGTTGAAGGAGCAGGTGTTTTGGTTGTAGGTTTACTGTCACCTAGAAAAAATTCATATAAATCAACTCACCTTATTCTTGGACTTAAACCTAAAACAAATTACGTACCATTTGGCTTGGACGTACTTTTAGTTGACGATCGAGAAGAAATCAGTTCTGATGGAGCTCTTGAAGTTGTATTCCTTGTACTATCACTAGATGCAGTCGTCGTAGAAGCTCTAGCGCTCTGAGCAACCTGCGGTCTGGTCATAGTCCCCAATAGATTGCTTATTCCACCTATTTGACCAACTCCGCCAAACAATTGAATTAACTGCTGCTGCGACATGTTGTTTAGTAAATTTTGGAGATCGCCTTCTGCATTCGGATTGCCACTTCTTTGGGTATCTGGGGTTGGTAAGTCGTTCAGGACTTCATTGATCTTTCTGCAGTATTCCTCATCTTTGTCTGTTTTCAGACTCTGCAAGGTGGAGCAATAATTAATAAATATATTAAATAAAATTAAACAGATGTGAAAAGGCTTTTTTCAAAGTCTTATTAGCACGTTAGATGCCACATCTGTCCATAGGGATCAGTTGTAGACTTTCCATATATCCTAAATTATCATAGAATTTAAATAACGTGAGAACATTAATCAAATCTTACCTGCAGCCAAACGAAGAACTTTTTGCCGGATGCTTTGAACCTTAAAACATATACTCTTCCAGTTTTACATTGGGGAACATGTTTAAACTCACAATCGTCAGGGAAAATAATTAGGTCCTATATAAACAGAATAAATACTACATTAAAAATTACAGACTTGAACAGAAAAGTATAGAGTCAGCATATAATATAATTTTGTACAATGAAAAATGTTTGTGGTACAAATAAATATGAAAACCTATAAATTTGAAAATATACATAAAGTTAACGAACGACACAATTTTATACGATTAAAAGTTCTGTTCGTGATCAAAATTATAAACTTGAGAACGTGTCCATCAAGCGAAGGAATGACAATTTTTGTACGACAAAAAAATTCTGAATAAAATTAAAAATAAATGTGATATATTCTTACATCTTCAACAAAGCCTGTAGTACGATCTTTCCAACAGAAATGCATCAACGAATCATTAGATTGATAAACGTAAATCTGTCCCTTCCGTGTGTCTGGATAAACCATCTTCCCTTTCATAGTCATTTTCCCAGCTTTGAATTCGACTAGGTTTTTTAAATTGCTGCGGGATGCATTGTTTCCAAAAAGCGCTGCTCCCGACATGATTGATTCTTTCACTATACGCGTTTTGTTTAGATAAATATATTAAACCGCAATAGGCAGTTAATTTTTGTTGTACCGTGCGATGATGACAGTGCACTTCAAAATGGCGTGTTCGGTTCGGATTCAGAGGTTCGCGATTTCGCATTCCAATTTAGACGCCATCTATCGACAACTACCGGAAGTCTGTCAATGATTAGTAAATTTTGATAGAGTGGATGGCGCTATCTATAAATTATTCAAATAAATAATTAATATAAATAACAGGAACACCGGTGATGAAATTATGATATACTTCATAGAGGCACTTACGTTAGTCTTGGAAAGAAATATTACATCGAGTTGAAAAATCAAAAAGCACACAATCGGCAAGGGAGTGAGTCCTTTCCAACAGACGACGCTCGCGCATGAACACTCACATCCGCTAGGGTACACTCATACACCGCTAGACCATGTATACGTAAACGAGGATTGCAAGGGTCTGGGGTTCCACTTCTGATTTTTCGATAATGCAAAGACGGGGTTTTTTAGTAGTCAAAACCGCTAGATGAAAGACCAATCTAGACCGCTGTTTGCCTGAAAAGTCCTTCTTTTACGTTTCCGAGCAATAGTTTTACAATATTCGGCTGCATGTTGCCCGTCTGAGAGGCTAGTAATACGAGTATGTACTCCGGCGTGACTGCAGCGTCCCCTGACGGGCAACATGCAGCCGAATATTGCAAAACCATTGCTCGGAATTGTAAAAAAAGGACTTTTGAGGCAAATTGCACCCTAGATTGATCTTTCGTCTAGCGGTTTTGACTAATAAAAAACCCCGTCTTTGCATTATCGAGAAATCAGAAGTGGAATCCCGGACCCTTGTAATCCTCACATACGTATACTTAGTCTAACGGTGTGTGAGTGTACCTTAGCGATGTACCTTGTGTGACGTGTGAGTGTTCACACGTGAGCGTCGTCTGTTGGGGTTGTTGGAAAAGACTCCCTTATATGTACTTGCGAACCTAAGTCTACTGACCGCACTTTTGGGTCCTCCCCCCCCACCCCCTGTGTAACAGCCCCCTGGGCCGCGTGTATTGCACAGATGCTTACTTACTACCTGACCCTTCGGCACTGGGACTTTACGATCCTGTTTTTTTTCGACCTGGGAGGTTAAAGTGAATGAAGTACATAGTCATAAAACCTTCTAATTGTGCTTATTACTATGTGCCACATGTTGGCTACAGACCGGTCTACTAAAGAAACGGCAACGGCTCTGAAAAAGAAAGTACTGAAAAACTCCCAGATGGTTGACCGTATCATAAAGTGATTCCGAGGGTCCTTGCCTTGACAGACAAAATTCGCGAGAATGAGAAGAAATTTCTGGATCTTATAGAATGTTAATTTTATACTAGTGTAGGAGTTCTTAAACGTTTGACGACTCGAATTGTCGTTGTCGAAGAATTGTTCTATTTTTCCAGCATTGGCTCGATGTGATCGTCGATTCTTAATATTTCATAGAGCCATTGGTGTTATCTCTGCAAAACAAAATATTATCAATCGAGAATCACACCAATCGCCCAAGTCTCACAACGTGGAGGTTGCTGCAAGGGAGAACCGCCCACCCATACTTATATAGTATTTACATATTTCTTTATCGTCCCACCCGACGGAAAATTACAAAAACACTTTACAAAATACAAAAAAAAACCCGTATATTCATGTTATACTCTGAGAGCACCGCAGGCGGTTCTTATATTTTTGAATCGCGATGGTAGCGTTGTTCATCGAAAACACAAATGCCAAATCCTTTCGATCCTCTTTTAAAAATATTTTCATGAATCCAGTAAAGTATAACAAGCTGTTTTCTCAGAATCTAATGAAGACATCGACGTCACTTTTTCCTCGGATTGTAGCTGTAACCAGGGCCGGCACGCGGCGCGAGGCGGATTCAGCGCGTTCGCCGGAACCCGGCCTCGCGTTTTGAAAGGCCCCGCGGTCTTCGAAAACTCATCAGACATTTTGCAGGACCCCCTGTATAGTAGATTGAACATTCGGGTGTGTGTGGAAAATGCAATCGCATAATCCACTAATCGATGACAATTTGCTGTACACTGACATGAGTGCAAAATTTTCTCTCCCGTCTTTGCATTGAAATATTTCGTTGCAACGTGTTGCAGACGTTGACATTAAATGTTGACATCAAACATTGGCACGTCCGCACGTCTGGTGTGGAGTGTGGAGGACATTAGATGTTAAGGAAATTACCCAATTAGAAAACACCGATTTTAATTAACTTTTTACAGAATGATGATACCATAAATAGATGCAAGACATTTTTTTAGTAGCGATAATTCAGTTTGAAGGCGTGACAAACATCATCAAAGTTCAGTGTAACTCCATAAGGTCCTTATATCCTGGTAACTATTTCCGATAAAAAAATCCGAACGCTTTCAGAGAAATGTACTTTTTACCTGTTTTTATCTAGTCCTATAGATATATGATCACAGATTTTGTACTTTCATTAATTTTTTAGCCCCTTGAAAGCGAATTATGGATTCGAAAAAATATGACTTGCATTTCTTTAAGGTACCAATATGCTATAAGAATGTCAGTAAAATCGGTGTCTTCAAGTTGGGTAATGTCCCATGTAAGCGATTGCGATGACCACGGTGCGGCGCACAGTGGGCCCAAATGCCAATCTGGCTGATAAAAAATCAGACGCAGATTCCTATTGCAACTTGTATGGAGCTGTTGTAACCGGCAGACTTCAATCTTTAAAATGGTAATTTCGACCACAAAAAAATTTTTTTTAACTTTTTATAGTCATTAATGCAATTTTAGAGAGAAAAAGCATTTCCGCGGAAATGAAAGTTACTAGCGTTTTTAGTCACATAATGAACTGAAACCGACAATAAAATAAAAACCTCATATATTTACAAACATTCACACTTGATTAGATAGACTTATTTACACTTCTAGTTATACATACATCGTTTCAGTTTTGTACACACATCCATGCACGGAAAACCGAAAGTCTTGGATTCTAAAAACGCGGATTATAATAATCAGAATCCTGTTCAGAGTTTTCATCTATTACTGAATGTTCGTCTATCGCCGTGTGGGCACACAGTCATCATTGCTTGTCATGTTTACTCGTGCACAATTTTCAGAATATTAAATTTTAAATCTCATACAGCTATCCTATTCGTTTACGTGCAAAAAATATAAAATTCCTTTTTACACTAGAAGTATTAATTTTTTGACCTACATTGATTAAGCATTTTTTACTCCTCTCAGTCAGTACTATGAACCACAAAAATCTTAAAACCTCTCTACGAGTGATCGCAAACTGTTCACAAACTTTAAAGATTACATTAAACAATTATTGGCAAATAGTGGCAGCTGATTTTTACAAGAATTAAAGAACAGAGTCTACATTACGAAATCAAACAGGAGATTCGATGAATACGCGTGAATTTGGTTACTTTCATTCGAAAAACTGAAATGCATGAAATAAAAAATTGACTACCTTTGAACACGGGTATTTGGAAAATTCATTAACTTTTGCAAATTCTGTAATTACAGAATGAAAGTACGTACTTTCTTCTACAAAACCCATGAAAGGCAAAATATTCGCATTTAATATTAACGTTTACCAATAGCAAAAGCACTGATCGTTCTGGAGGACTCTTAAAGGCCGCAGCGACTATAAACTTTTGCGTAAATATTACCATTATTACCCTATATAAAAAATCTTCAGAGCAAAACAGAATATTATTTAAAGATCTACAGGGATTTAAGAATGGAAACAAATAAAAAAATAAGTAATACATAGTACGTGATTGAAAATACGACTTTTTATCAGTTAGATTGGCGTCTGGGCTCACTGTGCGGCGTTACAAATACAATGTTAACTACGTCAGTAACCGTGGCTTCAGCTAAATGTAGTTTTCCGCGGTTGAAACTAATAAAAAATTATCTTCGATCATCAATAAGCCAAGACCGATTTACATCTCTGGCTATTCTTTCAATAGAAAGCGAAGTAGTAAACTCAATCAATTTTGATGACGTAATCAAAGATTTTGCGGCGGAAAAAGCGAGAAAAATTATGTAATATTTATCTTACAAAAAATATATGCAACATCCTTTGTACTTATAATAAATAATTCCTTATTGTGAAATTTATAAGTATAGGATTTGAATGTGTGTATTTTGGCCCCGCAAAAGGTCACGCCGGCCCTGGCCGTAATATAGATATGTACATACATAGTACTATTTTTTTGTGATCGTGTCGGCGGTGGCGAACGTAGAGAAAGACAGCGCATGTAAACACGAACCGCTCGGCCGAAAACTTTCTGCTACCGTCGACCATCGGGGGCAATCGTCGATTATCGGTGACGATCGGTCGCAAGGAAGGTCAGGACGTCAGGACAGCAAGGCGAGCAAGGTCCAGTGCAGCCAGAACGGGGAAATCGAGAGAATACAGTTTACCCCTTCTCTGATAACCAGACCAGTGTATGGCACGGGCACCGTGGCCTACGGTCTTAGTGGGGGACGTTGGAGTGTGTTCATGATGCTGGAATGGAATAGTGGAAGGGGAAAAGGAGGAGAAGGAATGCAATCCGTTTGGACTGCATCTGGCTGCACTGGCAAAGGGATCATGGTTCATTGCAGTCATGAAAGTCAAAGTGGACGCTTGAAATACGCGTACGAAGTACGAGCCACCCTCCTGATGCTGTCGACCACGTCGTTTTTGACCGGGACGCAGAAAACATACGACGCAAAACACGGACCGTTACATGGTGAGTACCATTTCCGTGTTTTATCATTCGATAGAAATCAAGATTATTTACGGTAATTTTTTAAAAATTAATTCTGTGTTCAAGTGAGTTATTTATTTTTTATTGACTTAAATTTATCCTCGAATCGTGTTGCCTTCTCGCGATAATTTACTCTTGTGTCTTATTGAACACCTTTTTCATACCATGAATGAACAATTAATAAATATTCGATTTGAATTATTTATTTCTTATTAGTTCGGATTTTTTTTCACTTCAGTATGGTGACGATCAATTGTATTCGAATTCGCGTCGATAGAAATCGAATTTATTTAATTTACGTTCAAATCAAATTTAATTATTTATTTACTATATTAATTGTGATTTAGTTTCTGACTGTTTGTCAATTGAAATTAATGAATCTGTTGTTTCTGTTACAGATTCCGAGGGAAAAGAATCAATGGATCAAAAGTTTATAGTAGTGATAGCCCAAATTGAGACTACTCGATGCTATTTCACAATCGTAATCGTGACGCAGCGTCGCGTCATATCGTGCTTTCTTCAAGCAGAAAAGGACGTTACCGTGAGTACCAATTATCTCTTTCGAATTAAACTTTTTGTTTTTAAACCATTAATGAACAACTAATATTTAAATATTTAACTATAATTATTTATGTCCTGTTAACTCTGATTTAGTCTCCGACGGTCGATCGATAAAAATTAAAAGAATTTATTTCTGTAACAGAGCCCTAAAAGTATAAAATACTTTGAGCCTGTTTATCTGGATGTTTAATGCCGCCTACCTTGATGACTAAAGACGATATCGATAGCTGAGATCGAGGACAACGTGTCGTGCTTTCTTCAAGGGGGTGAGAATGTAAGTACCAAGATATCTTCACAATTAATCTTTATTATTGAACATTTTCTTTCAAAGTATTAATGAAAAATCGTACAACCCAAGGCCGCTGCGTGCGGTTGTGCAGGTTGTGCGCCGTTCACGGGCGCTTCGTCGAAGGGGCGTCAAAACATGAACGGGAAGGGCGCCCGTCGCTGTCAGTGCGGCACAAAGCCTAATTAGCAGGAGTAACAAATGTTACAGTGCAACGAAGTTTATATGTGCTTTCTATAATTTATATATAAATTCTAGATTCTAGAAGCTTCTTGAAAGTAGTTTGTGTGGGCGGCCACGCGGAGCAGCAACGGGATGGGAGCGCGCGGAAAGCCGAATCGAGCTTAACAACCCGGTTGTTGATTTTGTTAAGCGCGATTCAGCTTGTCGCTCCGCGTTTTGTTTTTCTTTTCCTCCTCGAATTTTCTATTATATGTTGTTCGGTCTCAAACAGACCAAACGTGAGATTTATATTTATTCAGACACGTTCGGCTGCAATAGCTCGAGTGTCATCGGACACCACTTCAAGAGCTCTTCGTGAGCGAACTCATTGACAGGGCAATCTTATACAAACGAACAGTTTAGTTCCATATCGTTTTCCCGTCAACAGATGTTCTTACTAACAAAAAAAAAAACGGTCATTTTTTCTTTCGCACACGGGCGCCACTTACCCACGCGACGGCCGCGGCCCTGGTACAGCCCCTACACTTTTTATTTCGAATTTACATTAAAATAACATTTAAACTGAAATCTTTTTATATGCCAATGGAATTGTACGAATCGATTTTAATATCTTTTTGTTTTATTTTTCGATTTCAGGACTCTAATGCAGCTTCACGTCCTCCCAACAAGTAGTGAGAGAATAAACAATTTTGTATTGCTCTATTTCTTTTGTATTAGGTTGGCAAGAAAGTAACTTCGATATTTTAAGGTGAAATAGAGCCCAATAATTTCATTCAGGCAATGAACTTTAATGAATAAGATATTTTCCCTTCTAAAAATATTTTATTGACAAAGTTCATCGCTTGAATATAGAAATTCAGTTTTATTTCACCTTAAAATACCGAAATTACTTACTTGCCAACCCATTAGATAATTTTGACGAGTACAGTGAACGTGAGAACGCCAGGCGTTCCCGCGGGTAGTAATACATATGTATATGTTTCTTAGCTAGGGTAGGGTCTTTTTGTACGTCGCGTTTTTTTTATAAACATAACAATTTCAGTAAATGAATTTCCACTTAGAGTCGCTTTTTATCATGAAGATAATAATTCGTATCTTATAATTATATAGTTTGAATTGTTCGGAAACATTGGATACCACGTACAAAAAGACGATTCGCGATGGATAGATTCCCGAGACTATATTACGATCAAAAGTACTTTACATTTAGAAGAGTACATATTTTTCCATTATTTCCGAACTTTGCTTTGTCAAAAGGATCGTCCGAGGGTCTTTAAATATTTCATTAAAGATTGAGAATAAATTGTTGAAATAAAACAGTCCTGAAATGAAAACTCAGGATCCAAGAACGCTGTTACAATGTTGCGAGTTATGTATGGTGGTGTGCGTCACCTCGAAGTGACGATCGGCGGTCGAAATGACGATCGGTGGTCGAAATGACGATCGGTGGTCGAAATGACGATCAGCAGCCGAAGCGACGATCGAGTCGCGCGAGACGCGTATTCAGTTCGACGAAAGACTCGGAATAGCCAGGACATATGTACCTGGTGTAGTTTTCGAAGTAGCCTTTTATAATAAATTAGTTAGCTATTTCACTAGACTGTGTTTCCACTTAATATACCTTAACATAAATAAATAAATAAATGAAGATTTGTCATAAAATCTTGTTTAGTCCCTTTTTGCTCGCGGCAATAAAATTTTCATTATCCTTTTCAATAATTAAATGTTTGATTTATAAATTGAGATTAAATTTGATATTACAAGTAGAGCCATTTTACAACAATGCAAGAATATTAGCCTGTATAAAATCTAATAGATTCTTTCAGTTAGGATTTTCAGGATATTAAGATTCCTCGAATCCTCTCGGGTGCCCAGGTGCTACTCGGGAGGGTGAGAGTACACTTGTGTGTTGTTAGGCAGTGGAATTGCGTCGGTTGTTTAAACTAGATTCAGTAGCGCGTATTCCTGTCGATCTGTGACATGCTACACGGTTCTTCGTGGAATATGTGTAATAGTTTCCTCAATTCACTCGGAACAATTAGCAGTAATCAAAATTACGTTTAATTTAATTCAGTCAAAATTCACACACAGCTGTTATATTTCAATTTATTGATTTATTTCGCAATGATCCCTGCCATTGCCAGTCGATTTCAGGAATACTGGTACGCACCCTTAGAGTGTGCTTGCGTGAGATTCGAACGTTAGACTGTCGGAGGCGTCCCGAGACGTTCTCTCTAGGTGTTAGGCTGTTGCACCCTGGCGTTTGTTTGGAGATCGTGTTGCAAATGTGTTGGAGAGCTTGCGTCTTTTACCATTTTTTAAATATAGGTCTAGATAGGTAAGTAGCTTATTTTCTCGGTGTGACTGTTTATTCTAAGTAGGTAGGGGCCGGGGCTGGCTACCGCTTTCTCTTTCGAGTAGGCCGCGATTCGTACGGTAGTCAGTTACTGGAAGCGCTCGAAGTTTCGTCTCGAAGCTAAATCGAAAGAGGAATCACGTTCGAATTGATGCTTCGTGCTCGATTCTTCCTGCTCGTGTAGTTTTTCGCGGACGCGGGCGTGAACGCGTGCGCGAATTAGGGTTTCGAAACTGCGTTTTCACTGCGCACGTTTAGGGTTTCAGATGTTTGGTGGACCGCCGCGCCGCGCCGAAGAAAAAGAAGAGGCTATACATACGCCGAAGTGGCCCCGACAAACTGTCGCTCAAGAGGGCAACTACAATGGCCTCGCATCTTGGGATGCGAAGTCATTTCATTAATACTTTGTCACTGTACTCGTTTGTAGAAATAGCAGTAGTAGAAGTAGTTAGTTGTACGCATGGGAAGGCCTCGCCGCGCCCCAACGATCAGCGGAGAATGGCACGTCCGCAATTTGCAGTAGCGTTGCAAACAAACCATGCGTGTTGCATTAGTCGTTTTTGAAATTTTGAACAGAGATCAACGTTAGCGTTGCGAAGATACTCGCGATTTTTCTATGAACTTTGATATAGATTGTTTAGAGCAGAAGAGTTTAGAGAAGAAGGGGCGCATCTGTCCTGGCGTTACTACGCACAATGGGAACATTGGACCAAACTCGATTCAAAATCAAAGAACTTTCGACAGAAATGAGGTAGAGCGATGAAATTTTTTAAAAATTAAAGCTGAAACTTTGCAGAATATGGGAAAGATAGGGAGATTATGGTACGAACGTCTTTTAACGTTGAGAAAATTCGTTAAACTTGTAGAATTTTAAGAAAATGTGGTTTCTCTCTCTCTCTCTCTATCCATTACTACGCGCGGAAAAAATTTTTTTCAAACATGCTATATATCATTTCCCGTAGATTTTTTCACGCTGATTTCAAATCTGGTCTCAACATTTGTCTACGACCTCAGGGTTTTGCAAGAAATCGCTTTTTGTGAACAAAACTAATGTAATCATTTCTTCGTAGAAATGATTTGATAACCCACTAGCTCGAAGGTATATTGTATTCTCATATATAAAACACAATTTAAAATTAAACATAATGAAGTATTTGGACGTTTCCTTGACGTATATCACTTGACGAACGATCACTCGACGTATCGCTGCGATTGTCGCTGGCACTCCTTGTAGGCTATGTGTGAGAGTGCCGTAATTTAAATTAGATATCTATTTTCCATAATTATATTTTCATTTGCACAGGAAGTAAGGTAAGTATTTAATCTTTTTAACTTACTTCTCATCAACGAATTCTTTAATACCTTATTCTTATTTTTATCACCAGAAGTTAAAGAATTCGTTGATGAGAAGTAACTTAAAATGATGAAATACTTACCATACTTCCTGTATAAATGAAAATATAATTATGAAAAATAGATACATATCTAATTTAAATTACATTACAGTCACACATAGCCTACCAGGATTGCCAGGGACAATCGCAGCGATACGTCAAGTGATAGTTCGTCAAGTGATATATATATACGTAAAGTAAACGTTCAAATACTTCATTATGATTTTTAATGTGTTTTATATATGAGAATACAATATTCCTTCAAACTAGTGGGTTACCAAATCATTTCAACGAAGAAATGATTACATTAGTTTTGTTCACAAAAATCGATGTTTTGAAAAAACCAGAGGTCGTAGACAAATTTTGAGACCAGATTTGAAATCAGCGTGAAAAAATCTACGGGAAATGATATATAGCATGTTTGAAAAAAATTTTTTCCGCGCGTAGTAATGGAGAGAGGGAGAGAATTTTCTTAACATTTTCTTAAAATTCTACAAGTTTAACGAATTTTCTCAACGTTAAAAAGCGTCCGTACCATAATCTCCCTCTATTTCTCCCATATTCTACAAAGTTTCAGCTTTAATTAAAAAAAAATTTTATCGCTTTACCTCATTTCTATCGGAAGTTCTTTGATTTTGAAACGAGTTTGGCCCCCCCCGCATTTACTTCATTTTGATTAGAATAGAATTTGCTTAACTACCGCTTTTGACAATGGTAAAGAGAGATCCCAACAAAAACATCCTGTAAACAGGAGCCAAGTACTCTATGGCCGTAAAAAGTTGTGAGATCAAACAAAATACGGCCAAGTTCGTTAGTTTAGCAACACCTCTTGCAATACTAAAAAAAGCATTTGTAAAAATTAGTTTAAAAGAACGCTATTTAATTTTTAATGAATTACATGGAGGGCTAAATTCTTCAAACTTGGCCGCTAACTAACACCTTTTATGGCCATTGGTTTAAAAAGTAACGGCCAAGTTTAAATAATTTAACCCTCCATGTGATTCATTAAAAATTGAATAGCGTTCTTTTAAACTAATTTTTACAAATGATTTTTTCAGTATTGCAAGAGGTATTTCTAAACTAACGAACTTGGCCATATTTTGTTTGATCTCACAACTTTTTACGGCCATAGAGAACTTGGCTCCTGTTTACAGGATGTTTTTGTTGGGATTTCATCAATTTTTGTTGAAATTTCGTCAATTATCAAGTAGGTATTACTCTTATCCCTGATTCATTAAATCCTAAACATTTTAGTCATTTTTTAATTTTTTTTTAAATCAAAAGACTACATATACGTCATGTGGTTGGGCATACCCTATATGCTTTGGGTTAAGCGTTTCGAAAATTTCGTTATTTTTGCGGTAGGACGCACCGTTCCGAGATACAGCCATTTTTTAATTTTCAATCTTTTTTTGTTTTTGAAATAATCAAAAGACCACATACGTCATGTGGTTGGGCATACCCTGTATATTTTGCGTAAAGCCTTTCGGAAATTTTGTTATTTTTGCGGTAGGACGCACCGTTCCGAGATACAGCCATTTCTTAAGACTAGCTCGGCTGACCATCCCCACCACTTCCGTTACGCTTACAACCCCTTTAAGGTATAAAATTTCAAACACTGATAATTATTCCTTTGAGTGTTTGTTATGGTGGACCTATGTACCAAATTTCAAGGTTGTAGGTCAATGGGAAGTACCCAAAATGTTTTGATGATCTATCAGTCAGTCAGTCAGTGACAAATTTAGCGATTAGCGTTGCGAGAATTTGTTGTCGCAATTGACTCATGACTTATATATTTTGTTTTAAGGCGGGGTTAACGTGGACGCGATAGTTGACTGATTGTGTCTACGCGCATATTGGAAAGCGCACCTAAACTAAATGATCAGATTTAATTATAAGAGTCGCGACCTCGTATTAGAGTAGAGGTCTGACATTGCAGAACCAGTAGCGCACGGGGCATACGACCATTCACAATTTCAGAGATACTTTATATTACTTTAGAGTTTTTGATACCGTCAAAATGTGGAGCATACGCCCAGCGGACCACTACGTATTTAGAGAAGAAACGTATTGGAACGTTCTGAGGCCAGGTTGCCGTAAGCATTTAGCGCAAAATCACGGTGCACGTTACTACGTTCAATTCTCCGCGTTGTGCCATAACATACAATTCGTTTGCCGTTTCAGCAATGGAACAAGTACTTCCGTTGTAGTACGACAATACCGTACGCCGTACGCAAAAAGAAGACGTATTAAATTACGTCACCTGTGGCTGTATGCACGACAACGACATGGTGACCATTGCATTAGCATCTAATGCGGTGCAAGCCATGGTGTTGGAGTGTGACTTACAATGGCGGAAATCACTGTAGTTTACCTGAACGTGTAGCAAAGTGTGCCTTTAGTCATTTGGTGGTGTGTGAGCGCTATATGCAGGGAATGTACTACATACTGCGTTTCACCGGCATGTATATTTTTTTTTTGGACTAACCCCCCACAACGTAGTGGTTCGATCGCGTTAGTAGATATATACAGTGCCGGATCAAGCCAGCGCGGGGCCCGTAGCAAATGTTATCACGAGGCCCTAGGCTTAGTATCAGGGCCGCTTGCATGAATGACCTTTTCTGGTAATTGTTGACAAAAGGTCTGCGTCCTCCGATTTTGATGAAATTTTAATATGTCATAGATTTCGACATTTTGAACAACTTTTTCCTTTTCCAATATAGGGGGGTCGCTTTTAGTTTTCGAGATATTTGCAAAAAACTATCGCTAATACTGTATTGAATTTTCCGTATTCTTGCACGCTCCGTGGCAACGTAAATCAGTTCCGGGGCCGCATCTGTTTATTTTTTGTTTGCAAACACGTTATGGGGATGAGAAGCGACAATACCACACATACCCACCCAGTGTTTCTAAAAAGAAGGTTCTCACATTATACAATATAAAATCAACTGAAGACCAATACAGCATACATGTATTATATTGTATTATCGCATTTGATAGTAAAACAAATTGGTATTGGTTTCAGTTGATTTTATATTGTTTAGTGTGAGAACTTTCGTCTCAGAAACACTGGGTGGATGTGTGTAGTATCGTGTGTTGGTCACGATTAGGCGGTGGGGGGGGGCGGAGGGGGCCAGCCGCCAGGCCTGCCTGACCACGCAGACGAAATTGTGAATATGTATCTCGAAAACTATCTATCTCAAAATGAGAATTTTATTCAGCATTTAAATGGTCTAATTAATACATAGAATTCATTATTTCGAAAAAAGTATCAATGCGTTTATTAAAATTGTACGTTCCTTTAAATAAAAATTTGGCAATATAATTAGTATAATGATAGCTAACGGCCGGCCCTCTCAGCCTCCCACCTAATCCTAATTAATTCTGGTAGCATAATTTTTACATTCTATATAGCCGTCATACAGAATTTGAACTAACTAAATTAGTAATGAAAATCATGCGATCAGAATTAGTTAGGATTAGGTGGGGGGGCGGAGAGCCCCGCATACGAAAATTCAGGAGTAGTCTTTCAAAATTGAAAGCTCACCCTATATATTTATGATCAGAGTGAGACCCTGTCTTCTCTCTCATATCCACAGCGTGTTTACAAAGAAGAAGTAAACAAATTCCGCGCCAAAGCAGCCTTACGTTCCCACGGGGCGCGTAAGAATATGTAAAATTCAATACAGTATTAGCAATAGTTTTTCGCAAATATCTCGAAAACTAAGACCGAGCACCGGTAGTTGTAATGACAAAAGTTGTTCAGAATGTTGTCCTCGATAACATATGTCAAGGTCAAGGTCATCGGAGCTGCCTCCCCTAAACGTAAGTTTTACCGGGTTTCCCATTGAAGATTTTTAAATAATTCCCACTCCCACGGAATTTTTAAAAATATCAAATACGTCTACTTTAATTTTTCTGATCTGATGTGTGTATTTCTCGAGATATCCCCAATTTTCAACGATTTTTTACACATTTTGATTTTTATCCATTGCAGCGCCATCTGTGAACCAAAATGCAAAAACTCCTAGGTCAAATTTGTGTATTTTTTTTCTGGACAATCCAAATCTGCAATGAAAAATGGGGGTTCCCATTTAAGTTTTTTATCTTCCCCCACCCCCACCCCGAGGGGATGGCGGTGGGGGATCGAGTTTCATTGGGTGTCCCCCTTCGCAATGTCTTCATATAAATCGTCCACCCTGTATGTATGCATATACAGGTTGTCCCAAAATTCCTTCAACAGCCAAAAATGGGTGGTTCCTGACGCCATTCTAAGCGACATTTTCCTTAACAATCATAGCCGCCGCGGCTTTGTTTAGGAGTTATTAACGAAAAACACGGACCAATCTTCAGCACGCTGTAGCACGTTTACGAAAACAACAGGACGGTTAGACGAAACGGTCACCCATCGACTCTGCGTACCAATCTGCAGGAAAAACTCTAAACATGTAATTGCCATAAATCTTACAGCGGTCCTTCTCGTATTCTGTTTTTCGTCTAACCGTCCTGTCGTTTTCGTAAACGTGCTACAGCGTGTATTTCGAATTTCGACACACACAATGCCCTTCCTAAATTCATCAGAAAAATCTTGCGGAAAATCAGTGTCGTTCGTGCCGCGGTAGAGAGAACATCTCGAAAGACGTATCATTTTAAAGCTAACGGTTGCAATAGCTGTATTTTTGATAGCGATATATTTAAACTAATCACTATTTAGACTGGGGATCTTTATGCAAAATGGAAGCTGGCTGCTGCTGTTACAAGGGACAGGAGTCAGACAGACATTTGATTCTTACTGAAATCATTTTAACAAGTTGAAAACAATACATTGGTGTTTTCAAATTATTTTAATCTCTCTACTGTTTTAATATGCACTTATTCGTTTTTGCTACAAATGCATGAAATCCGCAGTCTAGTGATCGTATTATCTCATTGTTGTGATTTGTGCAGCATTACAAGGGATATGGCAATTGTTATTAGTGCATAATTATGTGTTGACAAATGTGAACAGTGATCGTGAGTGTGGAAAAATTGCAAGGCATCTGTGTGAAATAAACATACGAATTATTTATCGATTCGAAACTGAAAGTGAAATTCTGGATCGTCGACTGGGTCTTAGGTTTTAGTATACCAACAATCTATCACCAGCTGTGCAGTTCGTCGACCTGACCATACGTCCCTTAGATTTCAGTACTGTTGTATACCTGAAGACATCTGTGCAGTTCGTCACCGAGTGACCCAGTGACACACATTTCGAAGCAGCAAATGGATTTACGGCTGTGAAGTGAGTTTTTAATTCAATCAGTTTCTGCTTCTTCTCTTTTTTACGATTATTTCGTAAACTAAAGCCGACCGCCAAAAAGTTTAAAGAGAAATGTTGTTCAGAATAATGGTCTTGACAACATATCCAAAGCTCATCGAAATCGGAGGGGATTTACATAATCGAGAAACTCTTGTTTGTTGCGATGTCACGTGGCGCACCACCGACACTCGCCTGCCGGCGCAGCGGGCGAGGGCGCGCTCTGATTGGTCCGTGTTTTTCGTTAATAACTCCTAAACAAAGCTGCGGCGGCCATGATTGTTAAGGAAAATGTCGCTTAGAATGGATTCAGGAATCACCCATTTTTCTGTCGGGTGGGACGATGAAGAAATACTAATTGGGTGGGCGGGTCTCCCTCGTAGCAACCTCCACGTGGTGAGACCTGGGCAATTAGTGCGCGCGCGCGCGCGATTCTCGTTTTATAATACATGCAATGGCGGATCAAGCCAACTGTGGGCCCTAAGCCTCAAAATTTCGGGGCCCTCCTAAAAGAAAGTTTCAAGAAAAATTCTCATAAAGTTATACTCAAAAACGAAAAGTAATCAGAAATTCCACAGAGTGTATCTTAGAGGCCATATGTTATACATTCACCAATAAATGACCTTTTTCTATTAATTTTTTTAGCAAAGATACCTGTTAACGGTAGCCAGGGCTGTTGCACAATTTTCCAAGCTAAACATCTTCTTTTTCATTCATTTTCTGCTGCAAGCCCGGGGTCCCCAAAACCAAACCATGGGACCCCGCGACCGCTTAGCCCGCTTACCGTTAGATCCGCCACTGAATACACGTATTTTGTTTCGCAGAGATAAAGTGGCCCCTAGACGATCATTAATATTCGCTTCAATAGGCAGAAGTTTAGTATAGTGACAACGCCTGCGGTGGTGGGGGTTAGGCGTGTATGGCTTGGGAGGAGGGGGGAAATACGAAACGGAAAGAATTATTTTGCGGAAATGAACGGTTGCCAAGATATTTGAAAAAAACTATAATTATTTAAAAACGATGCCCCTCCGATTTTAATGGGAATTTTGAAAAATACTTCAAATAAAAGTTGTAGGTCTCATCGATATACACATTCTATGTCCTATTCATTTTTGTCATAAAGACAATAGTTTTTGATAAATATTTTGATAAATATAGTTTTTCTCCAAAACTATTGCCTTTATGACAAAAATTAATAGGATATAAAATGTGTATTTCGATGAGACCTACAACTTTTATTTGAAGTATTTTATAAAATTCCCATTAAAATCGGAGGGGTACCTTTTTTAAATAATTCTAGTTTTTTGCGAATATCTCGGTAACTGTTCATTTCCGCAAAATAATTTTTGCGGTTTCGTATTACCCTTCTCCCACCCCACCATACCCGCCTAACACCAATCATCACAGGCGTTGTCACTATACTAAACCACCGCCCTTCAATATTGACACTCTACATACAATATATTCAAGCGCGCATGAATATGCTTCAATACATATATTCTCACCAGTGTTCTCACCAATACTCATCCTGGCAAAAATATTCGTGCTGCATGGTCGGTAGGCCGGGCCGAAAAACACCAAAGTAAGTGTGGCGTTTGGCCCTAGTGCAGAAAAGTTGCGTCTGTCAATAAGAACTGTGCAAAATTTGAGCCCGGTGAGTTGATATCTTCTGTTCCGGCAAGAGAGCCTTGAATTTTCGAAAATTTAGTGAAACGGTATAAAGTGACTTATAAGTGAATGATCGAGAGGATATTCTCAACCCAATTCGATAGTCTTCGGATATTTTATGCAGCATAAAAAACTATTAGATCCGTATTTTTTATTATCGGCTTATCACGAAGTTTAAGGATTGAAACTACCCCTAGTATATGAGGTATATGAAAAAATGTTTCGTACAAAAGTTTTCTAGCATTTTATACTCTTTGCAACAATGTATTCATTTTTTTTTAAATGTCAAATTGTTCACCCCCCCCCCCACTCATTACTTTCGCAAATTTTCAAGTTTTTGTAAAGATAGAAATTCTGGAGCATTTAATGCTAAATCCATTCATATATGTGTAATAGAAGGTGACTATGATTAAATTTTCGAAAAACGAAATGATAACATCGTGTCATTAATGCTACATATATGCGCCCCGCCGCGCCGCGCCGCGCCGTACGAATAAATCCGTCCACTAGAACGGCCGTCCGCCGCGCCGTCACTGGCGGCAACTCATGTGGGGGGAAGATATTCTTTCTGGTTCGGGAAAAAACGTCGACGTTGCAAACTTCAAAGGGTGATTTCTCAAGATAAAAGTCCGCTCTATCGCGTGGTATAGTTCGATTTTCCGCGCGCTAAACCCTTATTTTTTAAGATAACAACAATTGGTGCAAAAGTGGTGTCTCTCCATCTTTAATGATTGTTTAAACATGTTTAAACATTTAAATCTTTTGCTGTGTAAAGAACAATCCAATATCTTTTATAATAACATCACAATATTTGTTTATAGTTGAAAAATATGTATTTTTTTTCAAAATCAAATTTCTCAAAAACTGTGCGTCTAGGGGAAAAATTAAGGGCATATATTCGGAATTAGCGCAAAAAACTCTATAAGAATCATCCAACAGTAATTGTTGAACTTTGTTGTTGGACAGTGTAAATCGAATCGGAAACTTTCTTCCATCTGTTCTATTAATCGGAAACTTTCTTCCGTGTAACATATTGTTTATTTTCTCGTTTTTTTGTTATAATAAATGGAAGCTTATGTTATTTTGTTGTTTTTCAGTTCCTCAATAGGCCCCATCATTTCGCGTCAGTTCTAACTTCAAAAAGTAATATTTTATACTTTTAAATTGTGAATGTGTGTGTGTTTTCTCTAAAATCCGTATCAATGCCTCCGATCGGAAACATTCTGCCAGGGGTTGTACATATACGAATGGATTTAGCATTAAATGCTCTAAAATTTCTGTTTTTACAAAAACTTAAAAATTTGCAAAAGTAACGAGTGGGGGGAGGGGTGAACAAATTTGACATTTAAAAAAAAAATGAATACATTGTTGCAAAGAGTATAAAATACTATAAAACTTTTGTATGAAACATTTTTTCATATACTTCATATACCAGGGGTAGTTTCAACCCTTAAACTTCGAGATAAGCCGATAATAAAAAATACGGGTCTAATAGTTTTTATGCTGCATAAAATATCCAAAGCCTATCGAATTCGGTTGAGAATATCCTCTCGATCATTCACTTATAAGTCACTTTATACCGTTTCACTAAATTTTCGAAAATTCAAGGCTCTCTTGCCGGACTAGAAGATATCAACTCACAGGGCTCAAATTTTGCACAGTTCTCATTGACCCCGAGACGCAACTTTCCCGCACTAGGGCCAAACGCCACACTTTGGTGTTTTTCGGCCCGGCCTAATGGTCGGGGCTGTTTCATTCTCTTTTTTAATTGTTCAACCGTAAAATCTGGTTTATATTGTTTCAATGCATCAACAATTTTTTGCATTGCAATTGCTTCTTTGTTTTTGTTAAAATAATCTTTTGACGTCAACGCCACAATTCCGGGTAATCACGATATGCGGCTATAAGCAGCGTTGTGAAATCCCGATCCCGAACGGACCCCCCCCCTGATCACTAGCAGGGGAGCTCGGTGGATCAGCCATGTTCTCACTTCGCGGTCTCACAAGCAATTGATATTGAAGGAAATATTGACAATAAACCTCCTAGACATTCAAACGGTTCTTCGTTTGAATCTTTACAGAAAATATAGTTTTCTATCAATATTAGTCGATATTGATAGGACGCTTCAATACGCTTCTAGACGAACAATATTTCCATCAATATGGTCCTCCGTCAATATTGAAGCGAATATTGACAATATTATTGATTGTTTAGGGGCCACTTAATACCAATCGCTCTATAAAATATTAAAAATTGTCAGTCACATCGAGCCAGTGCTGCGAAAATACACAGTTCTTCGACATGAATTCGAACTTTTTCTTTTAGACCTTGTATTTCTACATATTTCATAGTTTAAAACATTTTATCGATTCAATATGGTTCGAGCTGACGATGGGACTCCATAGTTTTTTCCATGTACTCTCGTGTTCCTTTTGAATCAAAGTGCCCCTATGACAAAGTACCACCATCAATTCGGGTCGTCGAACGTTTAAGAATTCCTTCGGGGAAACACCAAGTCCCATAAATTAGGTGTCACAGGTCCATTCCTATTTCCTATATCTCGTCTGTGGTTCCGCGCTTTTATGTATGTAGTTCCATCGAAATACCTCTCGTCGGTGGCGAATGGCGTAGTCGGGTCATCTAAAGATTTCAATATTTTGCTACAGAGTGGCGACACCAGTTCGTTGGTATGTTATCATATGTTAGTAACATTTGTCGATCAGTTTGTGCGTTTAGCCTCCATGTGTAATGGCGCTCTATTTTTACAATTTACCGGATATACAATTCTTGTCGCCTTTCCCATAAAATTCGATATACCATACATACACTACTGTGCAAAAGAATGAAGCACCCAGTATAATTATAAGATATAATATAATGATAAGCAATCTCTTTATGTAGAAATTATATTGTACAATGATATATTGATTTATTGCATTGAAAGTATTAGATAATCCGCAATAACACATTCCCAGAACTGTCGTTTTTCAAAACTTACTCTGTTCTTATTTGATTTTGTACGCTTTTCTATTAAATATTGCCGGATGCTTCTTTCTTTTGCACAGCATGTAAATTTCGGCATGAATCTTTTATAACTGCATTTCTCAATTTAATCTCTATTTCGATTTCATTCTATAAATTAACTTTAATTTCATTTCTCCTGTTTCATAATAAATTTAAAAACTTATTATTTCTCAATTTTCATTATTTTGCAATCTCGTTAATATACAAACTACTGTTCTATCCATACGATGAAAATTATTCAGAGAAATATTCAATGCGATTTTTCGCATTATCTTGGTGTTGTACGTGAAAAATAGTGTCAGTCAGGAGGGCTGTCAACTCTGCGGGGCGCATAGGCGCAGCCGCACTGGGGCACTCCACTCCCAGCATGCACTCCTGCTTGCGTGTAGGCGTACGAAGGACGACGAAAGTGCTTTTGACACATCGATCGGGTTCAATCGACGTCTAAAAACGAAAAACATTCGACGTCTAAGATTGATGAACAAGAAAGAACACAATAGTAGTAATTTTTCCAATCTAAATCAACGATCATCGACGCGCAGATATGAATATACAACGCATCCATACTCCTTCCATGTTTGATAGAATCTTTAATGTACGGAAGTACATAGTTGTCAATTAATTAGAGTAATTTCCATGCCTTAGAACGCAGACGCTATTGCGAATATTAGAAAATCCGCCTGTCGAGATACTGGCAAGACCGTCAGCTAAAAAAAAACTGTCAATCTGCTCGAAAACCCGGGATTGCTGCACCAGGCGGTCAGGAACAGGTTCGAGGTGTTCGCGCACCGAAATCCTTTTGATTGCCTCAGGATCTGTGTTTGTGGAACACTCCTGACGAGGAGAGTAATACTGAAATACGCGCCTGTTTCACAGGATAGTAAGCTCGGTGGAGGTTCCCATTTCCAACGTTTCTGATACGGAAAATGTTCCATAAAAGAATGATTCGAGCAGGAAAAACAATGTAGGATTTATTTATTAAGTGAAACAAACATATAGTTTTCATTGGAAAATATCTCGTTCAATAAGTAGACCATTGTCAACATTGATTTGGATAACAGTTTAAACTGCTCTGGTTAGTTTAGGTCGCAGCGAAAGAAACAAAGTAAATTATGAAAAGGTGACGAAGCTTGAACATTTAATGGTAGGAACGTCATGCAGTCTGTGGATTTATGCATTTTCTTACGCTGGCAGTGGCGTGGAGGCTACTGGAGTATTTATTAAATAATTTTGCAAGTTAGCAATTTCTCGTATAATTAAAATGTTTTGTTCTTGATAATTAAATTTCCAGAGAGTATCTTTTTATTGATACTTTAACTTGCAGGGTTTCTTTCCGTTAACAACTGAAGTAGGGTAGCTTTTTATCGGTAATTAAACTAGTCCAGTATGTTGCTGAACACAAAACATTTATTTTCCAAGCTCACCAGTTACCTATATCAGAACAGTCCAATTCAGAACATTCTCCAAATTGACGATTAAATGGAATTTGTTAGGGTACCTTTTTCTTGACAATTAAATTGCAGATGATGTTTCGGTTGTGTATTTCACGAAGGACACCATTGAACGAAGAAAAGGAACGGGCGGGTAACCTATCAGGAGCTCATGCCAAGGATGTCGCACGAGAATGGCAAAGCGCAGGCTCCGATAAACCACAAAGGCTGACGGCGGTGATGCCTAGGGAACAGAATGAAAAGTGGATTGCAAACCAGGGGGATGAGCTTGGCGGTATAAATCACAGAAAGTAGTATTCCACTTAGAACAACATTAAAAATCAAACATAATTTCTTGAGATATTTTCAACCCTCCCATTGACTGTACCATGAGTAACAGCCTGTTTAGAGTTCCGGGACAGGCGGGATGATTAATATGTGACGGGGCGAACTTCGCAGATTTCGACAATTCGGGACTGCCTCCCTTTTGCCAGCACAATCAACACGCCTGGTAGAAGTTACGAGGACATAACGTTTGGTACAGAGCGTGCAGGTAAAGTGTGGAGCGTAGCACGTAAATCGTAAAAGCTTGCGTCGCGCGTCGGTAGAATGCCATCGGATACGAACACAATCGCGCTTGGCAGGGGTGTACGTACCCGTCGGTGTGCCCGTATAAAGTTTCCCTGGAGTAGAATGGCGGTATTAGAATGTATTGCGAGTAAGGATATTCGGGTTTTATACCCGGGACGGTAGAAGTTAAAGGCCGTTTCATACGGAGAGCCACGAGCTTCATTGGAAAAGCTGCACCGGGATCATCGGGTAAATGATAAAATAGAAATGAAACTTTGTGGAACGAAACTCGCTGACTATGAATCGGAGTTACCCGTCCGGGAATCTCTGAAGATCTACAAAGACGTTCAAATAATTTATGGGAATATTTTCAACAAAATTTCGTTCACCAGACTGTATGTGCATTTAACAAATATACTTTTGCTTGTCAAGTAAACGGGAAATATCCATTCCAGGGTATGTTGTTCGACAAAGTAAATTCATGCAAAAATTTAGAAGTAAGCATACAACACAACGTTTTTGGCTTTGGATACAATGGATAACTTTCTGCGTGTTACATCGTTCCACTCTCTGGCACGTTCTAGATAAAGTGAAAAATATAGCGTTTGCTTGTTAAATAAAGAAAAAATATATGTAATTCCTACTCGGAAGTACTTAGTAAGTTCGGCGTGTAGAATAATGTTGGAATTGAAGTAACGATTGAACGTTCTACCATTGGATTAAACGGACCAGTTAGTGATTCTCCAAAGACACCTGACTTAACCTAAATTAGCATTCAAGTTCCCAGAAGCGTATAACAAAATTTCCAAAGAGTTGATCATACCATAGAAATGTTTTTCCATTTATTTTGTATGGAGAACAACTTCGTATTAAAGCTCCGGGGTAACGGAGTTCATCGTCCTTCGTTCTGAAGGGGCATCTAAAAGTTTCAGGGGCTCAAAGGATGAAAAAGGGCGTTTCGCGGAAGAGGCAGGAGAGTTTTCAAAGGCGGGAGAGGGTGGTTTGTCAGGACACAAGACTGGCACCCTTCAAAGAAAGGAGGGAAACTCGACGATTGCTCGGTCCAATTAAGGTGGCGCCTAGCGCTCGGCAATGAGTCGAGTAGTGCGCAGAAATAAAGCCGAACGAAGGGTGCGAGAGCCTAAGATCAGCCCTCGTTTCTCTATTTTTTCCTTCCCTTTTTATCTTGGTCCTCTGGCCGAACCAGCGTTGCCAGGCGACAGGAGCGCGGGCCACTCTCGAAGATGCTTTAGAGGGGCCAACGCGAAGAGGACGAACTTTTGACCTTTTGAGAGCGGCTCCTTGAACCGCCGCTCTGTGGCCCCTCGGTGAAGATGGTCCTAGGGATAACAGGCTGTGTCCTTGGGGTTAATGCACCCTGGAGCAGCGCAAGAGACTTTCAGGATGATATACCCAGAGAAAGCCTCCCCTGTTTTGATATACTCCATTTGTAATACCAACTTATTTCTGCCCAATCGCTGGACAGCCAGGATTTAAAATCAAAAATCATTAGCAACGCTGTAGAATTGTTCGTATATTTCTATCTCATTGTATAGCAATTTAATAGCTTGCAGCCTTTGGTACGGTTTTGACGAGGTTATCAATTTATTTATATTCATCAAAGTAATACTATAAATTCGTATACAGAACGTGTGCAATTTTGTGATGGACGCAGTATAAACAATAACTCCGAGGCAGGCCCATAAAAACCAGCTTACAATATTTTTTGCGGGGCATCCACGTACACTTTGCGTCTGTATACGGTCTTACACATGTAACCACGCCACTGTGTAACGCAGTTCTCATAAAACGTAAGGGTACATTGATCTCGTATAGAGGTTATACGTGCCTTGCAGGTTTAAAGACCGGAAAAAAGATAGAGTACCGTTGAAAATGTTAAATTTTCCTTGTTCCTCCTAATCAAGCAAATAAATAGATTTGTTTATGTGTATATTTATCTTATACAATTAAATAAGTAGGATTTGTGATGAAAGAATAAAATACGGTGACTGTGCTCTTTCCGTGTTCAGTGCACCGTTGTCCCAACGGACCCGCAACCCTCCTTGCAGCGTTGCATTAGGGTGAGATAACGATGCAGCATCTCAAACGACAGCAACAATGTGCGACGAGCTGCGTGCACATTGCCTGCACACAGGCGTCGCGTCGCGTCGCGTCGTTCAGAAAATTCCTGTTCATTCGTCGGCGTAGGTGGTCAAAAGGAATAAACACCATCGCCGTACACACAGGGATATTTTTTCCCCATAAAAGTATACATACTCAAAAGTTTACATCCAAATATTAGGTCCAATAGAAAAACTGTCATTCCAACGTTATCATACAAGTTATTTACAAATCATTGTAAATAGGAACATATTCTTTGAACTACTTTTTCTGATAGTCTATGACTGAGTCCAGTGGAATTATTAATTGTTTATTTATAGTTTTGGGACGTGGGGTGAAAGTAGACCCAGGGCACTGTGCTCCAAGGGTTAAGTACTAATTTCATGGAACCTATCCACAGCTGCGAATTCGACTTCAGTGCCGCGAGCTGCGCAGTCGAACGAAACACTGAAAGCCCAGAATTATCGGAGGAACAACGTCAGCCAAGGCGCTAATTAAATGCGAGCGGAAAGCGCGGTTCGTTCGATCGTAAAGGATCTTTACCGTCCGTTCGTCTAATCTCCTGAACTGCATAAAATTTTTAGAGGCTGCTGCAGCCGGGGCAAGGATTCGCGCAGCCCTCTTTTCCCGAGCATAATGACTCCGTCGGTGAAACTGCCATCAGCTGTACCGGGGAATTATTCAACTGACTTTTACTCGCGCGGGTGAGCCGGTGCGCGCTCGATCGATGCAGCTCGATTAGGCCACCCCGAGGGAGCGGAGGATAAAAAGAAGTTGCTCCTTCGACCGCCGGAAGTCAAGCGAGACTTCCGGTTAGGCTCGTACTACGCACAGAACCCAATTCTGAGCCCGCCTCTCGCCGCAGCAGCTTTAAGCTCGCCTCGAGGAAACCTGCAGCGTTTTTATGAGCGTAATTTATGGCTGCGCGCCAGTTGGCCCCGCGATAAACTCATTGCAACGACAATGTGCATGCGCACCGGCCGGAAAAATTCTCGCTGACACTAGGTTATGTTCGGAAATGTGTTTCAGTCGAAAGCGAATATTTCTAACAGAAATTCATTCCAAAATACTTTTCTTACATTTACCTTGTTATTAACGAAGCCACGTCTTTTAGAGCAGTTTATAGAAATCGAACAACGAAACCACGCCCCTTAAGATATACTTTGTACAGAAATAGCATTTTGACCACGCCCCCAATGCACTCTATCATTGGAGGCTTGGAAGTTGGCACAGAGGGGCTACAAAAATATGAAAGGTGGTCCTGTATCCGAAATTATTCGTTTCTAAAAAAGTATTAATCGATCAGGGAAATAATGACAAAACCACGCTCCTCGGAGCATTTCACACGAGGGAAACATTATTACCACGCCCCTTAAGGCGCTTTGTACATAGAGGGCAATGAACCCACGCTTACTACGGCAGTTTATAATAGAGGGGGCATTGAAACCACGCTTCTCCGATCATTTTATACACAGGACGCAATACAACCACGCCCCTTGAAACGGTTATACGTACAGTGCAATGAAGCCACGCCCCTCAGAGCGGTTTACACAAGGGAGGCAATACAACCATGTTGTTTAAAACAGTTTATACAAACCGGGCAATGAGACCACGCCTCTTAGAATACTCTACACTAGGAGGCAGCATAACCACGCCCCTTAAGAAGCTTTATACAAAGAAGGTAATGAAATCACAGTCCTGAGAGAAATTATACAACGGAAGTTATACATACAGTCACGCCCCTTAAGACGCTCTAACAAAGAGGGTATGAAGCCACGCCTATTAGACAATCTATATAGAAGGCACAACGAAACCACTCCTTTTATGACACTTGATACAAAAACAGTCACGGAACCACGTGCCTTTAGATGCATTAAAGGAAGAGGACAAGGAAGCCATGTCCACTAGTGCAGTCTTGTATATGTAGAAGGTAACAAAACCACGCCTCTCGAGGCAGCTCGCACAAGCAGATCCGCGAAACCACGCCCAGTGAGGGCACTTTATACTGGAAATGAAAGCTAAACGTTATTTGTGGCAGCATCAGATCTCCAATTTTGAATGTACTACAAGTAAGAGACGTTATTGTATTTTCTGTTCGAGTCACTCGGATACAATCGAAGACAGGTATCGTGGTAATCGACGCATTTGCTCGGTCGTGAGCTGTGCATGCCCGACGAATGCCCCGGATGCAGTAGGAGGCTTCTCGTGTGCCAGATCCCGCGTCTTTCGTCGTCGCCGTCGTCCGTGCGCGCGCGCGCGCGCGAGTGCAGGCACAGGCGTGACTGTGTGCGTCCGAATAGCGCGCCAGACGACCGGCGCCACAAGGAATCCCCACGTACACCTGAACCGAACCCCAGTCTGAGCGATCGCTTGCGTAATATCTCGACGAACGGCTGTCGACGCAGTCTATACTATTTCCGTGACGTTCCGTCTGCAGGGACTCGGTTTCAGTCGACTCCGACCTCCAACAACACCGACGATTCATCCCAAGCGCTGTCGACGAGTTGCCCTAGCCGTTCGCCGCCTCGTGCAATCCCATAACCTCGCGGAAAATCATTTTTATCCCATTGAAATCGAAGCTATTTCGAATTTCCCGCCGTTTCAGAATATTCACCGTTCACCGTTACGAGCCACGGGTCGGCGAAACGATGATATAATCCGCAGAACATGTCGGCGGATGATGTTACAAAAAAGAAACTGGGAGTTTATTTTTGATATTTCGAGTGTGTACTAGGAATATAATATAAATATTTTTGCAATGTGATATATATTCTTGTTGCCACTAATAAAAGTTCGCGGAATTTCTCTGACGCAATTAGAGCATGTCAGCTCGTTGTGGACAGTTATATCGGAAAGATATTTACTGAATGAGACGAAAGTATGAAATATAATTTTTGCGAAGGGAGGGGGCAGGATAGAACAACCTCAGCGCATACCAGGCAAGGTAGTTACTGGATAGGTCCGCGCAACATGATTTAAATAGAATGTGCAATTTACCAACGGCATAGCGAACTCCAGAACCCGTTTTCCTTCGGACCTGACAGATTTAAACCACTCGATGGGTCCTTATCTGCGTGTTGTAACGGTGAAAATAACTTGTGCGTTTTCTCCTAGCCAATCGGTAGACACAATGGTCCTCGTATTACCCAAGAAAATGAAACTTCGAAAGAATTGTCGCTAAACCTTAATCAATATAATCTGCTGGAATTTTCAGAATTTTTTGTTGCGGGAGAGAGGGAGAGCGGGAGAGAGGGAGAGAGAAGATAGTTATTTTGTACAAAATTATAGACCGAACTATGTACGTGGCAGGTCCAAGTTACTGTAATTTTGTGATAAAAAGTTGTAGAACGTTGAACCGAGGCTCGTTTTAAAGTGCGAGAGCTCTACTTTTGGCGCTTGAAAATATCAATAATTTTTCGGGCTATTTTTATGGTAAAGAATTGGTTGTACGGTAAACATAAGGTCCCTTTTTGAAAAATGATAGACTCGCCATAGAATCGATTCAGTGCTATCGATACGATAGCAATCAACACCGTAACCATCATTTTTCCTGTAGCTCGCGGGCTCGCATTAATTCACTGTTGCCTCAGAATCGCAGAACACCTGCTTCCATGCCTTCCGCGATGGACTGCGCCTAATTGTAACTACAGAAATGATAATTTGCGGGTTTGTGCACCGCGGCGCTTGCCATTTAGAAATTACAGGCCTCGCAGCGAACCTGATATCGCCGCGTTTGGTGCATGCATGTGAGCTGTACAGCGTGCTTCGAAGCCCATAACCCAACACCCATAACAAAATTTATAATCCAGTAAATTTCACCAATTACTTTCACCCATTTTTATAATACCAAACCAACAATTTCAATATCAATAATAATTTTCTAATAAATACTACAATTTCGTTTGACTAATCAGATCGAATTTGTCACGTTTTTAATATTTTCTTTAAAAAGAGAATCGATAGGATCGTGTGGGGGGTATCCTAAACCAAACCATCAAGCAGGGCCGTAAAAAAAACGGTAAGGGCAGAAGGGCGAGGGAAGAGGAACAGTTGCAGGAGGTTCGAGGTAAAGCTGCCATAAACGAGACCGATAAAGCGTCAGGCCCGTAATAAGAGCTGGCAGAAAGTTAACTGAACCGTGAAGTCGAGCCTGAAGAGGGCCACGACGCCGCGCCGCGCCGGAGCAGTTCCAGGAACATCCTCTTCGAGAACACCGTGCTTGTCCTTTCTTGCTTCTCTTTCCCTCCGTTCCTCCCTTTTATTTCGTATTCTTTAATCCTGACTCTCCTGGCGTTCTGACATCGATTCCGAGTCCGATCCGTGGCCGTTGACTCTTTCACCTTAGCGGTCATTTTCTATCCCCCTCTGAGGACCTTTCTAACCGGAAAGAAATGTCCAAAAACAAACAGCACTCCAAACAGCAAATATGAAAATTTTAAATACCAAGATTAAATGTAACAATTAAAACCGTGACAGTACAATATAAAATTGTAAAATATTGAAAGTATAGATTTACAGAATAGAGGGGCGGGAAAACGCTGAAATTGAAAACGCGATTCGCTGATCGATCGGATGACGAGCCACGGATTAATTTCTTTCGAGTGTTTCGCGATCCCTATGGCTCGGGAATGAGAATGATTAATCGATATCTCTGTAGGTCGATTAAAATAGACGCCGAGGACAGGATTTCTGGTGATGCGTGAGCGAAATCGTGATTTGGAAGCCTGCCAAAATTTTGTCACGGGCTGCGTGGGCAACAAAAGGCCTTGTGCATCCACGAAAATCATTGGGAAGGAATGAGACTGTTAATTGGGGTTCTTTGTGCGTCAGGGATTCCTCTGGCTCTCGGGCAAATCGGAACGAGACAATGTTGGACGAGGCATCGGAATTGCTTTCAATGATTCTCGAGGTTTCCGATGGCGATATGTACTTGTTTCCTGGACTGGCGGAGTAATAAATCTGGTGGTTCTCGGGCCTCGTTTCTACGAAACGGAGTGCACGCACTGATATGGTCTACCAACGATTGCACGTTTGTCGTTCTGCCAAATATTTGACGTCTTTTAATACGGTAAACGTTACGTACACGGTTCCTGGCGTGCTCCCCACGAGCATAAATCGGAACCAGAGTGAATGATCGTGCCAAGTCGAGGTGTAACAAACGGCGCTTCAAGAAATAATGACGTTCTAACAAAAGCCGCGGTCATTAAGGATTCGGTGACATTAAAAAACGGCGAAGACCCGGAACGATTTCATCTCGAGTTGAAAATAATTAGCAACTTCGCTACAACAACAACAACAAAAGTATGTAGAACTATCTACCCAAGCTCGTTTTAAAGCGCGGGATCTCTATTTTCAACACGCCTAATTGCAAGTGACGCTGTATTTCAAATTTCTTTTGCAATAGAGAATAGGCATGAAACCAATGACGTATAGTATCTTCCCGGAAAAGAGTGTTGCACGACAGTACACCTAGGCTCATTCTAAAGGTCAAAGTTTTTCCTAATTCACGCTGATTCAATGATGGCGTAGACTCACCGACGTACGTTCGAACATGAACGAAAGACCAGGAAAACCTGACGCAACATAGGCGCGGTGAGCATGATCAATCGCAATAGAATGCGAAAGATGTGAAATTACAAGAATCACACTTCGCATCACATGATGCGTCTGTTCCAGGAAACTCCGATGCCCACCTAATGAAGTCACCGCGCGTGTAAAGTTCACTCCGATGAGTTTATTTGATATTGCTCCGGGATCTACGAGTTCCAACGGACTGGTATAACGATGGAGCGCGAGAGCACCGGACGGAAATAGACCTGGAAAAATATTTTGGTGGTCGGTCGATGCGAGGTAAACAAAGATTAACGTCAGTTGAGCACAGGCCAAGTCCTTTCGCGCGGCTCCGACGCTCAGGAAATGGCGACGGTATTCCCTGTCACCGGGGATCCTAATTTTCATGTCATGCTGTTCGCCGCTCTATTATTTTCAGCAGCTCACTTCCGGTTCGTGCTTTGATGTTTGATGGACGTGCAGAATTCTTTATTTCAGACGCGTGGCTGCTACAGTTCTCAATACGTCTGGTGGGAAAAATTAATGATACGACTGAAAGTGCCCTTTGCTGGAAAAGGTACAGGCGTTCATCTACAATTCTGCTTTGTTCATCAATATTGCTTACAATTTCTGGATGAGAAAATTCCAAACATTAGTTCCACATATCCTCTACAGAACTAATCTTCGAATTGAACAAAATACTAATTTTCATTGGAAAAGATTCACATGCTTCCTTGCAAAAATTTCACGAAGCCATATACGAACAGTACCTCGAAAAAGAGGAGGTTACTCAATTCGATCAATTTTTGGTCACTGTCTGCGCGAAACGTGTATCCTCTTCATATTTTTCACTATTTTTAGACGGAAACGAATCGAGAGGCCAGCCCCATCCGGCAGCCCCATTTGATCAGAATCATTCACCCGTTTCTCTACAAAAGAGTCCCAGAGATACCCGCGTCAAAGTCTGCGCCGGCGAGTATGTATTCGGTCAGCACGATTGCAGGAAAGTGGCGTGAACCAAACGCGAAATAAGGGCAAGACAACGAAAGCAGAGATTTCGAAGCAGGGGCTGGCAAAGCGCCAACACACTCTCGCGGCAGCTCGCCACCGAAAGAGCGTGGGAGTGGAATTCCCTGATTCTCGCGAGCCTTATTTTGGGAGCGGCTGGTTCAACCGCCCGGAAGCGGGATTTACAAATTTGGAGCGGTGGCCCATTTTTTTCCGTCGTTGCTCTGGCTCGAACTCAGCCGAATTCACCGGGCGATTCTTGGAAACCGGTCCACCCACGCTTTCGTAACCACCTTTCCTCCGTTCGCTTCCATTTCTCTCGAATATTTTTATTTCTCTCATGCACAACGAATCGCGGAACGTACACCCATATATTTCACGCGCGCCAGATTTCTTTCGAAATTGTTTAAGCTGCCGTTTGATTTCTTTGATATATGCATTTGATTTTCTTCCTGTCGGGATCTTCAACTTAAAAATTAGTGACAAACACCTTGGAAACTGGTTTTTCGATTTTACCTCGTATCTACCCTCCAGGTCGGGATGTGGGATGGTGATTTTTTTTGCACAACATGGCTACTCTTGATGCTCGATCGAACAACCCACAGTCCCCGCAGATGGATCGATTTGCTCCAAGGGTACCATTTTTCTTGAACAGTAATTGTAGTCAAAGAATCTTTTAGAATTTAATAGCGAATCGATGGTGTATAAACTGTGTAATAGATGCTGCGATTGAATAAATGAATAGCTAACGGTCCGATAGCGATCGTTACAACACGTTAACGCTACCAACACTGCCAGTAGTGGCAGCCACGTAGGCAGGAAGTGATAGCGCGTCAACCTTCATGCGATTTCTCACCTGGAAGTAACGACATTCCTCGGCGAATTGTCTTCAACGAGTCTTGCACACCTCGCGATCGTCTTTAACAATTAACGAACCGTTATACACTACTAACTGTTGTTTATCGTTATATGTACATCTGAATGCCCTAAATTGTCGACAGTATTTCAGAAACACTAACGATAACTAAAAGCACCGCCTGGAAATATAATAATTAAAAGATTTTAAAGTTTAAAAAAAAATTGCCTCCAACAATTAATTAAAATAGACTGTTTTAAACGCTGTCGAGCATGGGGCATCTCAATATATGGTTCGTTTTCTGTATATTTCGTGGAAATCATTGGAATTCCCGGGCAGGCTGACGGAATCCGCGCAAAGGCGATCGCGGACGAGCAAATCGAAAGCAAAATGGACTCCTTTCTAGGGGAAAAGAAGCAAGATATTCCCTGCGCGTCACCATTTGCTCAGGAATTCCATTCGGTAATTCATGGAGACAAAATCGTGCAATCCGGAGAGGATTCTGCGAAAAGAATGCCCTCGGACGGGGCCAGGAGAAACACGGCCGCATTGGAGTCCTCCGGCGGTGCTTTGACGGTGTTTCTTTCGGCTGAATATCGGGGATAGTCTTTTTTAGGCGAAAAGGATCGGAATCTTAATATATTAGGTGCAGAAGCGCGTGTTTAAGCGAAGCAGCTTCTGTTTGTTAGAAAACCATTCTTTTCCTCATTTCTAACTTACTCGTCTGGCTTTTAATCTCGGTATCAATTATGGGTCTGTCAAGTCAGGAATCAAAAGGTCAACCATTGTGCTTATTGTAGCCATTTGTGTTCAGGAAGGCTGACTATTCGATAGCGGCCAAAATAAGGCACGTGTACTTCGCCTAACGTAATCTGGCGTTGCGCAACAAATTTTTGAGCGCTCGTTAAGGGTCAGTACGATGCACGGACGACTTTCCCGGAGGGTTAACTGCACCAGTTGGTTCTAGCAAAAATCCTGAAGTTGTTTAGACGAACGTTTCTCTCGGGGAAAAAAGGCGCAGAGGACGTCGAACGGGAAAGGCATGCGTGCCGCATGAATCGCACGCGTCTGCCGCACCTGAAAGAAGAGAAAGAGGCCGGCATGAAAAGAGAGAAATAGAGCAAAGGGATTCTCCTCCGTGTTTCGCTTCGTTCGGAGCTCTCCTCTCCTCTCCATTCAACAGGCGGCGACCACGGTTTCCAAACGACCGGCCGCTTCCTTGAAACCCCGAGGAGGGGCAGGGTGCCCCACGCTCCTGGTCCCGAGGGAGACCGCAGCTCGGAATACTGGTTCCCCATTCAAACGTTCTTGCGCCGCTGGCATGCTTCGATTGCCTACCAAGAAACTCCTTGATATTCCGCTGCCGCGCCGATCCAGTTCCTCTTGAAACATTGATAATGCTAAAAGAAAGTCATGGGACTCCGTGGCTCGAGGACCAATCGGACCGACACGCCTCGCGAACACAGATTCATCGCCAAAACCGCATCTTCGTCTTTTCCGTGACACAGCGAATTGTCTAATCCAGAGATACTGATAGAGGTTAGATCCTGATGACAGAAGCCACTCAGTTACGATACTAGGCTGAGTCCTCACTAATTTGTATGATGTTCACATTATTGTTGCAAAATACGCTCAGATACAGAACAGTTCGAATAACAGGGACTCTATCATGCATCGTTATATCCGGAATCCGGAACAGATCACACACAGTCACCCTCTGAAGCTCCAACTTAAGGATTTAATATCTCGAAGAATAGAAATGATAGATAGCAAAACGGTTTCAAGATCCTGATTCAGCGTTTCGGAATCTGTGAAGCGTCCGTTTGGCTATCGGATGGTTCAAGTAGAGGTTAGAATTCGTCGGGGATGCGTTATCGGTTATCGGGGAATAACAGAATAACAGCGTTGGCGCAGGGCGTTTTTCGTGGGGCGAAATGAAAATGGCGCGGAGATGCTCGGATAACAGGTATAGCGATCGAAGACGGGAGCCTGAACGGAAATGAAGAACGGAGGGGACGATCTCCGAAGGAAAAAAGAGAATCCCGAGAGAGAGGAGCAGGAGTTCTGAGGCTGTGTCAATGTGTCAGAGAGATGGTCTCCCCCTGCCTTTTATGTTCACGTAATGTGGGACCTACGGGAGGAGTGGGGGCCTCCCAATGGCGTATTCCACCCCTTTCCTCCTTCAATTTTATTTCGGCTGATCCGCGGCAGCTCCGCCTATATTCACGAGCATAAAGCAAGATTGTTTTCTCCTCACCTGCTCGGCCAATCATCGGCGGCAATTTGTTTTCTCGCACAGCTGCACGGATCGCAATTAAAAAGCTTCGAGGAATCGGAAATCACGGTGGAGAGGGAATCGACGATTGCGGCTGACACCCGCCGCCGATGCTGGGGCAGGTTCGGCCCTGGTTGGACGTGTACAATAATTTCATTGCTTTATGCAACTCGTGTGGAATTTTTTAGAAGACCGGAGTACATTGTATATCAACGAAAATTTTTCTATTTCTTCGTATCCAGTGTTTCTCAGTTTCATTCACTCGTTTTCATCGCGAATGCGTAAGACGACTAATTGAATAATCTTGACGATTATCGGATTTCAAGGTGCATTCGATGCATTACACACCCATAACTCTAGCAACCGTTAGCAGCTTCAAGGCAACGATTACCTCATGAATTTCCTCGCGATCCCGACGCTGACGGGATTGAGCAGGCGAAACATTGCAGGAAGAGCCGTAGATTAATCATTGATCGATTTGTAATTGAGATTTTTGTTATGTAAACGAGTTCAATCCGGCTCTTTTGCTGAATAAATCGTAAGAATCTTTCGGGTTTAAAACTTTTACTTTCGCGTTACATTATTATGGGGTCTCTCGAAAGTGTTGATATTAAATTACTAAGTCAGTTGGCAAAAAGTCAGTTTTACAACCTCGACGAATGCTAATGAATACGTGTAATCTTCTTTCGTGTGGACTCTGCGACACGTATTCTACAGTCTGCAGAATGAATCACCATGTTTGGTTAGCAGACTCGATCTCCGACCAGTACGAGACCAGTCTGAGGAAGTCTCGTTGAAGTTAAGTCATCATCCGGCTCACGTAATTCCAAACGCAGAGGATGCGCGAGCCCCATTGATATCTACATGCGCTGCCACTGAATATGGCGCGACTGTGTGTCGCTGCAGAATGCATTGAACCAAAGAGAAAGCATCGAACAAGTCTCGAACGATTTTTATTGGCTACGGGAATAAGTTTCCGCCCTTTTTCAAACCAAGTTAATATTTATTTAAACAATGAAATATTACACGATATTATGCGAAGTATGCACCATTGGAAGCGACAACTTTTCCCCATCTTTCAGGCAGAATACGGATTCCTCGAAGAAAAACATCAGGTTCTTTCGACTCGATCCATTCATTGAGCCATTTTTCGATACTTTCGTGAGAAGTGGAACGCTCTCCAGTAAGGGCTGACTGCATAGATCGGAATAGATGGTAATCCGAAGGTGCAATGTCTGGGGAATACGGCGGGTGGGGCAAGGTTTCCCAATCCACTGCTTCCAAATATTTTTTGACAGGTTGAGCAACGTGTGGCCTAGCGTTGTCATGTAACAGAATCAGTTTTTCTTGTAATGCTCGCTTCAAACGTAATAGTTGTATAGTCGTAATAGTTCTTCAAGTGTTGACGCGCATTTTCATCAAGTAATGCTCGAAAATCTGTATCTTCGAATTTTTTAGAAAATAAAAAAATATTGTAAAACTTATGATACTTGGAACATCGTTGGTAATATTTATCGAAAGCGCAAAAAATACTAACTCAATGTTTATTCATGTCCAATATGTACATTAGGGTGGGTCTAAGCTATACTTGGAGAACAATTTTTATTGAGATACAATGCACGCAACTATCCAGTATTGTTCCTTTAGGTGAGAAAAAAAATTTGTGCAACGTTTGAGATCGATCGGATAAAAGGATGACGTGGCGCACTTAAATTGAAAATTTTGAAAATTGTGAAATTGACCTTAACTATGGGACATGGCACATCGTTGGATTTGTCTTTCTTCTGAATATAGGAATATAGAATAATTATATGACTTCCTTTAAGTAAAAATAACAATGACCTTGAAATTCCGAAATATGGTTTCCAAAAAATTTTTTATTTTGCCATTACATTTTACCTAATTGAACAGTGCAAATTTCTCCTCTGATATTTTTTCGTATAATCACAAGTAACAGATATACATTAAATACCTACAGTGGGGATGTACAAAGTATTCGTACACTTTTTAAAAACTAATAACTTTTTCATAATTGTACCAAAGGACCTGATTTTTTATAATCAATTAGAAGCATTGGTTTACGAAATGATATGCAAAAAAGATTTTCCAAAAAATTATAATTTTTCAAGGTTACATGAGAAAATAAAAAAGGGATTTTTTAAAACTTTTTTATTTTGACCCTCAATGAAAATTTAAAATATATGTTTTGTAGATCCATGTTAGTTATACACATGCTGAAAATCTCATCAAAATCGGTTGACGCAGGAAAAAACGACACGCATCGAAAGATGTACGATTCTCTGGATTTTAAGCAGAAACTGTTCAAAAGTCGTGTAAAACTATGATTTTCACCATTTTTAACCGCTTGTAGCTCGTGTGTATGTTAATCGATTTCGATGAAATTTTCAATATGTTTATAACTAACATAGATCTACAAAACATATAATTTAAATTTTCAATGAGGGCCCAAATAAAAAAGTTTTGAAACGTCCCTTTTTTATTTTTGCATGTAACCTTGTAAATTATAATTTTTCAAAAATCTATTCTGTATATCATGTCGTAAATCAATATGGTTCTAATTGATTATAACAAAAGTCAGGTCGTTTTTAAAAAGTGTACGGATACTTTGTATACCCACTGTACATTAAAATGTAGCATGTTTTACCTACTCGGAGCAATCTAGGGGGCCAAAGATGAAGATGTAAGGTTAGGATGAGAGAAGAAAGGTCATCTTACACTCAGGTGAAAATAATGCGTGTATAGAAAGTTTGGTTTCTAAGCTCATGTTGACAATCATAAATCAAAAAGACCAATGTCTCCCTTGAGCCCCAGGACCACTAAAAGTGTTCCCGCCTAGTATTTAATGAATTAACCACTGAATTAATCAGTTCCTAGACCGCTGAAACACACCGCGCGGTGCGACGATAAAAATTCCCGGGAAAGGGGTTAGGCAATGGCAGAAGCCGGGTTTAGAGAGTATCAACAGGTCCCCGGTCCAATCCTGTAGAAGCAGGTTACATGATCTTGTCAGTACCCAGTGAACCTGATCTCCCTCCGCCGCGAACAAGGTATCGGAGCGAAAGAACAACAGGTTCGACACAGAAACTGCGTAGAGGGGGAGAAGGTAGTGAAAGAGAGCAAAAGACAACAAGATAACCTGGCAGCATGGTCCGGGGGAGCGGGAAACCGACCCAAACGAGGAACGAACCATGGGAGAGCGGCCAGTGCGACGGAGAACGAGCACGATAAAAGGGAGCCAAGAGAATAATAATATAGAGACAAGGAGGCAAGATAATGTACGGCGCGGCGCGGCGCCGTGATGGCGTCCATTCATGCTTTTTACTCGTTGGACGGCTGAACCAATCTCGTCTTTCACCTTGCCTCATCTGCCTTTCTTCCTTTACCCTCTCCGCCAGCTCTCACGTGACCTGATGAACATTTATTCGCACTATGCCTTCAAATTTTCTGCGGGAAAAACCGGTTTTAAACGTTATGTAAGTCTAGTTTTCCCGTCGGTCCACGGAATTTCGGGGATCCTATGGCGGATCGTATTTCTTACGGGGACTAGGCGACTTCGTGTGATCTAACCACACAATTGATCTACACTATGATGTGAAATTTTGGAGGCCAAACATATCTGTCTTCAAAATTTATGCATTGAAATGCTTAAATTTCCTAGAGTCAGTACTATTTTTAGAAATGATTTACGAAAATAATCGTTGCGAACTCTTCTGAGGACAGTAAAAATTTAAATTGCCCGCGAAATTTCCCGGAATATTTACCACAAATCCTGATAAAATTTCACAGGAGCCGTAAGTCACTCTTGAGCAACATATCGATCCAATGAACATTAATCACTCGCACATGCATTATGTATCAATTTTACACAATATCCGTTGTAACAGAAGAAAGCGAGTGAATGGAAAACAATTCCACCCACGTGCCGCGATATACCGACAGAGCGGTAATGCGATATCAATTATCGCGTCCGGTTTGTTTACTAGTGCTGGCAACAACAGAACAACCGGACAACAAAATAATATTATGAATGTTCTGGAGGTACAATGGGAGACAAAAGTACAAGAAATTCGAAATCCATCAATATTTCAATATATTGGCAATGAAAGCCATTCATGAGTATATTTTGCATTAAACTTTTGCGAATACTGTACCCTCTGTAGCTATATTCAGTGGTGTCTACACTTGTCACGCTTCGAAGCTAGTGAGAGACAACGCGATAAATTTGACGTTTTGTAACAGTTTATAACTTTTTTGCTCTGTAACTGTTTAGTGAATCCTAATAAATTTTTAACATAATTAATTACATAATTTTTACTACATATAAAAAAAAACTGGAGTTTCTGTTTGCGTTTTTTCAAGGTTTAAATAGGGTTTGAAGTGGAATTTTACGAATTCTCCATAAAAAGACGTGTTAAAATGCGAAAACTTTAAGTTGCTATAATTCTCAAACGGTACAGTGAATCGAACCCAAACTTTGGTAATTGCATTAATTTAGTAAGCATTATATCTTGTCAAATGTTCAAAAATGTTGTTGCGTTTTTATATTACCTCCAGAACATCCTTAACTTGTACTGATTTAGTAAACTCATCAGCATAATCTTAATGTCTGCCCGCAAATTTAATTATCTGGAAAATTTATAGATGGCGTTTAACACTCCAATTGGAATTTATTATTCTATTATATGTACTGATCTCGATGATTCTATTATGTCGGAAAGGGACTTGACAATTTTCTAATGAAATTATTCGATCGAAATTGCTACTATACTATTGAAACAATTATTAAGATGTCTTTTATAAATCTTTTCAGTAGTTGTATCAAAACGCAGCTGGAAAATATTTTTTAAACTAGCATAATTCCCGTTGAAAAATCAACGGCATACTTATTTCTGGAGGTATGCCACCAATTTATTTTCCGCACTTAATCCTGTAAAATTTTCGGGATAAAAGCATATTCGTGCACCCCTTTGGGCTAACGGCTACTTGTGTACCAAACTTCAGCTTTCTGCCTTCTGTGTTTCGAGTTTTATTACCTTTATATATATATATATAGATTAATAATCCGGAAAGAAATTGTTAAATTGAAATTGCTATCGGTATTAAAACAACTATTAAGAAATCCTCATCTACGAGTCATGCAATTTTAATAATTGCAGAAGAAAGAGCGTACACTGTCCGCTATATGTATAGCGAAGAGATCATTGACAAAGGAGGCCGACTGTCTCATGCTCGTCTGCCAGACAGGTAGTTCCAGAAAAAATGAAATTTTTTGGTACACCATCGAGTGCAGCTGCAGCCTTATGGGGGTCTTTGTCTTCTTCGAGCCATCTGCAAAGCGGACAGCCAAAGAGGGTCCTGGAAGGTTGAGAAAAGGTAGCGGTTGAGGGTGTCGAAAAGGTCAACTTGACCCCCTCTGACCGCCATTTAAACTAATCCTATGCAAGGGATAAATTCTACAAAATTGAGAACAACTGATGCACGATTTTAACAACTTTCGAATTTATTTTTTACCAAACGTACGGAAAAGAAAATTAGCTTGCTCGAACATGTTTTTTTAAATAATCGTGGCTGATATCTGCCGTTATCAAATCACGAATCTCGACAAGAAGCTTGATGACTCATTGTAATTTGACAAAGTCACCTGCAAATAAGATAAGGAAGATTGCTCGCGCTCGCACAACCAATCTATGGGTCGATACGATTTGTCTTGTCCAATCGGTTGTTTTTCACACCGACAGATCACACTAGATTAGGATTCGGGAATTTTATGCTTGTTATACCGAGGAAATCCCGTCTTAATCATTATTTTTCAGTGTCAAATCTGTTTACACAAGTACACCAATTCCTCGCTCAAAATTATACACTTCACCTCTGTACACCATTTTTCGATTTGTAATAGTTTACAAAATGTTTGCATAAATGCGTTACACTTCCCCAAATCTTTCCTTTCAACCATTTAAAATGAACTACGGCCACAGAAAACAAAAACGTATGGAACAGTTTTATGAGACGTATTTCAACATAGTTTCATCAATATCGGTGATCGGAGAGTTTTTAGTTTTCCTCAGGTTAGGAATATTGAAAGGTTTGGTTAGGTTGTGGGTTGCTTTATCCAAGGGTGGAGGGTTGTACCAACCCAAGGTAGATCCTTGAGACAAAAGGGCCGTAAATTGCCAGGAAAGACGAGGATGTCGATGGTATCGTACTGGGACGAAGTGCTGCCGGGTCTCTTAGGGGTTTAACAGGACTTAGGGTGAGAACTGGTCCCCTGGAAGCGAAGAAGAAGGCGGTGTCTCTGGCAAATAAGCTCCAGGAATTTTTTTGCCACGGTAGATCTTGCATTTTGCCAATTTTCGCCGAAAATGTCCGAAAGAAAGATCCGCTCATTGTTCTTAGGAAAAGATCCCTTAAGAATACCGCCCCTGGGTGATTTATTTGGCTACCGTGACGTCGAAAATTTTTGGAAGTTAAACCCAGGTCCACGTAAAATATAATACGGTATATAAAAATTAATATTTTTCAGGTTATTACGAGGAGGGAAGACCTCAGGGCGTTGGCAGAAATTGATGAAGAGATTGATTCCAACACCAATGAAAATGTTTACAAAACGACCGCCGCATACAATTAGCAGGAGATGATTATTTTTGTGGACATCGTGAACGGAAAACTAATATAAGCGGTTCGGTGCATTAATGAACATTTTAGAAGATTATGATACTCGAGCACGACGTCCAAATGATTACCTGTCGCTGTCACTTCGCTGTACAATTATCGTGGAGATCTGGAGCACTTAAGGCAGTGTCAGCATGGAAATAGAAGTTCTAAGTTACTTGCTATTAACTTCACAAGCTTAGAATTGATTAACTTCAATTTAAATTTAACTTCTAACCTAAAATATATAAAATAGGAATTATTTTATTGCATTATTTCCAACTAATTCAAATTATTAAGATAAAGGAACAAACGTCTACACAGCTCCTACTTGCTACCTCTTGCAAGTAATACATGCAATTTCTATTTTATATAAAAATCCGCAGTCTAGGTGTCAGCAGTTAAAGTGTGTACACATTTTTCTGAGATGCCCTGTACATTTTATAATACGAATTATTTAGACGTTCATGATCTTCATTAGTACAGTCCTCAATAAAATAATAAAACGCCTAGCAGATTTTTAAGTTTCTTATATTTAAAGGTAGAAAATGTACACTCCAATGTATCCTGTATATTACATACTATTTCCAAAGCAAACATGTAAAATCTTAGGATTGTATCGCGTACAATTAATTCGACGTCTGACAAATAATTAATACGTCTGACATTAATTCGACAAAAGTATAAGACACTAACAGAAAAATGTTTGATTAAGCAATTAAAAATACAAAATTAATACTTTGTGATACCTCCCTTGAATTGAATTACGAATAGTAATCGCTTTCGGATAGTTTTATGTAACTTCTTGATTCGTTTTTGTTGTAAATGTGTCCAATTGTGATTTATACTTTCTTTTAGTTCATTTACGTTATTATATTGTCTCCAATTCGCGTAGACTCGTCTTGACAAATCTCCCCACACATCTTCTTGATATTTAAATCGGGAGAACGAGCGGGCCATTCCAAAATATTAATATTTTTTGAAGAAATGAATTGTTTCACAGATTTTGTAGTATGGATTGCTGCATTATCCTGTTGAAAAATATAGTCACCGCGCGTGATACGAGCTGCAGGCTTGTTTAACTGATCATTTATTAGTTAAATATATTTATTACTATTCATCCGATCTGATAAAAAGTTAATTTTGTCTTTCTATAGTAAAAAATAGTGGCCCATACCATAACACTGCCACCACCCATTTGACAGGAACTTAAATGGAGTTCTTCCTTTCTGCAATCATGAAAGTAGTAGGCCCAGCCGTCAGGGCCATCTAGATTCAATTTTTACTCGACACTAAAAATGACTTTTTCCTGTTTTTCATCTAGTCGACGTGTTCACAGGCAAACTTTATTCGTGCTGCTTCGTGTTTCTCCATTAAGGGTGGTCGTTGTTTTAATTTCTTCCGTTTAATGTGTTTGTTTCCTTGTAAAATGCGATGTACATTTCTTAAATTTGTTTTCACACCT
>CM052315.1:14744213-14755652 GCA_028455605.1 Lasioglossum malachurum | reverse complement strand
AAATGATATATGGCATGTTAAAAAAAAATTTTTTCCGCGCGTAGTAACGGAGAAACCACATTTTCTTGAAATTCTCCAAGTTTAGCGAATTTTCTCGACGTTAAAAACGTTCGTACCATAATCTCCCTATTTTTCCCATATTCTGCAAAGTTTCAGCTTTAATATAAAAAAAATTCATCGCTCTACCTCATTTCGAATGTTCCCACTGTGCGGCGCGGCGCGACGTTGGAAAATACAACGGAGCTTCAAATTGAAATTCCTGCAACTAACCTCTTTCAATACAAAAATCCCCGAGTGTGCGTGACTTGGTTCCGACTACTATGGGGCCAAAGAAAATTTAGAACTTAAAGATCCAGACAAAGAGACACTTCAAATAAAAATTTTTATAATCGATTTATCTTTTTCATTTATTGCGGAGTTAATACAGTGCCAAATTAAGATAGTCATATGAATAGGAGATGGTGGGATTTATGGTTTCAAGCGTTGATCATACAGGCGACGCAACGATAAAGAAGACAGCGTAAGTTGGAAACGAAATTCTTGCAATTAACCTAGCTTTTACTCTCTGTTGGCCCCTGAGGGGGGCGTGACTTCGTCTTCCGTGGAGACCCGCAAGGCAATCAAATTCAAAACACAGAAATTATATTAGATAGGAGAACGACAATGGGGGATTTGTCGATTGTCGACGCATTATAGCGGGCGCAAGCCGGTACAGGCGAACAACCGACGAACCGACCAGCCAGGCAACCAGTTAGGCCAGAACACTGTGCTCGATCGGAGTTCCGACTGTTGTTCGGCCGAGAGGACGCGACATTCCACGAAACGCCCCTCCCCTATTCTCGTTTCCTGGATTCCGTTCGACTTCCCCTCGGCTAGCATCCTGAGCCTTCCACGTGTCAGAGACGTAGCATCCTTTAATTAATTCGTCTTTCCAGCCCATTAGCTCATCGGTGTTCCCGAGACCATAAGGAATTTTCGCGTGACAATTGAATACGTTTCTCCATTTTAATTATCGTGGGGAACACGATGCTCGCAATTATCGGCGCTTTGTCATCGTTATCATGATTTACCACACAAGGACCAAGTTACTCCGATTATCGATCTGATAACGGACACACTCGTCTATAACATAGTTTCTCCGTGGCCAATCGACTGTACCGTAAGTACAGGACGACTCCGCACACGCAACAAGTTAGCCAATTCCCCCCCCTCTCTCTCTCTACGGAGCTTATTCTCTTGATTTGAATGGCACTGTTGCTTTTCCTCCGTAGCGTCGCGATCTTTGGTTAATAGACATGTTTATGGCGCGATCGATGTTATGGTAAGAGTGCGATCGATTGCCCGCTCTCGTAATTAGTATTGTCTTCCCCAAGGAGCGGCCGTTTCGCTCAGGTCAATTCCCTGAAGGCCGTTCTTCCGGGACTGGCAGACGCGTGAGAAGAAGGTTGTGTTGTATGCATGTATCTGGCAGATAACAGCGCCAGGGACGACGAAACGCGCATTAGACCCAGCGACACCCAGAAAGCCCGCGTCTGCCCTTGGCTGCCGCAGATCTGGAATAGATAAGCCGGGATTATCGGGAATTCCTTTCTGTCTGCTGCTCTCCCTTCCTTATCAGCGTTCATACCTCGACGGGTGACCTAACACCGATATCATGTATATGTCTTCTTTTAATAAATCCTATCTCTTTTATGTGGTTCGTTCGAGTGAATCGTTCAATTAAAGATTCCATGTGTTTATCATTTTGTGCGTGAGTCGTAAAATACGCGCGCGCGATGACACCAGAGAAAAATCCATCAAATATCGCGCATCGGATAATCCGTGTGACGTAACAGGCCACTGGTGGCGACCGTTTCCTCGATTTTTCATTTAGCATGCTGCAACGCGGCACAAGGCCACGGTTAAAAGCCTCATTATCGTCTTCGAATATGAGGCATAGACAAGAAAGAGCGTAGTAGAGTGCGTCCCTGAGGATTCTGGCTGGATATATCGCTAACTTCGTCGCTCCGCTCGCATGAACTTTCTCGTGCCGCGAAACCTTAAAGCTTGTTCACACTCTCGCATTGTATTTCCTTCCTGTACCGTGTTTCCCTTTGGGCTGAATAAATACCGTGAGGTACGTAAATGGGAAAGGATTAGGATTCTAATATTAAATTATATTCGATTACCAGTAATTAGCAATCAAAGTAATTGAAAATTTGAATTGTGTGAATAATTGTAATCATACACAGAAGCCAATTACGATGTAATTGAATTATACAGGGTGTCCCACATAAATGGGAACACCTAAATATCTTTCGTATTTACAGTTCTATTCAGGTCTATTTCAGTCTATTGATATTTAATTATTTAATTCTTATTTAATGAATTATAACAATTACAGTCTAATTCAGTTTTTTATTGTCTATCATGCTATCGTAAAATAAATATACTATTCCATTTAAAAAGACATCGGTGACCTTGAAATTTCATTAAAAAACACGACATCAAAAATTTTTTCTTTACCATTATATTTTTTTTTTGCCCCCTGCAATAGTGTCACTTTGTCCTCTGAAGTTTTCTGATAGGACTGTAAATACGAAAGATCTGAAGTTTTCTGATAGGGCTGTAAATACGAAAGATATTTAGGTGTTCCCATTTACGTGGGACACCCTGTATAATAGAAACTTTTCAAATGATACGAATTCAAAAATTACTCTTATATTGTTTTCAATCTATTAGACATAAATATTAAGAAGAAGATCTATTTCACTCCAGTTTGTTGTAATTCAGGTAGACAATTTTTATTTAGCAAAAAGATCAGCTGTCCACTCATTATCGTAATCATGAGAGCAATTGATTTATAATTGAATCTTTTCTCAATACATTCAGCTACTAATTACTGTAATAATGAGCCTTCTCTTAAATTGCGTAAGATTTACAAATCAATCAATTCCATTTTGAGCTACTATTATCACGAGCGTAATTGATTTATAGCGTAATTAGATCACAACCGAATTCAAATTCATCGTACTTGAAATACGATGAAATTGAAATACGATGTGATTGAAACTTGAAACGCGATATAATTAAAGAACAATGTAATGGAATCGCAACACAATTACTCCCAAATCGAACGCATTATAATGGAATGGCATAGTTGGCGATCATAATTAACGAAGTAGTAATTCAATTCCACCTTCGCTCGCTGGTGTCCGAAAATCGAGACATCTTATGAACAGACCATAAGCTAGTTCGTCCTCCCTTCTCCGCGGCGTTCCCCCCACTCCGACGATTCACGTCCATCCCTTCAGTGGCTCGGCAGCGCGCGCTCGATACACGGAATCGCCTCGTGGTTCTCGGAAGGCAGTAGACTGTCGTCAGCCACGCCAGACGGCGCACTGCTCGCACATCGCACACTCACTGTTCTTTCGGAGATACTCGCCCACCGTTTCACCCACTCTTACCTCCCTCTCTTTCTCTCTCTCTCTCTCTCTCTCTCTCACTCGCTCACTCTCTCTCGACGTCTGTCTCTCGGGCTCGCACACAGTTGTCGGCTTAGCGGGCCGCCAGTTACGCAACAATAACAACGCTGTCAGGAGGTGTATAGCATGCGCGTGCTGTGCCACCTATACGCCGTCGAACGACCCTGGAACGACAAGCAGCGGGGCCGATCCGTCGCTTCTGCTGCCGCTGGTGTCGCCGATCACTTGTTGAAAATCCGGTAGGCGAATCGACAACGACAACGGCGACGACGACGACGCGCGATCGTTGTCGCGAAAACGGTGTCGTTTGGAATCCTATCCCTCCCGGTATGCGGTAGTGTCGACGACGAAGAAAAGAAGTGTGGTGTCTGTGCGCGCGGTGTGCTCTTTCCGCGGAACCCGGAGCCCGGAGGAGCATGGAAAGTGCGTGCAGTCGTGTGCTTGAGAGCAGGGATCAGAACGCACGAAGAGCGGTGCGGCGCGGCGGTCCGGGAGGATCGAGCCGAGGATGAATGAGTGAGAGAGAATCGTGTGTCGGCGCGTCTCGCGCAGCTGTGTACGGTGGCCGGTGTGTGTGTGTTGGACCCAAGGAAACCCGATTTCCGTTTATCGGCTGTCACGACGACCGCTGTGTCTCCACGGAAGGGGGGATTGGGGGTTCCACAGAAGAGAAGAAGAAGAAAAAGAAGAAGAGGAAGACGAAGGAGAAGAGGGATCGCGAGAGAGGTGCACGTCCGCGAAGTACGTCGCGCGATTAGGCGCCAATGACGTCAGCCGGGGACGTGTAAGTCGCTCGGCCGCGTTTACCGACGGTGTTGCGCCGCTGACGGTAGTAATATCGTAGTATACACCGTGTGTCTCTCTCTCTCTGTTTCGTTGTGTGGTGGTGGCGGCCGGCGGTGGTGGGGGGGACGGCCGAACGGAGAGAACCCATGTGGAATAGCTGCGCGCGGTAGCCAATTATATTTCGTGCGTGTGCAATGACTAACTGCTCCCGGCGGCCCGGTTGAGATGTGTTAGTGGGAGACGGTGTCGTCGACGGACCCGTTTCTGCGTCGGTGTTGCCCCCGGCTACGTCAGCACCGGTCGGACGGGATTTGCATGGCAAACAGATTGACGCGGCGCTGGTAAGTGGATAACGAGAGAGGAGCCCCGCATACCAGCCGGGAAAAAGACGGCGTCCGAGCCGCGCGCGTCCTCGCGAGAGAGAGGAGAACACGAAAGAGAGACCCCGAGAACCGTCCGCCGAGAGAGCAAGTGTACAAGCCCGCTTAAAATAGAAGAGTGACTTCGGCAACGCGCGATCGAGCAACAGCCGAGAACGAACGGTGTTTTCTTCCCCCGGCCCGCGATGATTGTTGTGCTTCGTTTTCGTCTTCATCTTCCGTGTCTTCTTCTGTGATACGTTTCTACATATATATCCGGTTACGTCAGATATTGTGTGCCAGAGAGAGAGAAAGAGAGTGTGTATCAGTGGAAAATCTGTTTTCTGTGATAAGAGGAACGTGATTCGACAGAGCCACCGACACACGTTTTCCCCCGATATCAAAGTGTCTCCTACGATGGATCGTGACTCGTGTTTCTGCGGAGGCTGCGAAAGGACCGAGGGTCGAGCTATGCCGATGGAGTAACAAGTGAGCGGCGAAGCGGCGTTGCCATGACGACAGGTGAACCATGAGCTACCTCTCTCTCTCTCTCTCTCTCTCTCTCTCTCTCTCTCTCTCTCTAACGGTCTTTTCTTTCCCTCTCTTTCGTTTCTCCTCCTTTCTCCCCTCCCTCTCTACCCGCCCTTCACTGCTCGGACTCCCTCGTTCCTTCAGTTTTTATTCTTTCTCTCTCCTTTTCTGCGTATCAATTCTTTCTTCTCTCGGAATCTCCCGTCTCCCCTCTCGTCCTCTATAAATATCTTTGTCTTTCTTTCTCTCTCGCTTTCTGGTCGCGCGGGGGACCCTTCCTGTCCGATTGTTCCTCTTCTCTGACCTCGTATATTTACGAGACACTGTCCGGTTTGTCTTTCCCTTGCCCGCGATAGTCGGGTCGCGAGTGACCCGGAATGCTCGCTCGAACTCGCTAACCTTTTACAATTGCGATTCTTTCCTTTTTTTCGTTTATTGTACTCCTGTTCCCTGGGATAGAGAAAGGTTGGGGAAGTTCATTTAAGGTGGTTAACCTTGTGGTAATGCAATTTTTATTTCGAGTGTAAATATTGAAAGTTCGGTCTGGCCAGTTACCTCTCATAATGCGATTTTTCTTCCGTGACTGGAGAAAAATTATACGAAGTCTGCTTTCGGAATATATACGAAGTCATAATTGCTGTCAACTCCAATACATACATACTGCAGTGCCGAGGTGTATTTATGACAATCAATGTGTATCAAGGTTTCTTCTTCCGGAAAACCGGGTCGTGAATTGTGACACCAAAGTCTTGTAGCTTAAACCTGTTTTGCATAAAAATCTGCGACCAGTGACACATTCGAAATCATTATGCGGATTTCCATTTACGTGCACAGTTGACGTCCCTAACACACGTGTTGTTCGAGGGAGCACTATATGTACATAGGTCTAGTTATATGCACTGAACTACATATTTCAGCATAAAGAAGTGTAGTGTGAAATTCGAATTTTCATTAACGAAAAGAATGTAACTTCCTGGGGTATTTTACGATGTCTACAATTCAGAAATCCTTGTCTTGCCTAAGACAGTCTAGTATGACAATCTAGAATGAAAGCTTAATAACAGATATTCTCGAGTTTCTCATCAACGAATTGGACATTGTGGCACGTTTTGTGGGATGCGCTCGTATAGTTACGTCGCGTAGGATATCAGGATAAAATGTACAGAAAAGGCCACGAGTAGTCCCTTCGTTCCCCGTCGAGTGATTTGTCCTTTTCTTTGTGCTTTCCCCCCACCCCTGGTGTTACTGGTTTTCTTGAACGGTCTTCCCTCGCGTCTCTCCCCACCCCACCCTCCCGAAGGAATCGTGTAATCTCTCTGGTTGGCTCGCTCGCACTCGGTGACGCTCGGCGGCTGCTCGGTGAACGCCGTTGTAGCATGCTTAACGCGTAGGCCGCACAATATTCCAAGTACGCTCGGCTATTTTCATGCTACACCAGAAAGACACCTAGCGACGCGCTACGCCGCGCCGCGCCGCGCCGAGTGGATCCGAGCTGAGAGCTGCTTCTAGGTGACACGAATGGCTGGCTGGTCTTAGGCACTGAGCAAATCTCGGATTTACTCGCAAAATTATACAGTCCTGTGTCTCCTATTCCCAGGTGAAATTGGAGCCTAGATTTCCACGAATACACTAGGATAGTGCATATACTTCCCAAATATGGGAATTCCCTAGAAATGTGAAACTCACAGTCAGTTTTGTATTTGACAATCTGGTTCTTCGTGTTGGTCAACACTGTGACCACGGGAAATAAATGTACAGATGATATAATTTTCGTATTGTCGATCACCATTGAAAATAGATATTAGATAGATAGGGATTTGTAGCGGCGAATGCTTTAGCCTCCACAGAAAGAAACATTCGTACAAAGAAGAAAGTGTTCATTACCAGTAACTTCTCTTATGATTCAGACACTGGTATGTCGAGTCATACGTTTCCCAAACCAAATTTCAATGATGCAAAAGTTTTTCTAAATATTGGAGCACTGCGTAAAGAGTAAGGATATCTTTTCTTCGATATAACTGTTTAATGTTCCGCTGGATAACCGTTGCACTAGTAAAGTCAGTAACTTTCTCGTATTCTATGTACAGTGTTTTATTTTAAATAGTGAAGCTTCGAATTGTGATTTATATATTTTATCGATTAGTATTTAGTATCTTGGAGTAAATTTGAAATTTTTGTTCGTTTGAACGGATGGTTTGTTTACAAGCATGTTTTGAATGAAACGCACAGCCGATAGGGTTTCAGTAGAATTTTTCTAATCGAGGAATTCTACGAAATTATTACTTCCTGCGATTAAAACGAGCGATTCATCATCGCGTTCACTCGCATCCTGCGAGCGTTATGTAAAACGCCGTGTGTGTCTGCGGACCAGTCATAAATTCGGAGCAGGTTTCCCCGGATCGTTTGGATTTTTGCTGCGTTTCCGTTGCTTTTGCTCTATCGCAACAGAATTGTTCCCCATTCAATTCTACACACTATAATTTATAATATAACTTTGAAGTTGCATAATACTCTTTAACTGTAAAACAGAAAGTCATAATTAATTTATTGACTCACGAAAATAATTTCTTGGCAACTACAAAATTCATGTTTGTTTAAGATCATTTATCAATTCTTTTAAACATAGTTTTGAAGATATTCCTTGCCTAATGTAACGTTCATCGAAATTAAATTCAGAAATTGTTATGTGAATGTTTTCGATACGTCTTCCGTCGCTAATTCTTATACAGGGTGTTCCGATTTCTCCTGCCATATGGTGTAAACAAATTTTACGAATAAACTCGGAAAAGAATGTGAAAATGTATTAACAGTTTTCTGAATTTATATTTGTTTAGAATCGAGGATGGAATGAGAGTAGAAAGTTTATTCGAGTGAACATTGTGAATAAAAGGTTCGATGGTGTTTCGAGAATGGTTTAAAAGTGTTTTCGTTGCGTTAGCGTGTTTCTATTTGAGTATGCGTTGCATCAGGAAGAATATATTAGAGAAAGGCGATTAAACTCGCGATTCCATGGTTCTCGATGATTCTGAATGAACGCAATCGCTTGACGGATCATTCATTGAGTACCAGGAACGCGTCTATTACGCGCACGAAATTCCTTGCGTTCTTTTTCGTTGGCGGATCTATTGCAACTATCCCATTAATTTATCGCGATAATTGTCCTGCGCTATACGTATACTTGGAATTTCATTCGGTTCCCGTTAACAATTATCTATTTCCTCAAATTTCTCCAATCTCCACATGTTTACCCTTTACGTGAACCCTGCAAAAATAAACGAATCACTAGACAACAATTTTTCAGATTAGCAGTTCATTTCGGGGGAAAACATCAACATTTTTTTACTGTAAAGATATTCTTAACTGATACAATTTTAATGGAAAAATCACTAGACTAAAACTTATTAACAAAGTTATTGAAATTCGTTAGAAAAATCACTGGAGAAATTGTTGAAAAAGCAATGGTTTTTCTAATAGAATTAATATGTAGTATTTATATGTATTTCTGTTATACCCTGATTTTGTTCCTAAATTCACAGTGCGTGTTTTATTTGAAGCGTCCCGCGCCGCAAATCCGAAGAACTTGATTACATTCGTTCGGTGATACCATAAAGTGGTTACGGCCTTGTAATAAGCTTAAAAGGATTGAATGCACTCGCTTTTCTCGTCGGAACTACTTTCGATCTTGCAACTTTGGCGGCTTCAACGGACCGGCACAATTCCCATTTTGCTGGTGTAGCTCAGTTCCAGAGCGATAAGCGATATTACGAGCGTATACCTACACGTTGCGTAGAAAGGTAAATTACGGCTTCGTCTATCACCTCGGCGCTCTTATCGGTCTAACGAGGTCTGTTATCGCGGCGATCCAGCACACTGCCTGCCTCTCTGATAATCAGCATCGCTGATTATCATCTGTCGAATCTTTACGGTGAAAAATTGGCAACACTTTACCTGCTGTAACATCGCCAACAAAAATCGTAGAAAGGCGTGCCGGGACGCATTTCGGAGCGTGAAACGTCTACTTTAATTACCCAACACTTTTCATTATCGAACACCTTTAAATTATCCTGTCTTCAACGTCTTCGCGCTAGGAATCGAACTGAAATTAGTTTCACGAAAGTTTCACGAAATCCGACTCTTATAAAACTTCACTTTTTGTAACTTTGTACAAAAAAAAAAAAAAAAAGAAGAATTAAGTTTAGTCAGCTTTTTTTTCGCGCCAGGAATAAAATCGGAAAGCATTCGGATGGACTCTTCTCTCAACGATTTTGTGCGATCCGCCTTTTACAAAATTCAACCTGTCGCGTGTCGTAGCGGAAACGAAATCGCATAAATGTGAACCTAAACTTGTTTTGGGGGATGCAGTCTCCTCTTTCAGCGTGGCTATTGTTGGCAGAACTGTTGCAATGTAGAAAGCATGGGAGAAAGTAAAGGTGGATGATTTCTTGCGGATTTCACGTGGTATAAATTCGAACCTTTCCACACTGAGTTGACAAAACTTGTTTCGGAGGATTTGAGCTGAAACGAACGTCAAGATTCCTCCACTTTACAATGATCTACGATTTTTTAAGTCGTTTACACTCGTATCAGTACTTTGCCAAGATGAAATCATTCTGATTTCTTCGTTCATTGCGAAAACCATACCAAAAATAGCATCGGCTCGTTGGTGTTGAGATTACCAGCTTCTTCGAAATGGGTCTAGATACACGGTCTCGTCCCATTTTTTGACGAGATTGCGACGACTGAAATGGCCTCGATCCCTCGCGCAAGATTCCGAACGCATAAAAGGAAAAGATGCAACGATAGCTTTCATTTGCGACGATAACGCTTGAATTACTAGTAAACAATGAGCGATTCTCGCCGGTGAATGTCCCGTGATACTCTGCGCGAGCGGGGCTCGTGATCTAATCACCCATTCACAAGTTGTACTTGGTCGTTACTGTGCATTCAATGCTATTAAGCCACGAACAAACCGGAGATTTGTCGAGAAAATCATTAATGATTATCCATACGATCCGGTATAGGCGGATTAAACTCAATTGATCGTGCGCACGTTGCCCGTGCCCTGATTGTGACTCACGACCAACGCACTGCTCTTACCGTTTACTATACCTACCTACGCGATTAGAGTATACGTACTCCGCTGCGCCGCGCCGGAGGAATGTATTATAAAACGCCCTGAAAATTTCTCGAATGAGGGCTTAATTGTTGTTTCTATATTAAACGGCTTTGAATATGAAACAGGGACAGTTAAATGTAGGCGAAATCTTTGTAAATTAAATTAGTAATATCGTAACTTCTACTTTTGACATCCCTAATTGTCTTTCGCGTAGACAGATAAGAATTAGAATTGCTTCGTTGTCTTATTTCACCCTGGGACATGTGACTACTCCAAATGATCAATCGTAGCTATTGGAAATTGATTAAACAATTTTAACGATTTTTTTTAATCTTTAGAATTACATAAATCTAATGCTACGCGGAAACAATTTTTCTGTTACATGTAAATTTACAGTTCTTTCGTTCGAAAATAAAATTGAAACTTTCGGAACTTCGGTTTCGCGAATTTTGAGCGATGCAGTTGCAGTTGCGGTATCCGCAGCAGTATTTATGTACGTTATATCTTGAGAGTATCTCTAACATTGAACAGTAATCTGTCAGCACACTTCTGTGTCGTTTCTCCGTCGTGGAAATTTCCTGGTAAACCATAGCTCCTCCGTTACCGTCGTTCAGCGCGGCAAAATGTAAAATTAGTGTTCTAACCCCGTGGGTAATATGTTAATTCCTTACATTGCTCTCATATTATCAAACATTTGTTCTATTTACTGAGCTAATTCGTTTATAAAATTCAAGTCACAATTACAACAAAAAATGTTTCAAAATCTCTTTTATAATTATTAGAAGTTAATCAGTAGTCGTTGTATCATTGTCTGTAACTAACAGTGATTAAATATACACTAACGAGCATAACTGATTCAACACACTTTAAATCAGAATAACTCTTTCATGAATGGACCAAACAACTTCAATTTCTCTGTAAGGCTAGAAGAATTAGTTTAGTAAATGACATCTAAAAAATATTTTGAAAAAATGCATTTGGTCGGAATTGCGAAAAAAAATAGTAAAAATTGATTTTTACTCCTTTTTTAGCTGGGCCAATAACGAAAATTTCAAAGATGCGTTTGGTCAACTCTCTCTCTCTCTCTCTCTCTCTCTCTCTCTCTCTCTCTCTCTCTCTCTATCTCTCTCTCTCTTTCTCTCTCTCTCTCTCTCTAACGGTCTTTTCTTTCCCTCTCTTTCGT
>CM052315.1:14704136-14744113 GCA_028455605.1 Lasioglossum malachurum | reverse complement strand
ACTCTCTCTCTCTCTCTCTCTCTCTCTCTCTCTCTCTCTCTCTCTCTCTCTCTCTCTCTCTCGTATAAAAAGAAAAAAAATAGAAAATAATATTGATATAAATAAATTATTATGAAAATTTCATTGAAATTGGTTAATTGGTTTACGAGCTATAAACGATCAAAAGTGGTAAAATTTGCAATTTTTCAAGATTCTCGGCCTTTTTACCACTTTCGATCGTTTATAGCTCGTAAACCAATCAACTAATTTCAATGAAATTTTCAGAGCGTATATCATTTATACGAGTTGACCAAACACATGTTTGAAATTTTCGTTATTGGCCCAGCTAAAAAAGTAGTGAAGATCAATTTTTATTATTTTTTTTTCGCAATTCCGAACAAATGCATTTTTTCAAAATATTTTGTAGACGTCATTTACTAAACCGATTCCTCTAGCCTTACAGAGAAATTGAAGTCGTTTGGTCCACATTCATAAAAATGTAATCGTGATTTAAAGTGTGTTGAATCAGTTATGCTCGTTAGCGTATATCAGTAATCGGCAAGATTCCCTTCGTCAAGCAAACTGTTCATGTAACATAATTTCCCACCTAGAAAGAACTTTTTTAAGACCAACATCACACTCGCAAAAGCGGAGAGTTTGTTTATAATCACTGTAGGTATCCTTGCCTGTACTAGGTAGTAATCGCCAGTGCAGAAAACGGGCAGGGGACGCCATTTAAAGACCCCTATCTCAATCCTCAAACCAATCATGTTACCATAACATTTATGTATTATTATTTTATTAGAATTTATCATTTTACGAAAATTGAAGTTAGCACATAAGCCCGTCCACAACCGCTGGGAAAATAATCTGCAGTAGTCCTCTACTACTGTTGAAAGCGTCACGAAAATACCATTTGTTACGTATAGGCAGTCTTGCAGCATCGGTATTTCGCATAGCGATCTAAAATTGTGCTTCGAAAATTCAAATACATAACTATAAGCCTCTCCGAAGATAAAGAGAAGTTGCTAAAGTGCATCCGCGAAGCTCTCTCTCTCGAGAGAGATGCCCGCAGCGTCCGCGAAGAATCCTTCAGGCCTCGGCGTCGTACGGTCGGCGTCGCACGTCGCGCTGCTGCCCCTTCTCGCGGCTCTCTCGGTAATAATAGGTAGCGTGTCGATCAGAGCGGCTCTCAAAAACAGCGGGGGATTCCGTGGAACACGGCCGTGAACGGCCTAGGGCACGTAGACGCACGGGGTGCGTGACCTAATCACCCGTTCACCGCTCCATCGGAGCGGCGCGGCGCAAGTCGTACGACACGAATCTGCGTCGAGTTTACTGCTTCTCTCTGGGCCGTGGTGGCGGAGGGGAAGAGCCTGGGGCAACTAGGCGGTCGGGGAGGGAGCCGGGAAGGGGCGAGGAGGGGACCTCGGGGTTTCCTCGTGGCTCCGAAGGCAGGGCGGGTCGCGGCGGGGCGGGGCGGGGCGCGAACGGTTCGAGTTGGAGCACGGGAGGGGTGGGGGAAACACGCCGGGGAGACGCGGCGACCGTCTCAGCGCGCGATCTCGATCGAGGGGAAGACGCTCGCGGGGAGGGTGTTGGCACTTTGTCAGACCGGAGAGGATGAGAGAGGCGCTTCGTCAGACGAGCTGCCCAGCCACACGCGTGACTCACTTGCCAGCGGGGAATCTCCCGGTTCTATGACGTGGGGGCAGCACTGTACGCCACGCTGGAGAACAGTCGTCGCGTTTTCGTGATAGAACCGATTTAAACCCTAGAGCTTTTCGTTTTAGCATTTCCGAGCACAACCAAACCGATTCCCTCGGATCTTACTAGGCAAATGTGTACGCGCACGGCGCACAGTTCTCGGACTAAGGATCTTCATGCAAAATAAAAATGTTTTGCGTTCATTGTGGAAAGCAGATATAACATGAAAATTGATTTGATCCCTGGACGACTTTGTTACATTAAAAACAACATTACACAACATTCTTGAATTTTTAAAATCCTTTACTGTTTCATAATTCGCCCAAACAATTTCTTCATAAATGCATAAACATCCGCAGTCTAGTTATAACTTTTCTAAATATTTTTAGATTTCATACTTCGAACGTTGGACTTCTTAGCACAGCCCCGACCACTTTGCGACGCGACGGTGTAAAATGAACTGCATACATAGAATGTAGTGAGGTCTCAGATAAATTGGAGCTAGAATTTTTGTTTAATAAATCTGAGTAGTCGGTTCTAATATAATGTTCCAACAGGTTTTTCGTTTTGGATTAGAATTAATGGGAATACGGACTCATTTTGTATATCAGTGGTGGAGAAATAGCGTCGACGTATATTAGATTTACAAATCGTATCAGCACATATTCGCTGACGCTTTGTGTTCCGATATCCATAAAAACGTAGACTATAAGATTTATCAATTTGATTAGGATCTTAAAAATACTTCAAACGTGAGTTGATCGCTGTTAGATCCTCTGCTAGTCGTAAGATGACGTTCAAGAGATAAATCAAGAGTAAACGGTTGATTATCCTGCTGTATATAGTTGTTTGCGATTCTCTTTAGAGTAGCATCGCGATCAGTAGAGTACACGCGTTGTTTACTGTTAGGTCGACACGTGACTTATGGTTGCTCGCGATGTAAACACTATAGTTTCGAATCTTGAAGGCTCTGCGTTCTCTTGAATCTTCTTTGATTGTTGGAGTGAAAAATTTGAAAAAATTCGGAGATGTGTTTCTCGCTGAATACCGGATGCCTAATTTCTTCAATAATTTTATCACGTGATTCTATAGTGCCTCCTAGGGCAAAGAATTATTGTCAACAATAAATTGAATTTTAATAAATTTTAATCGAGAACAGTCAATCGGTAGCATTTGTTTTGCTTGAAATTTGGATTTTTGTAATTCAGTTTTGCAGTTTCGGGTTCGATGGTTTGTGAGAAAGGTTCGAGGACCGTTGGGACAGGTTTGCACGAGCCTAACACGTCCGGCACGGACCGGTTAACAAATGGCAAGGCCTAACTAGCGGCGCACAATAGTCTGAACGGACTATTCATGGCTCGTAATTGATCGTCCGCGATTGGTGCGAGTTACGCTTCGTTTCTTGGACTCTAGCCTTATCTTGGCTGCAGCCTTCGTGTGTCACTGGCGGTGCTCGGTGGCTCGGTGGCTCGGTGCTCGATGACGTTCACTTTTCGTTTTCTTATCGTTCGCATGCTAATTTTGGCTCGCTATGATTCCGCGGTCGCCGTCACAATTATTGAACTAGAATGATTGCAGGTTGAATGACTTCGACACCGAAAAACGCCGATTTCAGAATTTTTTCTGCTCCAATCCTAACAGTCATGCAAATGATTCTTCTGTAGGTTTACAGTTTACAGACTCTTCCAGGCGCAACGGTTTTCCTTTGCGTAAATATTTTCAAGCCTGTCTAAATTTAATTAGAATGAAAAAGGAACGAGAAATCGTGACTTCGAGAATTTTTTGTGCGTCAACGGTGAAAGCTATGCGAATGATTGTAAGATGATTCTATGAACTTTCTACAATCCAGTAAACAAATACATATTTAAAGATGTTCAAATTCGATGAAAACACGTTTCGAACAGGAAGGACGAACGTTCAACTTTGACGCTTTTTCTGCTTGAATCATAATAACTATTCCAAATGATTCTTGCATGACATCATTCCGTGGGCTCTTCCAAACCGAACGGTACTCTTTCTATTAAGATTGTAAGCGCTTAAGCGAGCTTGAATATTGAATTCTGTGTATACGAAGCAGTATTTGGAATTCCCGTCCAGACTCGTTAAATAGATTCTTCTTGCTTTCTATTTCGAACGTCAGAAATGTAACACGATTTACAAACAATACCACCGTGGCTCAGCCAATGATACGTTTACATACATTAGCATTGCATTATTGCACGGAATAATTTCGAGATCCTATTAATAAATCAAGAGAATAAAGTTCGTATTGAATATTCAAGTATATTTATATCGAACAGATCTCGTTTAATCATTTTATTAATAAAACAATCAAATCACTATTGGCAATACTATCCACAATCTCTATAGAATAATTACAGATTTAATACCGACACAAAAAATGTTGTAGAAGCTCTCAAGTTCTCATAATCGAGTAATTGTTATCAGTATCAAGTAGAATTTCAGTTGAATAATTACGGATGGCATAATCGGGCTTAGGATAAACAGCCGATTGTCTCGATCCGAGGAATCGATGGTTAGTAGAAACATTTTTAATCTAAACATTCTAAATGATGGTTAGTCTGGCATAACGCGACGACTCTTTATGGAATATCACGAGTTCATAGAACTTCTAGGAGGTCGTCACTGTCGTTTCGTTCAGTTCTGAGGATTTCCTGTTCGAGAATCCAATAAAGTCATGAAACGCCGTTTGTTCCACGTAACATTGGCGGCTGGTTCACAAGGCAGCTGCTTCGCGTTCAATGAATCTGTGTTATGCAGAACATCGCAAAATTGCATCAACCCTCAAGTTAATTGAGTTTCTAACCGCCTCATTATGTATGCACGTTTGTAATATCTGCTATTCTTTTATTTTGATTTTAACGCTCGGATTTCGTGCTGAACGTACACGTGGGTACACAGTGCCCACGGAGCTTTCCTTCCATTCTAATTATTTATACTCTGAGCCAGTTCGATTTAATCATTTTAATCTAATCGTATGTAATTTTATTTTTATTTTCTTCAATCACACACACACACACAAACTTAAATAGATTTAAATCGATGCCATTGCACCTTTAATGTAATCCATTTAAGTGTATACCATTTAATTTTTATTGTATTTAATTGGTACTTTGGGATTATCCCGTCGACCATTTTCGCCAAATATATAATATATATAATGAATATGAAATATAATATATATGATGAATTTTTCTAAACAATACCTTATACAGCTTCATAATTTGCATCAACTTCCACATACACACAACTGTGTGTAAAATAAAGTAAACTTGAATGTTAATTTTAGAAAAACCATATTCCATATGGTAGAGAACCAGTGAAAAAAAGGTTAGAATGATAATGTTGTGTTTTGAATTTACCGCCAAATATCGATCATCAATTGAGCGATCGATAATATGTCAGTTTCGTTTCTATATGTCTTCGCGTTACCTCATTACCATACATACTGCCGTAGATTCAACACGTTGTTATGTTAAAGGCTATATTATGAAAAATCATTTTCTATTGCACTCAGCAAGTAAGTAACGGTTGTTTCTTCTTGTTCTAAATTCATACAATTTTTAATATAGTAAGAATTATTGATTTACAGACGCAATTCTTAAAAATTTCTTGAGAATGATCCAAAATAAGATCGAAACGTTGAAATAAAGATAGTGTGAAAATCTGCAAATAGTGGTGATATTTAACAATTGATCGAACCAGTGCGCTGACATAATTGAAAATCTAGTTAGCAACAATTTACGATTGACATAAGGAAACATTTAATATATACAGGGTGCCCATTTTATCTGAAGACATTGAAATATCTCGAGAACTATGCATCGGATCAAACAAGTTTGTAATGAAAATTGTTCGTCGCAAAGGGGGACATCCAATGATACCAAACTCGACCCTCCACCCCCACCCCCTGAGGTGGGAGAGGGAATTATTTTATGAATTTTGCTAACTGCTTTCGATTGCAGCTACATCTGTGAAAGAAATTACACCAATTATATCAAATCAATGGAGAAACACGATTTGCTATAAAAAAGGGTTTCCCTTTGAAGATTTTGAAATAATTCCCTCTCCCACCCTCAGGAGGTGGGGGTGGGGGGGGGTCAATTATGGTGTTATTGAATAGCATTTTTAAAAATATCAAATACGTCTACTTTTATTTTTCTGATCTGATGTGTATTTCTCGAGATATGCCCAATTTTCAACGACTTTTTCCATTTTGATTTTTGTCCATTACAGCGCCATCTGTGAACCAAAATCAAATTTGTGTATTTTTTTCTGGAGAATCCAAATCTGCAATGAAAAATGGGGGTTCCATTTAAGTTTTATATCTTCCCCCACCCCCACCCCCTGGTGGTTTTCATTACAAACTTGTTTGATCCGATGCATAGTTCTCGAGATATTTCAATGTCTTCAGATAAAATGGGCACCCTGTATATAATGTTAAATAAATGTATATATTATTACAATATATATATTTTATACATATACATATGTATATTATATTAATATATACTACCTTTTGGCGATAATTTCGTGTTTGGCGAAAATGGTCGACGGGATAATCCCAAAGTACCATTTAATTTAATTATATGTCATTTTATTCTCATTGTATTTAATTTCATATTATTTTATTTTCTATTCCATTCAATCGAATTTTATTTTATTGCATTCAATCTGATTTCATTTTATTTCATTTCAGCAAATTTCAGTTAATTCAATGTCATTTGATTTGATTTAGTTTAAGGATGTTCTGGAGGTAATATAAAAACGCAACAACATTTTTGAAAATTTGACAAGATATAATTCTTACTAAATTAATGCAATTACCAAAGTTTGGATTCGATTCACTGCACCGTTTAAGAATTATAGCAACTTAAAGTTTTCGCATTTTAACATGTTTTCTTATGGAGAATTCATAAAATTCCACTTCAAACCCTATTTAAACCTTGAAAAAAACGCAACTAGAAACTCCAGTTTTTTTTATATGTAGTAAAAATTATGTAATTAATTATGTTCAAAATTTATTAGGATTCACTAAACAGTTACAGAGCAAAAAAATTATAAACTGTTACAAAACGTCAAATTTATCGTGTTGTCTCTCACTAGCATGGAAGCGCGACAAGTGTAGACCACTGAATATAGTTACAGAGGGTACAGTATTCGCAAAAGTTTAATGCAAAATATACTCATGAATGGCTTTCATTGCTAATATATTGATGGATTTCGAATTTCTTGTACTTTTGTCTCCCCTTGTACCTGCAGCCTAATTTCTGGGGGAAAAATCATGTAAATAATTGAATAATAAATTGAATACGATAAAAAATATTTATGGGTACTATTACGAATAGAGGTACATTTATCGGTAAATAATAATAATAGTATTTTTTAGCTGTTCTCCCTTTCTAGAAGAAAATGGCAAATATTTTTTAACATGGTTAATTACTGTCTCAGTGTGATCTGAATTCTGTCGAATCTGTAGGTTATGGTTAGGTTAAGGTCACCCAAGGTTTTAGATAAAAAGCAACCATATTTTCCCAATCGTTGACACGTTTGATGATTGACCTTCAAAGATTTCGCAAACGTTCTCTTCAACCAACTTCTTCTTTGTCTAAGCTCAATTAACATAACTTATGAACATCGTTTATTTTGTTCTACAACCTGTGTCTTCCAAATTAAATTTCTCAAAACCGGAGGGTGCCAGAGAAGAAACGATTTGCAAAGTCATCTTCAGTGTAGAGAAATCCATGAAAGCCACTAGTTGATGATTGTTTATTAATATTTGTAGCAATAGTACGATACATTCGTACGGTGGCTAATCACCGGGGAATGTTTCCATAGACAAAGCAGGTTGATTCTCGTGGTGCACGGTCTCTCTCTCGCTCTCTCTCTCCTCTCGTTTTCCCGGTATCTCTGTTTCGGTGTATAAATAGCACGATCCAAAATTAGCGAGCAGTCCGGCGAACAGCGCTGCAGAAGACGTCACCGAAGAAAAGTTCTGCCACTGAATGCTGCTTGGAGAAATACGAGGGAAACCCTCTGAAATCTCACGCCAATCAGAAATCTCTCTCCACAATACCTCACTCACAAGACTTCCAATGAAACAAAAATATTTTCCCTTTGTCCTTGTTTAATTTAAAAATTAATTATTTCCTTGAATATTTCCTTGAAGCATCATTTTTGCTAAAATACTTCTCTGCAGCCCTGCTTAGATTACTAACAAATTCGATTTATAGTTAAAGATAGATTGTTCAAGATAGTTTGTGTTTTTATATACTGTAGTATCACGCAGGCAACGAATAACTCTTAGACCAGATGCAATAGTTAAAAATAGGGATGATATAGACATGGTTGTAAAGAGTTGGTTAATCGTCACGGGATTATGAAAATATTGAAGGTGTTTGAAAGGTATGCGAAGAAATGTGTGTGGTGTTAAACACACTGTACTTCGTCGAGCAAAGCGCAGTTAAATTAGGTTACAGCGTAAGATGTTTGCAAACAAGCGTGACTCGACGTCGCAAATAGTGTGCTGGGCAGCGATATTCCAATCTCTGAAACCAGGCAACCCCAACTTTCTCGTGTAAAAGATGCACTGACTTAGAGCATTGAAGGGGCCAATAAAACATTTAGAGTTAATTTGAATCTGGGATTATATATTTTGCTGCACTCACTTATTTATTTATAGCCGTATTCATCTTTTACGCGTCCATAGCCACGCCCCTCCGGGTTGTATAGACGGGGTGGGCCACGCAACCACGCCCGTTAGGGCGATCTCGATAGGTCCAGCTACAAATTGCATAAACTCAGTGACGAAAGTATTGAGATCAGTAGAAAAACCACGCCCCTTAGAGCACTCTATGCGGACAGATCTGTAAAACCACTTCCCTTAAGACATAATCTTAAGATAATCTGTATAAAATATGTAACGAAAGTATAATCTTTAGGGCAGTCTGTATAAATTCGGTAACGAAACCACGCCCATTGGAGCACTTCCGACATCGGTAAAACAGTGGAACTATGATTTTTAGGGCAGTCTGTGTAGATTCAGTTACGAAATCATATCCTTGGCATGATCCCTATACATTCAGCTGCTAAACTACGCCCATTAGATCACTTCCTGCGGATACATCAACGAAACCACGCCTCTTAGGGCACCCCGCATAAAGAAATCAGTGTAACTACAACCCTTGGGGCACGTTACATAAATCGAGCAAAGTCTCCGCAGGATTCCCCACACAGGAAGACCAAAATAGACGATTCCCCTAGCGCAATAAGGAATCAATTTATTAAAAAATTCAAAACGGAAATCTGACGAACGGAAAATCGTGTTCACTCGCAAGCCACGACCGGACCGACCGATCTGAACTGTTGAACTTGGCTCCTTCCGCTTTCGTAATGCAATTCCCGCATAAATCCGTAAGAATAACGTTCTAGGCCTTGAATATTAAGCGACCTGATACACGCGCTTCTGAAGTACTCGCGTAGCTCTTCGGTTTCACATAGGGATTAGAACCCCAATTGAAAATAAACTCCAATTAATCGGAACCCTCGGAAATATTTTATTTTCTCAATTGAGAACTACTAGAAAATAGTTTCCCGCCGAGAAGACTCTGAATAAGACTCCCAGTCATTTATGTAGTGTACTTACAATTAGATTTTGTATCAGACCGTTCATTCTGAAAATCTTGAAGCTCGAGCTAGATCGGCCGTCCTGGAAATTTCGAAAAAATAATTTTGTGTTAAACTGTTCGGATATACATATGTAATAGTAGCAGCTTTTGGGTTTAACTGTTGTATTCATGAACTGATTTCAAGCCTCGTGTCCCATGCACGTGCATCGTCGCAGTGTAATGATCGAATGAATATTCTCATCGAGCTGCATGCCAATCTATGACATCGTAGACTTGTTTACTTCGTCGTCATATTTGCGACATATTGTAATGAGGGCTGTACAGAGAAGCAGCGAAGAATCGCGCTTCATTCCTGCTGGTCATTTTCTTTGCACGTGCTGCGTTCGTGCGCCATTTATTTCACGCTTAAATCATCCTCCAAGTCCTAAATGATCCTCGAATATATCAATCCATTACATTTAACAGCTCTTGCAAAATTAACGAATCGATAGCCTTTCGCTTATCTACATTGTAAGTGTCCATTAAAAATGGAAATTGGTAACAGTCTCGTTAGGCTTTGCTCGAGCAAACAGGAAAACGGATGCGCACGTAACTTTCAAGGAAATTACAGAAGAAATTGTTTCATTATGTAAAGTTGCGACGCGCAGTGTCTTCAGACGTTCGACGATTTCCCTATTTTGTTTAACGACAGTATTGCGCGTGAATCATTGCAGTGTTCCACGGAGATAAAATTCTAGGAACGATCTGGCTAATTTGTGTGCAACATCAGGAAACCGTTCGATGCGGCGCGGCGCGTGATTCATGCTTTTCCGACGAACTTATTATGTTTGTTTCTTTCCTGCTCTCCTGTGTTCGATATCATCATTTCCACATCCGTCGCCGTTCCCCAGCGTTATCTACGTTGGACTTGTTTCTATAATTCCGATTAGTTCCGATTTGATTGACACTAAACAAAGAATCAATTGCGGATCAGTTGATCGACACGAAAGGGTCAGGAGATTTTTTAGAAAATTATAGTTCATTTTCAATTGATTATAATAGCTTTATGTATACTCTGTATCGAATGGAGAAAGTCAAACACGCCCGTACCGAAGTCTCCTCTTTACAACGCGTCCTCAACATTTGATCTACGATTTTTCTATGCCGTTTTACTGCCCTCGGGACGAAAAGTAGCGCCAGTATAATCGGAGAGGGCACGTGTTTGAACTCGGCTTTAACTGATCGTTTCAGAGACTCACACTGTGGCGATGACAGATCCGCAGTTGTCGAACAACAACAACAACAACAATAACGATGGCGAGCCGAAGTACCTGCACAAGAAGTTCAAGAAGATGGCGACGACTGAGGTCGCGCCGAAGCTGGAGCCAAAGAAGGACGCGGCCGACAACGACGGTTCTACACAGGCGCTCAAGAAGAAGGACTCTACGAAGGAGTCGGTCAAGGAGCCGATCAAGGTCGAGACCTCCCCGGAACCAGCAGACGGAGAGCCGACGGAGTCGAGGAAGAGCGGCTACGTGTGTCCTTATTGCAGGCTCTCGTGCGCCAAGCCGAGTGTCCTGCAGAAACACATCAGGGCACACACGAATGAGAGACCGTACCCCTGCGTGCCCTGCGGCTTCGCTTTCAAAACGAAATCGAACCTCTACAAACACTGCAGGTCCAGGGCTCACGCCTTGAAGATGGAGGGTGGCGATGCCAGCAAGGTATAAATGCGATGGAATTATATGTATACATACTTGGATAGTCTGACGAGGGAACATATTCAAGTTACAGATGTTTTTTTTATCGGCCATCATCCACATCGAAGGGATGCAACCAGCCCTCAAAGTTGGGGGTCAAAGGAATGTGTAACTTGAATATGTTCCATCGCGTGTACTGAAATAGGAGTATGTAGCATGATACAACGTCTCTAGCTTACCAATTTTTTCAGGTCTCGGAAGACTCGGACATCAGCCTGTCCGACAGCGCAAGTAACGGCACAGGCACACCCCCACCGCCGCCTTCATCAACACCAACGACCACCGTAACCAACATAAAGACAATCCGCACCGGGAAAATCTACAAGCCGAAATTCCATACCGCGCTACAATGCGTGAACAACGACGCCGAAACGTCTTCCCTATCTTCCACCTCTTCCAGTAACAGTTCTTCCTCCACCAACGCGAAACCCAATCCCGAACAGGTACAGGAGCACATCGACAAGATCATCACCGACAACCAGGCAATCGTTGAAGCGGTGGATCCGAGGCTGCACAAGCTGATGCAGAGGCAGCAAAGCCTCGTCGACCAGCCGTTGAACCTATCCTCTGTCGAAGAATCTTCCAGGAAACGCTGCTACAGCGAAAGCTTCGTCAAAGAGGGCAAAGAGTGTTCCGACAGTTCGTTGATAAAAGATCTTCTGTTGAAAAACTCGAATCAAGACGGATTCGACGGTGAAGACTATCTTTGCCCGTCATGCAATATCTCTTACTCCAGCATCGACAACCTAGAGACTCACCGCAGGTACTACTGTAAAGGCAGCAGTCCACTGAAAGAGTGCCAACTGGACGAGAAGTCCGATTTCGAATCAAAGTCTTCCGACTACTACAACACCCTGCAGCCTCTACCCTCGCCAGGGCCGTTGTTAGGGAATACTAGGCTAGTCGACGCCTACGCACCACCCGCCAAAAAGCAGAGATCAGAATCAGTACCGACAACCCTACGATCCCTGGAGGAACTCAGTAAATACCCTAGACCGAATTCACTGCAGATGTTCGGCGGAGAGGTCCGGATTCTGGATAACACTGGGGAAACAAAGACAATGAGGATCGAGCCTAGACAGACCAACTCGCCGACCAGCGAGCACGTAGTCAGCAGCAAGTGCGTCACCTCGGAAACAGCCTCAATTGTAGTCAGGTCAGGACTCCATTCCGGTGGAACCATGGTGCACAAGCCTCCGAGCACGCCCACGAGTGCACCCAGCTCCATGTCGTTGGCTAGCACGCCGCAGATGCTGGCGCCGATCATACCGAACATATCAGCCCCCAGCATAGCGCCCAGCATGTCCTGCTACAGCTACCTGGAGCCGCATCTCAATCCTTTGACCAGTATCACTGCCTACAACCCGTTGACCCTGCCGCAGGCTGGCATCTCCAGCATCTTACACGCCGGTAAAGTGATCCCTTACGTGCCCGGCATGCCCGGCCCGCACACCCTCGCCCCTGCCATAGACATATCCTCGAGCATCGCCACTGGGAACCCAGGCTACAAGGTGATCCCAGGTCTACCTGGTCTCCACATGCTCCCGCAGCCTCTGGACCTGGCCAGTCCAGTCAAAATGCAGACACCCAGCGTTCCTGGGATTCCTGGTCCCATGGGACAGCCTCTGGACCTGGCCAGTCCGGCTAAAGAAGCAAAACTGGGATGCAAAGCGCCTCCTGGAGGTGATCAGCAAACCTCGAAGACCGGGTTCATGAGCCCGAAAGTTCCTAGCAAGGTCGATCTCATGTCAGATAAGTATAGGAGGGCTTCGGGAGACGTGGTGAAGATGGAGCTCGACCGTCATATCAAGAATAGCGCGGCGATCAAGTTCAAGGAGAGTCCTAAGAGAGAGTTCTACGATAGAAGCCCCAAGGCTGATGGGAAGGTGTTTTATACGAACGGAGTCGATGCTGCTGCCTCAAATTCGTATAGTAAGTTAAGATACTCGCCTAGGGAGTTGGAGAGCAGAAAGAGGATTTCGACGTGGAACGAGCCAGATAACAGCAAGACCACGCCCCCTCCACAGACGACGCCTCAGGCTTCACCTCTTGAGAATGGTCGCCTCAAAGTAAACTTTAATGATAGCAAAACGAAAACTATAGACAACTATAACACGCTGAATGGAGCAGAGATGAAGCCTGACTCTGTAGCGCCCATGGTGATCTTGAACGTGGACACCTCGAAGACAGAAGGGTCGGATGGAGTTGAAGCGAAAGACAAGCCTGAAGCCAAGTCTCCGAAAAATGGGGATGCTACGACAGAGGAGATTAGTTCGAACAAGTTTTTGAGGCCCACATCGTTACCCCTGAAGCCAGGTACTTTTACACCTAAGAAACACCATGGCATCACCCCCACAGCGAACACGTTGCCTCTCATCAGCCCCGAAACTCCCAGACCCAAGAAGTCCTACGGACAGCTTTATTTGAACGGACATGCTTATACATATCTAGGCTTGAAGTGCTCGACCAGGGTGTTTTATTGTACGCTAAATAGGCCACAGCCTATGTATGTCACCCAGCAGCACGGTTTGTCTATGTACTCTAACTGGAAAATATGTAAGGAGGCGCCACCCGATGTCGATATGGCGCAATATGACTCTAGGCACCGGCCCCCTAATTATACAGCCGCCTGGAAGAAGCAGGAGGATATTTTGACCCATTCTTCGCAAAGACCTACTACACCAACGAATCAGGACAGTGGGTCGGATGGTGATTCGCAAGAGAAAACGAAGAGGGTGAAGATATTTGATGGAGGATTCGAGAGCAATGAGGATTATACTTATGTCAGGGGCAGAGGTGAGGATTTTGAGAGTCTCTTAAAATCAAATAGGTCCAGAGGTCAGTGACCGTAATGTTCTTTATCGGCTGAACTTACTGGGTCACTGACCATAGTTTTCTTTATCGACAAGGCTCACCGGTCAGTGACCATAGTTTTGTTTTATCGACGGGACTCGCTGGTTACTGACCACAGTATTCCTTACCGACTGGGCTTACTAGGTTAATGACCGCAGTATTTCGTAGCTATTGAGTTGAATAGGTCAGAGACCGCAGTATTTTTTACTGATTATATTCGTTAGAAAATTTTGAAAAATCACGATTACAAGGAGAGTGCTCGACCTTCAGGTCACCGATTAGGTGAAACTCTGTTCACGAAAATGTACTATTATAGGCTCAGGTAGCCAATATTTTGCAAGATATTGACGATTACCAGGTCCAAATACAAGCGTTGTTACAGGCATCGCCGTGGCTCCAGTGGTAACGTGTTGGAATTGTACGGCATAGCTCACGAGTTCAAATCTTATTTTCATTTTTTCCGAATTAATTAGATTTTGCATAGAAAAAATACTTGTCTTTACCGTGTATGTTTTAAAGTTTTATTTCCTGCGTGCAAAGTTTCAATTAAATCAATGACAAGAAGTTCGTGCAGTCTTCTTGTTAATTTATACGCTTAATTTACACTCCTCTCCTTCTTTCATAAGGACGAGGTCGGTACGTTTGCGAGGAATGCGGCATCCGTTGCAAGAAGCCTTCCATGTTGAAGAAACATATCAGAACGCACACAGACGTGCGGCCGTACACGTGCAAGCATTGCACTTTTAGGTGAGTTATGACTTACTTACCATATAGACACATTATCTACTGTCCGTCGTACCTGGATTCTATTTCTCATATTTGTCCGACATCTATTTGTTAACTTACCAGACCTTCGTTCTTAAGTTTCAAAACCAAAGGCAACCTGACCAAACACATGAAGTCCAAGGCTCACTATAAGAAGTGCGTGGAGCTGGGCGTTGTTCCAGTTCCAACGACAGTTTGCGAGGACAACATAGACAAGGAAGCTATTGCTAGACTAGCAGCGGGTGGCAACACCGAAGAATCCTCGGAAGAAGAAGAGGAAACCGATGGAGAAGAAAGTGAAGAATCTGGCAGCGAGGAACAGGAGGCTGCTCAGAGTCTGTTGAGTCTCTCTCAGAGAAACGCTAACAGGCTGCCAGGCCTCTTGCCTTCGGGCAGACCGACGACCTACCCATACATCTTAACTTTCCCAACGACCTCTACATCCACTACCGTATCAGTCACAGTTAGCACCACTGCTCTTAGCGGACCGAGTGTCAGTAGCCAGGGAACTACTGTGGTCAGAAACGAGCTTCCATATCGTTATTATTTCCCCTCGAGCAGGGCTGCTGAGGAGTGCAGGACAACCGTAATTCAATCATCGAAAAAGGAGAACAATGAGGAAGTGGAGGAGGTCGACGCTGATTCGAGGAACAGTTTGACCCAGCCTATGGATCTCACCACAAAACCAGCTCTGCAACCTTTACCGTCACCTATTCCTCAAAGAGCTAATCCAGCGGACATTTTGACCCCAGTTTCCGAACCCGTTTTATTGCAGACCATAGTTCAAACCATGGAGAGGCTGCCCATACAGGGCAGAGAGTGGAAACAGGACGCAGAGGGCCACATGTTGCAAGCCTACCTGACAGAGCGACATGTGATGGACAGTAAAATCAAGCAGCAATACCGGGTTGGCAGCACGAAAGTCGAAAAGCAGCCTAGAGATTTCTTCAGGCAGCTGTCGCCGAAGTCGAAAGCCGTGGAGTCCAGCAATGTCCTCACTGTGACCTACACTGACCCTAGCAAGATGCAGCAGACGATTATGGACTCCAGAGTGAAAATAGTGAAGCACGTGGACGACGTCAAGATGGAGATCAGGGAGAAGATTTACCAGAACAAAGAACAGGGGAGTATCGAGCTGATGAATACTGCTAGCTCGAAGCCTGTCGGAGAATATGTCATACCTGTGGTTAACAGTTGCGAAAGGTTAAGCGAGACCACTAACAGGAGCTCGCCTAAGTCCTTTGGCTTGGAGGCCAATAACAGATTGCTGCCAATTCCTCATATGAACAACGAAACGGATAGAAGTTCTGTCCTAAAGACGATAAATGTTAATCAGGAGATCAGATCAGTTGGTCACGAGACCAGAACATCGTCTTCGGATTTGAGGATGCAGAGTCAGAGTCCTAGGAACCTAGACATGAGGCCTCCAAGCAGAGAATTGAGGTTGCAGGACTACAGGGGTCAGTTGCAGGAGCTGAGACCTCCGAGTCAAGACTACAAGCTATGCAGACAAGAGTTAAGATCTCCTAATCGAGAGTTTAAGCCCTTGAATCAGGAGATCACTCCGTTAGGGACACCGTTGGCTACCATAGACTCGAGACAGGATAACAGGCCTCCTAGTAGAGATATGATTTTATTGTCGGATTATAGACACCCTCAGGCCCAGGAGTCCAGGGTCAGCTTCGAAACCATGCCTCTGACTATGCACGAAGTACCTAAATTGCAAGAAGTCTCTAGGGCTAATATCGATATGAGGAACATGGAGCGGGTCGAGTTGAAGCATAATGAGATGACAAAGCAGAGTATAGCTGATAGCATTAAACATACTGTAGCGCGGAAAATGGTGGTTGGGGGACCGGGATTCAGATCGCCATCGCCTACCGCGGGAAATTCGAAACCACAGGCCGAGTTCCTGCAGCCTTCTAGTGGACCCGCTTCCAACTACGTCAGGTTAGTAGTTTATTCTTTGTTGACATTGATCATTCAGTAGCGATGTGCATAGACCAAAAATTTATCACGGATAATATATTAGGTCAGTGCAAAAGTTCGAATCCGATATCGTATTAAAATACAAGGAATCGGGCACGAAATATCGCACTGGCCTAATAATATCTCTTGAGATTGACATTTAAAGATAATTTATTAAGCTTTTGTTATCTATACTGGAGTGTAATTAAATAATATGTTAATAGGTGCCTGCGTTAAATAAAGCGTTAAAATAAAACAAAGTAAAACAGAGAATTTATAAGAACAATTTTAATTGTAGATAATTAAAAACTGTCGAATTTTTTAATATAAAATGTTGGAGAGTGCTATTCTTTGGAAGAACTGAGTCTACCTGGTATAGTTACAGTGTGACTGAGGATGGAAGGAGCGTCTGCGGCATTTGCAACAAGGTGTTCAGCAAACCTAGTCAGTTACGGTTGCATATCAATATTCACTATTTCGAGAGACCGTTTAGGTGTGAGAGCTGCGCGGTTTCTTTCCGAACCAAAGGTCACTTGACGAAGCACGAACGATCTGTTTCTCATCACAACAAGGTAAAACTATTTTACTTCGAATATTTTACCAAATTTCCACCCTCTATTTTCTCTGAAGGGGGGTAGTTGTAAATTATTTTCGGCAAATATTTATGATACTTATATATATAAAATATGTGGAGTGAACATTGCGAAATTATTTTCTGCTTAAAAGGACATTTAAAAATTCAGAGAAAAATCTAGTAGATAGTAGTTACATATTGATGTTAATGTTGAGAAATTTTTTCTGATCTTTTAATGTTTGATTATAGGTCAGTATGACTTCAACCTTCGGAGCAGCGACCACCAGCAATCCTAGGCCGTTCAAGTGCACCGATTGCAAGATTGCATTCAGGATACACGGCCACTTGGCGAAACACCTCCGAAGCAAGATGCATATTATGAAATTAGAGTGTTTAGGGAAATTACCGTTTGGAACGTATGCCGAGATGGAGAGGTCTGGCGTCAATTTGAACGACATTGATACTACTGACTGTGATAATAGTCTTACTAGTCTTCAGGTGTGTACTGTAATATAGTATTAGATTGTTGCATATGACGTGTCCGATTGTCAACAGTAACAGTAACAGTAACGTCAACTTTTTTTCTAAATAAACTAAATAAACTACAGATACAGCTGCACGAGCGGTGTTACAGCTATCTAGCATTGAATATTAACGTATAATAAGTTGATTGTTTGAACAGATGCTGGCTCAAAGACTCTGTGAAAAAGATCCCAGCAAAATCGGGCAGTGGGACTCGGAGGCGCTTCCCAACCAAGCCATAAGCGGAGGAGAGACCTCATCGGACGAGGGTGAACCCATACCACAGCACGCAATGCATCCATGCCCTGCGAAAGCGACCACAGACGCAGACATGTCTCGACCATATCATGTGCCAATCGCTAACGAGGATCCAAAGTCTGATGTCCATTTGGGGAATCCTCAGTTCACTCAGCTGGGTTGCGAGTACAACGCAAAGGAGAGGCCCATGGAGCCTGTGTTCCTCATGGAAGACACCAGACTGGACGAGAACGCGCAACCGTTCAAGTGCCAAATCTGCACAGCGTCCATGCGTAGCATGAATGAGTTCCAAGTACACTGTTTCGTTGAACACAATATCGAATCGGACTCTAGTACAAATATACACAGGGACAAGTGCACGGAGAAGGAAAATACTCAGCAGGAGCCTACAGGCAAGGAGGATCACAGTAGACAAAAAACAGACGACACGTAGTGCCAAAATCATACGAATGTTGTTCGAATGAATTTATTGCCGTACCAGTAAAATAGAATAAATTGTGAGGGAATTGTTCCGTCACGTTTCGAAGGAAATTTTCGTATAAGTTTAAAGTCTGTTTTCATTAGAAAATACTGAAAATAGGTAAGTCATGGTAATATATGCAAAATATTATTTCCGCCACTGTTTTTAGCCAAATTGAGGAAAACGAAAACATCAACATCGTCAATAAGAAAAACAGTGATACAACTTTGAGTTTAAACATTCTAATGGAGAAACAAGCGTTGAGGTTTTAAATATTTTTTTTTTAACAATTTCTTTAACTTTATTATATGAGAAAGAATAGCAGGGCTAATTTTTAAACAGTATTTTAAATTTTTCGATTTTTGGTCAGAGTTAAAAAATTCTAAAGAATTTTAAAAATTTACTTATTAAATTGCTTATGTTTTCCAAAAAATTAGTAGAAGTACTACATTGAGAAGAAAATAAATGTAAATGTGTACTGCAGTTTTCTGAAAATTAATTTTGATTATGGGTCACCTTGTTTTTTTTTAATAGTTAAATTGTTAAATATTTTGTTTAGTTCCTGAAATCATATGTAAATATAATTATGGTGTAAAGCGAATATTCTAACTGATCGATAGTGTAACAATTTTTGTTTTGGTGTTATAACGTTTATGACAATAGTCTGATTATTTGTCGTTCATGTTTTTCACGAAATGGATTCGTATATGTTTGATAACACTGTAAACAACAATGTACTCTGGAAATTCCCTAGACAAATTCGATTTAATATTTAAAAGGAAGTCAATTTTTTATTCCAAATGATTTTATTTTAGCTTTTTGTTAAAAAGTATTTACATAGTTGAAAGTGAACTGTCTCGAGAAACGGCTCCAATAATATTTGTTTTGAGAAAAAAAATTTCTATCTCTTTATCCGAGAAACGGCGGAAGCTGATTCCGGTCCACTACCGTTTCTCAAGACAAAACTGTAGTACTTACGTGTCCCACATAAAAAACAATATTTTATTATATAAAAATTACTGGCTTAAATTTTTTATTATTTTAGTGCTCAGAAAAATATAATTTTCTACTTTTTTCTGACACACTTTTTAGTTCAATCAACAGTTTTGAAGATATTCGACTGAATCGATTTAAATGGATCTTTATGTATAACAAATAATCACATATTAAACACAATGATACAAAAAATAGCTCCATGATGCTTATTGTATTGCATACAATCGTGGTGTCAATCATTTCTGTCACTTGTGAAGCCATGAGAATGTTATAAATAATTCTATTTTATGTAATGTAATCCGGAAGAATAATATATTGTATTAGACGATTTTTGTTCGGACTAATGCACAAATTGTATTCTGAAAAGAAAGTAAGTTTTCCCTCGGAAAGTGATGGAATGTAACTTGTAAGAGCATAGTTCTCATACCTAATGGAAAATACGATATTTATATACAATAGTCTTGTATCAACACGAGGTGCAATGGACTGGCATGTGATTCTGTATTCAAAAGTGCAACTGTTGCGTTGAATATTAAAAGAGTATTCTAATATTACAAATATAATATTATATCACTATTATTGGTACATCAAGCATACACACATACACATAACGTGAGGATGAGTCTACGGATAAAACAAAGCACTTATGGCTGAATCTACAAATGTCCCGAGACGTTATTTTTCTTCTGGCTGCAACATTATAAACTTACAGAATTTTTAGAAATTTTAAATACTTGTCTCTGTTTATGTTTATATTAAAATAAATATAGTTTTTGTTAAATCGAAGTGAAAAAAGGCAATTCGAGAAAAAATTAGAAAATTGTTATAATGACTTTTGAATTAGAAAAGAAAGACTAGTAAATAATTTTGTAATAAATAATGGACATTTGTAAAGTCACTCTGAAGTGAATTATTTTGTATGGATGAATGACATTAGCAAGAGTAATTACACAAATTATTGTTGACATAAGAGAAGATGTGTTTGTACATATTTATGTATGATATAACGAGATCATGTTAGTCTTTATAATAATTTTAAGAGGTCCGTAACGAGAGCAGAATCGGTTATTCGGTTTTGTCAATTTCAAACAGATTTTTTCGATTCATTAAATCACAGCTTTAGGTTGTAAGTAAGCGATAGTTGTTACAAGATGAACGAAATATTTCATATCAGAATTAGAACTGATACTTCAGAGCAAGATTGATTGAGATCACAGTTAATAGAGACTACAAACGATGGTTCTAGCTTTTTTACCGCAAAACTATATTTTATAACGTTGTATATCTGTGCCAAAGTTTTGTTAACTTCTGACAATGTTGCTCTGTGTACAGGAAGTTGTAACGGATCTTTGTAATGAGAACAGTGCCACAAATAGCCACGAATTTGTACATAATATAGAAATTTGTATATATACATAGAGAAACTGGACGGAGAATTTTGAGACATGGAATGAGAGTATAAAATTAAGTATTTATTCAGATACTTTTTGGTGGGTTTTATTGAATTTACAGAAACCGCGCTGGATAACCGATTCTCTGATCTCCCCTACAACGTTTAATAAGGAGGAACACACCTTCCAAGACAGACAGCTAACGTATATTATTGTTAATTACACTGTCCAACAAATTTTTACAGTTTTCTTTTTGTATCTCGATAACCAATAGATGGAAAACTACTTCTTCTTTTTCTTATTCTTTCTTTTTCTCTTAAATTTAAAAATAATTATTCTTAAAAAAAATGTACTGTCATTTTCGGAAGGGACCATAGAATTTTATGCGAGAATGATTTACATAGCTTTCTTTCTGGTTACTTTGAAATTTGTTGAAAACTGAGGATGATGGAGAAAAACGATTTTGAAAATTTATTTTGGAATTGTAGATGGGTTATCGAAACAAAAATGATGATGGACAGTGTGATTTATCAACACCCAGTTCCCAGCATCTCGCTCGAGCACGATTCGTCTTTCCTACAGTGTAATCAGGTTTCAATTATCATAATTAGTGCTTGAGAGGAGCCAGTAGGGAAATAGTAAGACCGCACAATCATACACATTATTGAGGTCCAGTCAAGGTGGTTGTTGCCAAACATTATCAGTGTAGCATAGTTGACCTAGCATTCGGTGTATATCCATTCAAAATGCTATTAACACCATTTCACAAAGGCCACGTATGAACTTCCAGAGTGTGCACGTGTGTATGTCCAGAATGGCCAAGCCAACAAAGGGGAATAATCAAGTTTTCCATTGAAGCGAAGCAGCGTGTAAGGTACAACTAGAGCAGAAAGAAATATTTTGGAGCACAGCTGAAGCCAAATTTCATACGGTGGTGTGTGTGTACGTGTCTCTTTATTGTCTAATGATATATTTATTAAGATAGTCCTTTCAGATTATCATTCTGGATATATTTTCGAAGAACAGTTAATCTTTCCAGGGGCATCATCGCATACTTTCACCAGTGCATAAAGCATAATTTACATATCAAATCTACTAGATCTAGGGCTGATAAGTGTGAACCTTTTTTATTATTCTATGCTAGATCGATTCGATAGAAAATTTATATCAACTTCTACGCGAGGTGTCACAAGTACTTTTCATATTTCTTCAATTGGATATACATATTTTTAGATAGTTCGCCACAGGTTTGTGTGCATATCTTTTCAGTTGACATTTGTGAAACGATTATGTAGATTATTCGAAAATGGTACGAAGTGTAGGACACATTCAAAGGTACATATGTGACACTCTTTTTTCAACATGTATAAAGCATTTTTCATCTAGTAACTCATGCTCTTATCGTATTCTAAATACATAATAATGAATATGTATATTTAAAAAGTTTAGTTCGAATCAAATGAAGCAATATTCTTTATTAAAATGTTTCAATAAGAATTTTTCTTCTATTACAAACGTCTTCCATTAAACTTGAAAGTGAGTTTCATAGTTTTCTAATCAAACATAATTTATTCAAAAATTATATGTTAATTATACGATTCGAAAGTTATCATAAGAATTACGATAACATATTATATTATTATTTGATAAGAAAGATTATTTTATAAATCTTCCTGAAACATGAACATCTTAAGTACAGTGATACAAAATATAACTATACGTAATGCAATATTGTATTACATATTGCAATGGTATAAATTATTTTTGTGACTTAGGAGACCATCAGAGTGTTAATAAATAAGACTCTTAATAATAGACTGTTAAATACGTTGTTTAAAAATATTATTGTTCGGGAAAAATGTTATTTTTATTCAGAAAAAATATTATCTTAGTTCAAGTAATATTTTTGTTAGAATAGAGAAATAAGAGAATGAGTTATTGTCAGTGTTAAAATGCTTCACCTCTCTCTTGCATATTATCATAATTAAAAATTACTTAAGACGTTGGCTTGGCTCTTTCCAAACTCAGTATTCAAAAATATTTGAAGAATAACCGAGAATACACAATATATACGAATTATTTTTTATGGAACTGTGTTCTTTGATAAAATGCTTCCGAAATTAATTGTCATTTTTAAAAAGGATTTCTGAAACGGTCCATATATTTTTACTGTTCCAAGATTTACAACAAATATCGATGGCACCGCAAACACAATCGGCACCATTTACAACAATGAATGTGATTAAAATTTTATGAAAGTATTTCCAAACACGTTCGAGTTATGTTTATACAACGGATAGTGAATAATCGTATGCTTTTGTAATGAATTGTCCCAATTAACACCACATTTAAAGGTTACAAAATTAACGATGAATATCAGATGATGGGGGACCGGAGTAGGATTATTGAAAACATATGCAGAAAACCATAAAGAACAATGGCTTTTACGAAAAACTGTGAGGATGCCAATACTTTGCTAGTGTCACTGTCACTCTTTCTTCCTAATTCTGTGACTCTGTTGAACTACTGATGAAAATGTAATTTATTTATTGTAAATAAAAAACATATATTGCTTAAAACGTTTTATATTATATGATCTGCATTAGTACATAATCAATGGAGTTTTTGGTGAAGATTGTAAAAAAAGATTTAAGAATTATAATGAGCTATGAAATATATTTCGATTAAAATTGTTATAATTTTCTAAGGTAGTATTGCAAGCATAAAAGTACAACTTTATGAATAATATGGGATGGGAATAAATATTTAATTTACAATAACATTGTGTATTGTTTATTACCTGTATTCATTCATTAATGTACTAAACTATACAATTTTTTTAAATTATAGTCCGACATTTTTAAAATATATTCGTTATAGAGCTTAAATTTACAATGTATATTTCTTATATATTATGTCCAATAGATTTATCGTGCATCGAATACGACAACTAATAAAATTATTAAGGAAAACCGTTAATTACTACGTTATATAAATATGTTATATATGCTGTAGGGTAAATGCAAACTATTATAAAAAAGGATACGTCTTTTGGTGCGTTTTTTGTACATAATTCTGTAACCACACTCCCTGCATCTGATTGGATCTCTGGGACGTATTTCATTGTCGTGATGGCATTCTATAAAAAATTGTTAATTAGGTCTGAAAATAATTCAAGTTTCGTTCTAATTCTTTAATGACCATATTTAATTTTCAGACATTTTCGCGCATCTCACCTGTTTCAAAATGGTGACCAATCCCGAAGAACAATACAAACAATGTAAACAAGTAATTTTATTAGAATTTCAAATTTTTTCCTATGTTTTTGTTGTTCACAAATGAAAACGAATCATTTTCTAATTACATTTAAATTTCAAACGTTTTCGCGCGCATTTCGTTTTCAAGAATGGCAACGGGTGATTAAAAATAATGTTACACAGAGAAATTTCAGTATCTTCGATAATAAGAGATTGACTCAATACAAAAAGACTTATACTGCTCAGCTCATCAATGTATCTAATAATTAATGTTAAATTAAACTAAACATTATTTTTAACATAAAATGAATTATTTGTTTACGTGTTTAAACGTACAAAAGTGAGGTTAAATTCATTATGGACCGTACCTCCGCAAATATACACCATGGCCTGTTTCGGCGTTGATTCCGATTTGCTTGATTCCATTTTATATCAATTTTCGACTAACTTTTATATCAAATTTTTAATATCTTTATAGGAAATATTCATGCACTGTCAAAACCACAAAACAACGTGCATTATTGACAAACAGCGCTACACCATGTAATATATCCGAACTAAAATCCTAGTCAGAATATGTTTGTGATCTTGAAGTTTTGAAGCTATTTACATTACATGTATATAGACTGTAGACAGTGTTACCTCTTCTGTACGTTGATATTTCTATGTTTTAATTGATTCAAATAATTTAAACTTCAACGGTTCAATGCCACAATACACGCGGCATGGAACTTGTACTTATTAGGTCAAATGTCCCATATATATATATCTATATATATATATATATAGCGACAAATTCCGACACTTTTTCAAATTTGATTTGAACTCGAAAGAACGGTTGGGCCACCAGCTTGAGTGTTTTTCCATTGCGCAAAATGGCGCTGTACAAATATTTGAACGGATCAAACGATCCTTCCAGAATTTACATTATGATACAGCAAGAACGGTAAAAATCATTCGCACACTAAGACATATTTCATTGCTTTCTCACGAGATTTTTAAATTTTTCGGGTGAAAAAAAATGCATTTTACGACAGGTGATTTAAAAATAATTACGATGACATGCTAGAAATTTGAATTTACTTATTTATATGCGCATGCGCATTGGTAATTGACATATTACATTTGCCTATATTGTACATGCACGTGTTATGCACCTGTGTAGAGCTAATTACACAAGTATTGGTGTCAGTCAATGAGAACAGCTCTAAGAATTCTATAGGAGTCAGAAGGTGCAAAAGAAATATTTTTATTCAAATAATAGTGCTTTACCAAGATTTCATCAAACAATACTTAAGCATAATTACAAATTTACACGCAGCTTCATTAATCCTGCTTCTCTGTCAACAGAGCATTCGAGGCAACTTTAACAGCTGAAATAAGAATGCGTTTATTAATAATTGACCCATGTAACAGTTGTATTTAATTAATTATTAGAAATGTACCAGCATTCTGAGCTTCTGCAAGAAGTTGATCAACTTTGTGATGATATCGTAAAAATGAGGGTCTGACAATGGTACGATATAAAATCATTGAGCCATTATTCTCCATGGGCACCATCAACCACATATAAAATAGGCACTGTAACAAAAAATCAGCGTGCAGAATACATTTTATAGTTACTCAATATCAAATGTGTACTATGTGTACCTTGAACAGCCAATAGACAGGGAACCAGCATAAAATATAGTCTGAGAAAAATTCAATTATTGTGAATACCGCGAACACTACCCAATACGTTAACCACTTTGTATCATCCTCCTTCTTTGGGCTCTCTAGAGCCTTCATAGAGCAGTAAGCAGGATAGACAAATCCAAAAACATTGCAAATTAACTGCTGTCCAATACCGAATACTAGATAAATACCTAAAACCACGGCAGAGCCTGGAAAATAGAAACAGTAGATTTAAAATTTATGAAAATTACAATCTATATATTTAAACGAAACTACCACTTTTAATTAAATTTATATTTTTCATAGTTGTTCCTGTGTTACTAGTTTCATACTGAATGAATCATCGTATTGTACAAGGGTTACTTGCCGTTCGATCAATAGTAAAAAATTGACTTATCATGCTCGCGAAGATAATTCGTTTGAAGTCGTCGTTACGTAAATCAAGAAACAGAGAATTTATACTGTTATTTACTATCTAGGAAACGGAAGAAATTGGCCCGATTACTCACGGTTAACCTAATCGACTCACCTAAAAACACATATGTCCTGTTGACCCCGGTTTGTTTTTCAATTTTCGTAAAATATTTAGTCCAAACTTTGCTCTCGTCGTGCAGAGCTTTGTCCAAAGAATCTTTTACTGCTGCGAGCCTCGCCATTCTGTTGGAGAGAAAAGAACAATTGCTTGCAATAAAAATGTAAGAATTCACTAGTAATTTCTGCGGAACAGATTTGGAACGCTTGTAGTACTGCGCAATTATGTGAATTGAGGCGCGTTAGAATTATGCGAGGTGGGTTTTGGCGGGCTTTCGTATTTTTCCACACTTCCGTTTACGTGCGATACCACCTTTGACAACAACGTAGTTTTCGCAGACTGAACCATTCTCTTATTAGTTTGAGAAAAAGATAGAAACAATTAGAAGATGATGTTTATTTATATATATTTTGCGCTGACTTCGATTTTACTAAATTCAAATGTGCTGCTAGTAACTTCTAGAGACTTTCCGGTTTCTTACAGTGGAATACCGCGTCAAATCCTAAAACTCAATACTTGGAACATGTGACAAATGTGTTACGTGCGTTACGTGTTACGAGGTGTTACATATTTTTCTTTATTTATTGTCAAGTTTAAGCGTTAAGAATTGCTTCAAGATTATTATGGAAGAATCAGCAATCGAATATCCTTTCTGTCTATCTTTCTAGGGTTAATGTTTATTTAATTTATACTCTTATTTCTGTTTTGTAAAATTAGAGTAGACGTCAATTTTTTCAAATTTAAACCAGTTTTAAGTTCTTTAGTTCGCCATGTGGTGTGGCGCTACAATCAATCACGGGCTTTTAGTAGAGAGGGTACCTTTCACGTACCTTTTAGCTACATCATACAGGGTGTTCCAAAAATGTTGTACTTACAAAGGATACTGAGGCCATTCGAAGTACATAACTATTTGCTTTGCGAAATTGTTCTCCGCAGCACTTATTATCGAAAAGCATGGAATAATCATAGCGCGGCTACAACCGGCGGACTCTTACCAAAGGAAAAGGTACATTCGAATGACCTTACTTAGTATATTCACCCGTTTCAGGGAAGTACAACATTTTGCGACACCCTGTAGGAAGGGAATACTGGTATAACCCTTATGCCAGCGGTTTCCAACCTTTATGCTACTACGCCTCCCTGAAAAAACGGATTTTTTTCCACGCCTCCCTACCTTTTATATTTTTAATAGGTATGATAATATAGAAACGTTTTAAAAACTGTTAAGTTTTATTTATTTGTAGATGGTATGGTATGAAATTAATTTTTTATTAGAAAATTTTGTCGTCTCCCAGGTTGGAAACCGCTGTCTTACGCAGCACATTGTTACACGAACTTAGTTGCAAGCACAGACGTTGCAAGTGCGCTACAAAGCTATAATTAACACCGTGGTGGTAACACTGACCTGTTCATACCTGCCTCCACCTGCTTCATACAAAACGGTCCGAAATAGAATTCCGCTCAAGTCATTATTGATTAAATATATTACATGACTAAGAAATTTAATTTCTTAGGAAAGTCAAACGATTATGTACCAACTGTCTAGTAAATTACATATCTAATTTTCTTCCAATCTTATTCATTAGTACACTTATATATGGAAACCTTTTTTCTGCCAAGTGTGTTCTAACGGTTTCAAGGTCAAGAGGAGGGAGGAATCTACGAAAGGGTGTAATTTTTAACCGGAAGCAGATATCGATCTGCTCCTTAGATATAATAATCAAGCTTCCCAACGGTATGCAATTTTATATACTTATCCATTTTTCATGTAAATTTTCCAGCATATTAAAAATTTCCCAGTATATTAAAAATTGTAATAATCGCCATTAAAAATTTACGTTGTCCTTTTTGAAATGACGAATGTATCACTTTGATAAAATTCCTGAATCATGGTGCAATTAAAGAACGGAAAATTGAGAAATCAAGAAAAGACAATGAAATTAGTTTTAGTACATAATTATGTTATTGTTCGAGAATTACGTACAACATTAGATAAGTTGTAACCAATATAAAGAAATGCAATGACAAGTAATGTGACTGATATCGGGAAAAACGTCACGAGAACAGAAAAATCTTGTCAGATAAACTGATTGATGACCATATGAGGAAGATAAAGAAACGTTGACACACTCAATTACAATCGCGCTATACAAGTCCGCGATAATTATCGTTGTTTCTAGATATGTGATCATTTAATAGTTTCTTTCAATAGTTACTCTCGAGAGTGTGTGTATTTGAGAGTACTTTTGGCAGAGAATGAGTCATTTGTGCCCTCACCAGAGAATCCCTCACTTTTAGTCAATTCCCCTGATCTGGCGACTCTATACTCTATACAGTAATCGCGCGATTTTTGTCAAAAAGCCGTGTGCTGCACCGTCAAATATCGCGCAGGGAAATTATTGTTTTATGACTGCGTCGACCGCGCCGAGACTTCAATCGACGAGCCGAACATAGAGAAGGATAGAATGAAATAGGATCGCGTAACCGAAGCGTGTCGCCGTCGCCGGCACAGTTTAAAGGCCCGTGCGTCATCACAATGTATACCAAAATTTTATCTTCTTTATTTTTCATTATTTTTTTATGGAACTTTCACCAACATATTCGTGGCATTTTTCTAATGCAAAATGATACCAAACACGATATAATTTCAACTGTATTTAGTAGTTTAATCGACGATGGAAGTTTCGAACGCAACGAAGAAGAGCGTATTGGAAAGAAAGCCGGTACAGTTCAAAGGCCCGTGTTGTCGCTGTTCTTCGTTGCCTTCGAAACTTTCGCCGTCGATTCAACCACTAAATACAATTGAAATTATATCGTGTTTGGTGTAATTTTAATCAGAGAAATACCAGAAATAAGTTAGTGAAAGTCCCATAAAAAAATAATGAAAATTAAGAAGTTTGAAAATTCGATTCACTCGAGTCAATGTGTGGTGTTCACACCGATATACCCGTGCCGAGATCAATCATCGCCGCCGTACGGCGGCGCGGCGCAGCGTTGGCCGGCAGTGGAGTGAGTAGGCACTCGACTTCAATCGCGTAGACGATGGCCGACAAAAATCGCGCGATTACTGTACTGTATACTCTATGCGGCACCAATTTTGACTGCAAAGCAACATTTTCGTCAGATGCCATCTAGCGACGATTTCAGTGACTCGCTAGTATAATCTACAGTTCCCACAATTAAAATTTCTACAATTTCTACAATATGTTTGAAAGTGTCAAAAGAAAATTTATACAAACTTTAAAATTAGAAAATAGGTGTCACTCGTAAGCGTACTATAAATTGACAGAAAAGCAAAGTTACAAAATTCAACATTTTCGAGACAAATAAATGGAAATTAATATAGTAAACAATTACAAAATATTTAACATTTTTATACTAAGAATAGGTGATGCATAATTACACAATATCGTCGTTCGTTAATCTGATCCATGACGTCAAATTGATATAAACACTAATTAAGAAGACTGAAAGATAAAATTGTTCTAAAATTGAATTATTCCTTTTTCAGATAATTATTTTGAGAAAATGAGTCAAAGTATAAATGTTTCCGTCTACATTTTGTTTTAACAAAATGGCAGCATAAGACGATTTTTATAAAAACTGTGTTTTATCACAGTAGAAATTACAATTGTTTTAAAAGGTCAGTCCAGTCCCCTTAATAATTTGACAAAAATATCAAACAGCATGAAAACATATCTATAACAATAATATAGAGACATTCATCCACTTTGATTGGTCGTGTTATAATGGATGCAATTGTGTGAAACATGTAAAATGTGTATTACAGTATCGAATGCTTAGCTACGTTTAAACAGTCAAAACTTGATAAATCTTCGAGAACGCTGCTTCCAAGGTTTTGCTCCACGCCTCGGCCACTTCCGGTGTGAATTGTTTTCCAAGCGCTTGGCGAAGAACCTCCACTATCACCTCCTTCAAGTTCTATAAATAAATGAAATACGTTCGGATTCTTAATACACGTTCGATCGCTGTATTTTACGGGGGGAAATTGTTATAATTTCTCCAAAAATACCTAGGCTAATTTGTAGGAGCAAAGCCGCTGCTCTTAACCTGCTAAATTGTTTCTTTTCCTATTTAAATATCTTGTGGTTTTAAATGGAGCGCGTAGGCAACGATAGGTTGTCTCAAACAATTCACAGATTCAAACGTTTCTACGTATGTCAAAAAATTTCCTGCGACTAAAACCAGCGCAAATTTAAACAGCGAAGTCTACTCTTTTCAACGAACCCGGAAAAATCAATGTGGGACTTTTTTTGCTGTTTTGTCGCACTTTGAATGGAAAGTGTGCCGCCAGCTAACTAATGAAAATGTTATGTTTTTTTTGTGAAATTCAAACATTTGTACAGATCTCAAAAATTTTGTTTTGCGACTCGAACCACATTCAATTTGAAGATTGCAGTTTCTTCTTTGCAACGACCCCATAAAAATTGACGTTCGATTTTTTATTGCCGTTTTATAGTACATTGAACGGAAGCGGCTGCTGCAAGTTATTGTTTTCTTTAGAAATGGTATATTTTTAGAGGATGTTCAATTTTCATTGATTATTCAATTATTTAAGTATTCCATTGAAATACCTGAAATTCCTCCTTTCTCTGTCCGCGTTTTTTATGTCGTTCAGCCAAGCCGATTAGGCTCGCCTCCATTAATCCCGGGTCGTGCAAGGAATCGATAACAGTGTTTAATGCTGCAATTATGCTCGCACAATGAGCCTGAAACCTCTTATTAGCTGGCAGTTCGGTTACTTGGATGTCCTTGAATGGTTCAAAAGATTGCTGATACTCCGGGTATTTGGTAAAAAATCTGAAAAACATCGTTTAACAATTCCCATTCATTATAAAGAAAACATTATTTTAATGTGCATTAAATTTACAAAGTGTTCTGAGAAGACACCGGAAGCAGTCTAATGACTATTGCAGAGACTTATCACACAAAAACACACGCACACGCACACGCACACGCACACGCACACGCACACGCACACGCACACAAATTGTGATCTCTGCTTGACCACCCGGAAAACGTAGTAAAGGAGATTCGAGATGAACAGCCCTCTAACCTAGTCAACTATCATCCCATTTGGAAATAATACATACTGCGGAAAATTTCATAATTTTGCTAGAACAATCGAGTCTATTGCCCCAGTAATTTATTCACTGAATAAATTATATGTTCTATTAATAAATAATTGTTTATTTCGTATGACATGTGTGCGGTGCATTTGTTGAATGGAAATAATTTTGCAAAACATCTGAATAACTAATTATTTTATCATCATTATACCTCGACACTTTTTTATATAAAATTATGAGAGGAACTGCTGATTGCAGATGCATCATTGTACAGGGTGGCGCAAAATGATGTGTCTGGTTTGAATTCTTTATATCTTTTTTATTTCAACATTTTTTCAATTTTTTTTTCAGAATTTTGTAAACAAGGCTTCTAGAATTTAATATGGAAAGTTACACAACCGAGCAACGAACAAAAGTCATCGAATTTTATTTTGGAAACCAACGATCAATTGTTTTGACGCAACGTGCATAACTTAACTCCCGACCAGTGTGACCAGATGAGGGGAGTCACGCAAAAATGTGTACCCCCTCTCTGATGACCAGAGCAGTTGCGCGACTGCGCGTTCAGTCTACGGTCTTACAATTAGTGGGGAACGTTGGAGTGTGTGTATTGCTGGAATAGGATAGTGGAAGGGGGTAAATAGGGGGCTACCGTGCATCAGTGTCGCCTCTTACTCTCCTCCTTTTCCCCTTCCACTATCCCATTCCAGTACCATGCGCACACTCCAACGTCCCCCACCAAGACGTAGATCACGGTGCCCGTGCCGTAGACTGGTCTGGTCATTAGAGAGGGGGTACCTGTATTCACCTCGATTTTCTCGATCTGGCGACACTGCTGTGCATCCGTTTGGATGCAATCTGATCAGTCTGCTCCCGACTGTTTTTTTTGGGCGTATTTGAAAGAGCGAGTGTACGTCAATAAGCCAGCGACCATTCCCCAACTGAAAACCAATATTCGCAATGAAATCTGTGCAATAACATCTGAAATCTTTTGCGAAAAGTCATGGAAAATGTGTTAGAAAGAGCACGAATGTGTCAAGCAGAAAGTGGTCGCCATTTGCGAGATGTAATCTTTCACGTCTAGTTCAATAAAATTCCTCTTCTGTACACTATATTTCTTTCCAATATTTATTTATTTCACTCTAAAATTAAAAAAGTTATAAACAACTCAAACCAGACACATAATTTTGCGCCACCCTGTACATACTTCTAATGGTCCTGTGGATGTAATACTTTTGAACCGTTTGACATTTTCCTGTAACCTGTAACTGCAGTGCTAACAGAGTTACAATACCGAACTGTTACGTGTCGCAATATATTAAAATGATATTTATGTAAAACCCTGTATTAATTTAGCAAACATAATAAACTATGGAGAAAGAATTATACTCGATCATGAATTCGATATTTTGATGGAGTTTAAATTTTTTCAGACGCAAATATGCGGACTTCTAGAGCCTCACTTTAGCGACTGGATGCTCTCTACAGAATGAAAATAAATTCTTTGAAATAACTGAAAATTTGAGTTGCTGTTGATATGTAATATTGTCTCATTTCTAATAGGTTTTAACTAACAATGAGTGAAACGTCTCTTGCGCAAGGACTTCGAATTTGGTGTAAGTACGAAAAATATCTCTGAGCATTTAATTATTTTATATTTTCGATTTGAAGTACTATGTTCTTTTGCTGACTGTTGAATTAATTACGTTGATGGACGAATGTTACGAACCGACATTTGTAAACGTCTCCGTCATGTAATTGATTAACTTCACTATGAATTAGCTTAATTACTTTGCGTCATGCTCTTCCACGAAATCTTCACTAGATGATGAGTCAAAGTTAATTAACTTTGCGGATCTAATTAGAGCAATAGATTCATCAAGGAATATATTATAACAACAATTGTTTTATTTATCGATGATAATGCATGAATATCATTTCTGTATTTACATAAAATACATAATATAATAAAGTTCAATTTTATACATATAACAAAACTATGTGTGTAGAGAATATTAGGTATTATATTTTTTCTACTAGTTATTAAATAATCCCTCTGATTAGTGTTCCTGATTTCTCAACATTTTTCATTTCTCGAGAAACGAGAAATAAGACTATATTTCTTGAGAATTCTCGAAAACTTGGATATATGTAATATCGTTGATAATATTTATCGAAAACATTAACTCAATGTTTATCCTGTTCAATATGTAAATTAGGGTAGACCTAAGCTATATACTTGGACAAAAATTTTTGTCGAGATACAATGCACGCAACTATCCAGTATTGTTCCCTTAGGTAAGAAAAAAAATTTATGCAAAGTTTGAGATCGATCGGATAAAAGGATGACGTGGCGCACTTAAATCGAAAATTTTGAAAATTGTGAAATTCACCTTAACTATGGAACATGGCACATCGTTGGATTTGTCTTTTTCTGTGTGAATAGGAATATACAATGACATCTCTTTCAAGTAAAAATAACGATGACCTTGACATTTCGAGAGAAATATGGTTTCCAAAAGATTGTTTATTTTGCCATTATATTTACCTAATTGAACAGTGCAAATTTCTCCTCTGACATTTTTTCGTATAATCACAAGTAACAGAGATATTTAAATACCTACAGTGGGTGTACCTACAAAGTATTCGTACACTTTTTAAAAACTAATAACTTTTTTATAATTGTACCAAACGACCTGATTTTTTATAATCAATTAGAAGCATTGGTTTACGAAATGATATGCAAAAAAGATTTTCCAAAAAATGATAATTTACAAGGTTACATGCAAAAATAAAAAAGGCATTTTTTAAAACTTTTTTATTTGGGTCCTTAATGAAAATTTAAAATATATGTTTTGTAGATCTATGTTAGTTATACACATGCTGAACAATTCATCGAAATCGTTTGACGCAGGAAAAAACGACGCGCATCGAAAGATATACGATTCTGTGGATTTTAAGCAGAAACTGATCAAAAGTCGTGTAAAACTACGATTTTCACCATTTTTAACCGCTTGTAGCTCGTGTGTATGTTAATCGATTTCGATGAAATTTTCAACATGTTTATAACTAACATAGATCTACAAAACATATATTTTAAATTTTCATTGGGGGCCCAAATAAAAAAGTTTTAAAACGTCCCTTTCTAATTTTTGCATGTAACCTTGTAAATTATAATTTTTGAAAAATCTATTTTGCATATCATGCCGTAAATCAATGGTTCTAATTGATTATAAAAAAGTCAGGCCGTTTGGTACAATTATAAAAAATTTATTAGTTTTTAAAAAGTGTACGAATACTTTGTACACCCACTATACATTAAAATGCAGGATTTGATTGATGGTAGGACATACGTATTTGTTCATTTCCCCGAGAATATGTTATAAAACAAATGAGATTCATAAGAATTTTCCTAGATTTCTCGGGAAATACTGTAATCTCTCGAGAAATGAGAAATAACCAATTATAAAATTATAAAACCAATTTGAAATGAACAAACTCCGACCAAGCAACTTCATCCTCACGGTGCATTTACTCATTTGAGTAATGCTAATATAAGTGGCGCGCCTAATGGGTAGCTTATTAACTCCGTAACTATTCACGCAAAATACATACCATACACATGTACAGCTGGCGATTTGAAAATTATTCGATGTTAGCTTTACGAAGATATAACGAAAAATATATAGCACCGTTTAAAAGTTTGACAGGACTCTTCAAGGTCATCGTCCTTGTTAACTCAAACAATTATCGTCACGGTAGAATTATCATCTCTCTTAGAAGCACATACAGCATTAAGGAAAATTAATTGTACATTTACAGTGTAATATATACAGTTACATAACAAATTAAAACTCTTAACATATCTAAATGTGCGTATCGAATGTATGTATGTATTAGTATATTTACGGTACTTTAAAAATTATCAGAAAAATCTGTCTGTAGTCTTATCTTTTTGACTTCCTGTGAGAGAATTTCAAGTATGTACATACACTTCCAAAAGTAAAACGTCCACTCAGTAAAGGACTTCCTTCAAAAATTACTCCGATATTTTTTCATGTTGCAAACTGATTGATCTTACTTCTCAAAAATATCTAAGTGGTATGGTACAGTCTTAAAAAAGTTATCCTTTCAAAAGTGTTCTATTTGTATTTTCTCTATTGCGTTATACGAGGGTTCATTGTATTAATATAGTATTTTTGTTTCAGAGTTGACGGACAGAACGATCAACTGCTTTCATCAGCGACTGTACGTGTTCACGATTTGCCAGCGTCTTCGCAGAGAAGGTAATAGGTCTGGTCATGTCATAACAGATCTATGGTGCCACCAGGTTATCAGAGTCGGTCTCGCGAACCGAACTGTCAAAAGCGGACACACACATCACACTTACGCGCTCATCACAGCTACCCCGGAGCCCACTTCATCCTTTCTGATCACGGCCCACGTGTTCTGCACCAATCTCTTCTGTCTCTCCGTCAGGCCCGTCGCCTCGTCCACTCGGTTGTCGTCGGTGAAGATCCCGAAGAATCGCAGAAACGCTGCCATGGCCAGCAATGTAAAACAACTACGATCTTCCACAAGAGAATCAGAAAGTTCTATGTTCAAGTCAACACAGAAGAGAATCCCCAGAACTTAAACCATAGCAGGAAATAGACAGTAGAAAATTCTTGAGATAAGGATAACAGTTCGAAGTGGATTCAGAGTTACTCGAGATCCCCGCAAAGCTATCATGTACATTATTTTCCAGTTTATTCCAGTTATGGTCGATTCTTTTCGGACAAAAGTAACGTTAAGTAAAATTCAAAGCTATTGGAACGTTTCGATCGGTACAACAAAAGCTACGAAATAGCTACCTTGCGCGTCAGGAATTACTACTATTTATTAGTTTTAGATTTTTTCAAATTTTTTCGGCAAGAATTGAATTGTGATTTAAGATTCTGTCGCTCGCGATAGCTCCAGGCGATGTCAGAATTGCACATGAATCTCCGGTGCGTCCATGAACGTGGACTTCTTGGATAGATGAATGAGTGGTCGGAAAGAAGCGTGTCTTTGTGGTGATGATCGAGATCGTTGCGGTCGCGGGAGCGAGCGAGAGCGACAGTTTTGATCGGAACCGAGGCAATTACCGTAATTTCGTGTGATATGTCACATGCCACGGTGTGCCGTCGTGTTTCGATTCACTGAGTCGGTGATACGGTTGGCCAGCGACTAACTCGGCTCCTCTCAGAGCTGGTCTAACCGCCGCCTCTCTGTCTGTCTAATGCTGTTTTACATCTATCCCCTCCAGGTCGACGCCAACGCCATTAATGCCACGCGTTCGGACGATTAAAATAACCGAAGCGAAAGCCACCGTCTCGGCCGAGAGCAGTTGGTCAATCGTCTGTTCGACTCCGGGGTCTCCAGACTACTTATCTTCTGGTGTCCACCGAGAGCCACAGATTATTCTGGCACCCTACGATCACAAAGGATCGATGGGCGATCGATCCTTTTAACTCGATGTTCGATTGGATATAATTGAAAAATTATTTAAATAAATAGAAATGTTTATATATAAGAGGGACTAAAAAGTATAAAATAATGTTTCCTAGCCCCATACAGATTCCTAACCCCGTACAGATAATTCTGAACATTTTTGACTGTGAATTTCTAATAGCTACGAAAATACTTGTAAGATTTAAAACGAAAAACGTGGGGCGCATGCAATAGATAATTCATGCATGAATACTTCACCTAAGTCGCTAACAATTTTATTGCACTGCAAATGAAATGAACAACTGTTGTGTGAGTTTTCTTAACGGCAGCTACTTACTCTCTACACTCCTTACTATTACCTTGCGCCCCACGTTTTTCGTTCTAAATCTCACAAGTATTTTCATAGCTACTAAAAATTCACAATCACAAATTGTTCAGGACTATCTGTATGGGGTTAGGAATCTGTATGGAGCTAGGAAAAATTATTTCATGCATTCTAGTCCGTCTTAAAAACGTGGTACACACATATATTAAACATTTCTTTCTATTTAAATAATTATTTTCTGCTTTTTAGTAGTTAATATTATATTGTCATTCAGTTCTGAGCTATGTTTAAAGTTTCAAGTCTCTAGCTCATCGGGAAGTTAGTTTAAAATCAATTGTAAAATTTGTACCGACAGACAAACAGACGGACAAGAAAAAGCGAGTTAATAAAAACGTGGTAAAATGATTCATTTTATAGGTATTTGAACAATCGACAATGGTTTACTTTATCGGTAATTGGAAGTATGTAATTGAATAACAAAACTTGTACCGAAAAGACAAACAGACAGACAAGACAGCGAGTTAATAAAACGTGGTAAAATGGTCGATTTTTCAATGAACTGAAAATAATTGAGAAAAGATAATTGAGAAAGTATATACAGTAGGTGTACAAAGTATTCGTACACCTTTTAAAAACTAATAACTTTTTTGTAATTGTACCAAACGACCTGACTTTTTATAATCAATTAGAAGCATTGGTTTACGAAATGATGTGCAAAAAAGATTTTCCAAAAAATTATAATTTTTCAAGGTTACATGAGAAAATAAAAAAGGGATTTTTTAAAACTTTTTTATTTTGACCCTCAATGAAAATTTAAAATATATGTTTTGTAGATCTATGTTAGTTATACACGTGCTGAACAATTCATCGAAATCGTTTGACGCAGGACAAAACGACGCGCATCGAAAGATATACGATTCTGTGGATTTTAAGCAGAAACTGATCAAAAGTCGTGTAAAACTACGATTTTCACCATTTTTAACCGCTTAGTGGCTAGTAACTAGCTCGTGTGTATGTTAATCGATTTCGATGAAATTTTCAGCATGTGTATAATTAACATAGATCTACAAAACATATATTTTAAATTTTCGTTGATATAACCTTGTAAATTATAATTTTTGGAAAATCTTTTTTGCATATCATTTCGTAAACCAGTGCTTCTAATTGATTATAAAAAATCAGGTCGTTCGGTACAATTACAAAAATGTTATTAGTTTCTAAAAAGTGTGCGAATACTTTGTACACCCACTGTAAAATATATTGCAATAGTCGCGAGAATAATAGATAATTGATTGAAAGAAAAAATGAATTGAAGCAGGTCTGAGTTATTGAGCAAGAGAATTGTATAATTGTACAATATAATTTAATAACAGGATAATTATGTTATGCCCTATACAATTAGAAGTAATTATTGCAGTCAGTTGAAAATTATTGAGGATAATTAAATTTTTAAAGAACTAATATAATTGGGTTGAGTGTGTAGAGTGTAGGTAATTGAAAGTAATTGGCGGTACTGATACATGGTGTTACCATTAATTAATTGTCGATGAAATGCGATAACTACTTCGAATCAATTCGAGTCATTTCGAAATCTACGGGATAATTGAAAATGCTCGGTCTTTATCGTAATTAATTTCAATCACGATTTAATCTATCGCAATAATCGATATTACGTCATATAACGCAATAACTTCCTTTGGGATTGTATTACCTAGAAGAGGATATACCAAAGCTCCTTGTTGATACACAGTTCAACTCAAGTGGTTGAGTCAATTCATGAGAGAAGAATCATGTACAAAATATGTAAAAAATTACATGTCTAATTTTCTGACAATTTTCTATTCTAGCTACCCTATGACCCAATCATCTTCCCGTCATATTTTTCCAACAATTACAATGCCAAGAAGGTGTTACTTGGACCAAAAGAATCAAGCATACAAACTAGTAATACAGCTTTCTAACAATACGGTATCACTAAACCTAAATTAAAATTACGAAAGCTCGGCTTTAGAAGCCCCACACATTGCCCTTTGTCAAAAATGACAAGTATAAAGATTCAAGTCAAGAAAGAAGCTATGAAATTATCTTTATCTATAAATGGTACAACATTGTTCGAGGATCACGTCCAAGGTTAGATAAGTAAATTAATATAAAAAGAACAGTGACAAGTAATGTGACTGATAATGGGGAAGACTACATTAGAACAGAAAAATGCGGCGAGATAACCAATTACTGATTATTGTCTAGGGCGGCGATAAATTCTACGGAACAACACATATTGCAACATAAGGACATGATCGCAATCGGAACGTACAACACCGGAATGATTATCGTTATTTCTAATGATGGAACATCGATCTTATCATTCGTTCGAGATGTTCGGCGTCAATAAAGTCGAACATTCATATATTTTGCCGCAGTCGGTGTACACTCCATGCGAAAGTAACATCGAGGTGACCCAGGTAAGCTATCACATTGGTTCATAGCAGTGGTTTGGTGAAAGTTCAGTCATTTCGGTGTCGAACAGTGTTACGGGTATTAAACGTTTAACGCTGTCAAAGGACTACTAGATCTCGCGTTCGAGACTATCGATCTTTCAACTGCTGTCACATCGTGGAGACAAATCGGATGTGAATGTGCCTAGGCTCGTTTTAAAGGGCAAAGCTTGCTCATTTCATACCGCTAATTAGCACTGTCTTGGAGGGTGGTTTTGCAATCAAAATCAAGTTGAAACCAAGGTGCTTCTTGACAGATTTCAACGATTTT
>CM052315.1:14693875-14704036 GCA_028455605.1 Lasioglossum malachurum | reverse complement strand
ATAAAAATTTGAAGTTTAGCAGAATGATTAGCACAAACGGTTCAAATGTTGGCCCTTGGAAGGTAAAAGAATGTTTTAGCGAGTAAAATAAAAAATCAAAGCACACACATGTTGCCTTCTAAAAATTCAAATAGTGAATTTATTTAAATGTTAAGCAATTTTTATTATAATGCTTGGATAAAGAAAAATTTATTTCAAAATTTCTCTCTCCCTCTCTCTCTCATGGAAGTATCTCGATGATTTTAACAATTGTGTGTGTCAGTGTGAAACCTGACAATGTCTAGAAGTTTTTCTAATAATTTTGTAAATTAGTAAAATAGAGTAGTAGTATTATGTAAAATAGATATATACCGGAGCGAACGTTTTTCACAAGAACTCATATTTTCGAAAAACTGAGACTCGTTAGAAATTTCGTTTCTCGCGAAATCATGTTAAAAGTTAACAATTCAGATTTGGACAAATACAAATTCGTTGAATACTGTGTTTATGAACTTGGAAAGGAGTTGAAGTGCTGCAATTGCATTTTGTAACTACGCCGATGCACTTTTATAAAAAATGCTTGACCTTTCGACAAACAGTGTAAGATTAGCCTGTGCAATTTTCTTTATCTGCAACGAAAACAGAGTTACGGTCCACTCTGTTGATTAGATTCGGTCTGCGAATCATTATTTGTTGAATAAGAGAAAAGCATTCCCGCCGAAGAGTTGATGCAACTGCAGTGACAAGCTGTGTTTATCGGTCAACGTGCATGCCCCGGACTTGTCAGTGTCTTCATGTAGAAAGTAATAGGTCCGGTTGTAACAGATCTATGACGCCACCGGGTTATCAGAGTCGGTCTCGCGAGCCCGACTGTCAAAAGCGGACAAAACGCACTGTACTTACGCGCTCATCACAGCGACCCCGGAGCCCACTTCATCCTTTCTGATCACGGCCCACGTGTTATGCACCAATTTCTTCTGCTTCTCTGTCAGTCCCGTCGCTTGATCCACGCGGTTCTCATCGGTGGAGATCCCGAAGAATCGCAGAAAGGCTCCCATGGCCAGTGACGTTCAAAGTACTACGATCTTTCACAAGAGAATCGCAAAGTTCTACTCGATTCGACGCAGCCGAGAATCCAGAATCTCCAAAACTTAAACCATAGCAAGAAGGACAATTAGCAAATTCTTGAGACAAAAGGATAACGATTCGAAGTGGATCCAGAGTTACTCGAAATCCCCACAAAGCCGCTCTGCACTTTATTTTCCACTTTTCCGATGAAAAGCAACGTTAACTAAAATTCGAAGCTATTGGGACGTTTCGAGCATCGAAAATTGACTAATCGCAGAACAAAAGCTACGAAATAGCTACCTTCCGACAGGAGCTACTAACATTTATTAGTTTCCGATTTTTTATCAAATCTTTTCGGCAAGAATTGAATTGTGGTTGAAGATTCTGTCGCTTGCGATAGCTCCAGGCGATGTCAACATTTCACAGGAATCGCGTCGATCAACGCGGGCTTGTTGGATAGATGGATGAGCGATCGAAGAGAATGGTGTCTCTGTGGTGATTTCGGAAGACGCGCGTATTGATCCGGCTAGATCGTCGCGATCGCGGGAGCGAGCGAGAGCGACCGTTTTCATCGGAGCCGAGACAATTACCGTAATTTCGTGTGATATGTCACGTGCCACGGTGTACCGTCGTGTTTCAATTCGCTGAATCGGTGACACGGTTGGATGGCGACTAGCTCGGTTCCTCTCAGTGCTGCACTAACCACCGCCTCGGGCTGTCTAATGCTGTTTTACATCTATCCCCTCCAAGGCGACGCCGACGCCATTAATGCCACGCGTTTAAACGATTAAAACAACTGAAGCGAAAGCCACCGCACCGTCTCGGCTCGGAGCAGTTTGTCAATCATTCGTTCGTATCCAGATTCCAGGCCATCTTTTGGGGTCCAGCGTGACCAGCCGCGCCGACTGTCCTGGAGCCCGATCATCGCCATCGATCGGCGATTGATCCTTGCAATTCGGTGTTCGATTGAACAACACGGAAAATAATTGAAGTTGTAGTTCATCGAACATATTCGTAAATGATTTAACATTATCGAAATAAGGATGCACGGTCTTGACGCACTGGCAATGCGGGATCTAAGAGCAATTGATGAATGCCAAATAGAATTACCTACAGTCCTCGACAAAATAATAAGACACCCAGCATATTTCTAAGTTTCTTATATTTAAAGGTGGAAAATGTACGCTCCGTTATATCCTGAATATGTACTACATACTATCTCCAAAGTAAACACGCAAAATCTTAGGATTGCATCGCATACCATAGCAAAATTAGAGGAAGATATGTGAACACGGATTGACATTGCTTCGACAAAAGTATAAGACATTTGGCTTATTTTCCACTGATGTGACCGTTACCAGTAAGTTTTCTAGTGCGAACGTATTCAGACGTTGAATCTTGTGATTTTCTTACAGTATAAGTACATTTATTAAAACGAAAAATAAATAACGGGTCGAGGAAAGCATTTTGATAAAAGTGAGGTTGATCGAATCGTTCTGTTGCCCTCGGAAAAGTACAGTATTAATAAAATTGCGAAATTATTAAACAGAAGTAGGTGCGTGATATATAATGTGTTAAAAGATCCAAGTGCCTATCGAAAAACAAAAGGAAGTGGAAGACCTAGGCGTTACTTCCGAACGTGATGGACGTGCAATTTTGCGTGTTGCGTCGAATTTTAAGGGCACAGCAAAACAAATAGCCGAAGAAGCAGGTGTGAAAACAAATTTAAGAAATGTACATCGCATTTTACAAGGAAGCGCAAACACGTTAAACGGAACAAATTAAAACAACGGCCACCTTTAATGGAGAAACACAAAGCAGCGCGACTAAAGTTCGCTTGTGAACACGTCCACTGGATCGAAAACTGGAAAAAAGTCATTTTTAGTGTCGAGAAAAAATTCAATCTCTAGATAGCCCAGACGGCTGGACCTACTACTTTCATGATTGCAGAAAGGAAGAACTCCATTTAAGTTGTCGTTAAATGGGCGGTGGCAGTGTTATGGTATAGGCCACTTATTGGTTACTATGGAAAGACAAAATTAACTTTTTACCAGATCGGATGAATAGTAATAAATATATTTAGCTAATAACTGATCAGTTAAACAAGCCTGCAGCTCGTATCACGCTCGGTGACTATATTTTTCAACAGGATAATGCAGCAATCCATACTACAAAATCTGTGAAACAATTCATTTCTTCAAAAAATATTAATATTTTGGAATGGCCCGCTCGTTCTCTCGATTTAAATATCAAGAAGATGTGTGGGGAGATTTGTCAAGACGACTCTACGCGAATGGGAGACAATATAATAACGTAAATGAACTAAAAGAAAGTATAAATCACAATTGGACACATTTACAACAAAAATCAAAAAGTTATATAAAACTATCCGAAAGCGATTACTAGTCGTAAGGGAGGGGTATCACAAAGTATTAATTTTGTATTTTTATTTGCCTAATCAAACATTTTTCTGTTAGTGTCTTATGCTTTTGTGGAATTAATGTCAGACCGTGTTTACATATCTTTCTCTAATTTTGCTATGGTACGCGGCAGTGGCGGACCCAGGATGTAATTCTTGGGGGGGGGGAGGCGAGTTGAACCCAGCCCTAGGTTTTGCGTGGTGACCTTTTTTTAGTCAAAATATCTGTCAACGGTACCCAGGGCTGTGCCGCGATCTTTAATTTTGGGAGCTAAACATTCTTTTCTTGGGGGGGACTTGGCCCCCTGGTACGCTATACAATCCTAAGATTTGACATGTTTACTTTGGAAGTAGTATGTAATATACAGGATACATTGGAGTGTACATTTTCTACCTTTAAATATAAGAAACTTAAAGATATGCTAGGTGTCTTATTATTTTGTCGAGGACTGTAAGTATTGCCGGACTAGCAGAATCTGCAAAGTTAACTTGATTCTGATCTCACTGGAAATTTGCCCCGAAAACGTGGAAAAAAGTCGATTTCTAAATGTTGCGTATGGGTCATAAAATTTTTGTTGTCTGTCCGTCGTAGTTAAACGTCTGAAGAATAAGGCTTCAATATTGTTTTTTTTTTTCTATTTGTACACCCGTGAAGTAGTAAACTTCATCGAAAGTCGAGAGATTTTAAGTGTTTTAAGGAAAATTGTGTAGGTTCTTGTATTACAAAAGTTTTTCAGGTAGGTCTACAGAGCACTTTCGCGTAGATTTCATTTGTAAGTTTCTTTACGTTTTTTCATTTCATTTCATTTCATTTGTAAGTTTCTTTAAAATCTGTAAGTTTTTTTACGATTATAAAACTTTATCGACGATTTTGTTATAGTTCTGTGCGAGTCTGTGTGCTCTTTTTGGTTTCATTAAATTCGGTAAAGATTTGTGATTATAAGCCAACAAAATTTCATTCCAACTACTACGTCTGCTTTCAAATTTTATAGCTATTTTAGTATTAAGCGTTTAGCAGTGTTTCGCGTACGCCTGTACATGCGGCTACGCTTTGTCGTAAATGATGAAGAAACATTATTATATCCGAGGAAGAAATTTCTGATGTATTTTCGGATGAAAATTAATGGTAATAATTTTAAAATGTTCTTACAATATACCGGTTGAGTCGTTTAAAGCGAAACAGACGTATAATTCGGAAATGAAACATTTTGGAGAAAAATGTTTCGATTGATTTGACCTTGGATAGTCGTTTGAAAATCACGTGAAGGTCACCTTCAATTTCTTAAATAGAACTCACTATTTTTTATTGCATATTCTTGTAGCTTGGTTTGAGAGCTTTCCGAAACACTGTAATATAATTTTTCTTTTTTAATATTTTTCAAGTTATAATAGTGCAAAAATATTCCACTGTCGCAACGGTATTTCATGGGTTCACGATAATCTGAGGTGAAAAATGTTTCGAATAAAAGAAGAACAGTATATATTCAGACATCTACAAAAATTTCAATATATGAAAGTTAAAAATAAATTTTTTTTTACAAAAAATTGTGAGAGGTGAATTTGATTTTTTAAATGCTACTATTGGTATTTTGGATTTCGTAATGTTGTAACTGATCTTAAGACGAATCCAACGATATATGTATAATGTTATAAGCTGGAGCCTTCGTTTTCGAGCCTTTCCCACTGTGCGACGTGATTCTTTCCGTGACTACACGATTCCGAGCCAAAGAGTGCAAAAGGGTTTGTATACCCTCGAAATGAATGGGCTGACTGTTTATAATCTTGGGTCACGTTTGGTCACATTCCCATTTTTGTCGTCCCCGATCAATTCAGACCACAGTTTGGTATTTATGTGAAGGGCTAAACCGAGATTATCTGACATTAATTGAAAGCCAACAGAGTTGCAGAGAAATCATTGATGAAATATATCGAAGGTCGACAAAGTTGTTGAAAAATAATTGATAGTTAAACCTTTGCGCTGCGATTTCTTTCACGATTACAGTGACCAGAACTTCTTTGTTGATCATACTTTCCTAGAAGAAGAAGAAAGTTTATATTTATTGCATAGACATGTTGTGTAAAATTTTCAACCCCGGGTCGTACAAGGGTTAACAATCGTTTAAAATTGTGTGATATTTTCCAATTAATTCGAGAATTGCCATTTCGATTACTTGCGCGCTACAGAACTTCGACACTTGCAGAGTAATTGAAAACAGTGAAAAATTGGCTGAAAGCAATAGAAAATAAAGAGGGAAGTAATTGAAAAACAATCGACAACAATTCCGACCTTATAATCCGAGCTCCGCTAATCGTATTCGCCAGTATTCGATCCTCCCGACGCGACATCGTGGCTCGACCGACCGCCCGCCCGCCCCGTTTCCATTTGCGGTTTCTCGATAAAGGACATTCGGTTAATCGTCCGGGACCAATTACGACCTAACTCGGCTAACCTGATGCGCCGAGTTTATTACTTTAATCGATTAACCTTGCACTGTGTCCTGGCGACGCAGCACAGTGGTGCCATTTGGCCAAAAGGCGGAAAAAATCTGTAAGAACCGAACCTTCCAACAAATCTGTTCGAAAGTTTGTGGAAATCAAACCACAAGTACAACGCTTATTTGGAAGAAGAAATTGCAAAAACCTGCCTACCAATTGCAACAAATCGAATGAAATAAAAACTGATTTTCATTTTCTCTTTTTTATAAAAAAATTATTCCTTACCGTTTTGTGTTTCTCTTACTCATTTTGTCGTAAATGCATAAGATCAGGAGTGCACTAATAAAATTTTATTTTTCCTCGTGGTAGTATAGTCTCTGTAGATCCTAAGCAAGTAAAAATCGTACCAAGTTCTATCGAATTTTATACAGGGTGGGGCACACTAGTAAGTAAACGCTAACGTCTTACAATTAGTACGACAGCAATGGTGTTTTAGAATTATTTAAATTGAAATATCTCCTGAACTACTAACTTTTCGACATACATAGGTTAATACTTTTTTTATAACGAATGTCCAGCTGCGTCGATTTATGCATTAAAAAATACCTCATTCCATTTAAAAATAAAATGAAGTTGACCTTCATAGCTCCTTGACGTCTCCATCTATAAAAAAATTAATGACATCAGATTACGAGCGCCTCGATATCAAGTAAGTTTGGTCTGATGCATTTTCTTCTTCTATCTTCAAAAGCAAGCGAGTTATTCAGGTGACCTGTTTATAGTGCCCCACCCTGTATATTCTAGCATAAAGATCACGAAAGTTATGAAAGTTATAAGACTGAATTTATGTAGATCACTCACAATTTTTATAATAATATGTGGTCGAATGAGGAAATTTATTTCGTAACTCCGAATGAAAGCATTTTTGCAATTTAAATAATTATAAGATAATTATATCGTGGTATTGATAGTTTATTTATATTATAATTTATCTTGTTTACATCTTTTCTTTATGGCGATTGTTAAGCTGACTGCTAGAAAATTACGATTCAGATGAAAATTTCGCAACTATGGGTCAAACTGGACCCAAATCCCCGCCGTCCAAGGGTCGAAAGATGTAAAAACATAACCTCTTAATATTCGTCGTTAGTAATAACGAGGTGCAAAATTAACCAATTTACATCACTCTACCTCATAGTTCACTGTAATTTCATCTCTTTCATTGCAACCTTAAGTTCTCGTTCACAATCACAATTTTAATTCACCGCGTGCATCTTCTGCACGACAAAGGAAATCGGATGCACACCTGGCAGGTGCAAAGTTGCAACACTGGTTCATTTTACGCGCTAATCACGTATCGCATCAAATGTGGATGTGTTCGTTGACTTAAGTCGACGCTTTAAGTCCAGTAACACTGTCCAACACCAAATTTGATTTCAATGTACTGTTGGGTCCTTCTTATAGAGTTTTTTGCGCTGATTCCGAATCTGTCCTTAATTTTTCTCCTACACGCACAGTTTTTGAAAAAAAAAACATATTTTTCAACATTAAACAAATATTGTGATGTTATTATGAAAGATATTGAATTGTTCTTTACAGCAAAAGATTCTGTAGACTTTCCCGAATACACTGATATCCAATATTAATACATTATGATTGTTTAAACATGTGTAAACGGATTAATATTAAAGACGGAGAGACACCACTGTTGCACCAATTTTTGAGGATATTTTTCAATTTATCTAAAAAAATAAGGGTCCAGCGGAAAATCGAACTATACCACGCGATAGAGCAGACTTTTATCTTGAGAAACCACCCTATTAAGTTTGGAACGTCGACGTTCTTTTCGAACCAGAAAGCAAAATATCTTCGCCCGACATGAGTTGCCGCCAGTGGCGCTCGGGACAGGATACGGCGCAGCGACGGGATACGGAGCGACGAACGACCGCTCTAGTGGTGAGCGCCACTGGCGTCAACGCGTGTCGGGCGAAAATATTTTGCTTTCTGGTTCGGTAAAAACGTCGTTGCTGCAAACTTCCAAGGGGGGTTTCTCAAGATAAAAGTCTTTAAACATGTTTAAACAATCATAATGCATTAATATTATATATCACTGTATTCGGAAAAGTCTACAGAATCTTTTGCTGTGTGTGTGTGTGTAAAGAACAATTCAATATCTTTCATAATAACATCACAATATTTGTTTAAAGTTGAAAAATATGTTTTTTTCCAAAGCCATGTTTTTCAAAAACTGTGCGTATAGGAGAAAAATCAATGACACATTCGAAATCGGCGCAAAAAACTCTATAAGAAGGACCCAACAGTATATTGAAATCATAAAAAAAGTTGAAATTTGTTGGACAGTGTAATTATACATATGTATACAGGGTGTCCCAAAAATGTTTTATTTCCTTGAAGAAGGAGATTCCTAAGGTGATTTCAAATAACTTTTTCCTTTACGAAAATGTTCTCCGCGGCTTCGTTAAGGAGTTATTAACAAAAAAAAAAACGGATCAGTCAGAGCGCGGCACTCTGATTGGTCCGCGTTTCTCGTTAATAACTCGTTAACAAAGCCGCGCGGAGAACATTTTTGCAAAAGAAAAAGTTACTTGAAATGAGCTGAAGAAGAATAACCCCTTCCAAGTGTTAAACATTTCTTCCGACCTAGAATCATACAATGCTTAAAGATTGTAGCAACATATATTTAATAATGTAAATATAATAATATTGTGAATGATATGGCCCAGCAATTGGGTAATCTTTACTTTACCGGACTCAAAATTTGTGCCTTTGTCCTATAAATTATTATGTATTTGGTATGTAATCCAGTAGATTTGTACCCGGAGCGACTGCAGATTGAAGTTTCGATCCTGTAGGATCAATGGTTCAAGAGTTATACTTGCTTAAAGTTGAGCAATCTGCAGTGTTTTCAACAGGTAAGGTCACCGCCATATTAGTTTGTAGTGACGACTGCGAGCTGCTTACCTTGCCCCTCCCCCCCGACCTAATCATCAACCAATATGGCGGCTCCCTTACCTATCAAAAACACTGAAAAATGCACAACTTTAAGCAAGCATAATTCCTGTACCATTGATAATACAATCCTACAGGATCGAAACTTCGATCTGCAGTCGCTCCGGGTGTACAAATGTACTGGATTACATACCAGATACATCATAATTTATAGGAGTAAGGCACAAATTTTGAGTCCGGTATAATAGAGAGCAGCCGGATGGAGAACTACATTTTTGGTACACCCTGTATACGTATTCTTCATTAGCCAACAAAGAAATATTCAGTGTCGTGAATATTGTATACACAAAAATGATTAAGCTTCTAATTGAATTCTTTGCAGACTAAACCGGAAGAAGATTAAAGTTACAACGACAAAATGACAGAAACAGCAAAAATAGACGATAAGGTAACGGAAGTGATCGATGGACAGACACAGCCTGATGATAAGAAGAAAGATAAGATCTCGATCTATCCGCAGATAATCGCCTCTGTCGTTGGTAATTACTTCTACAAGTAATCTTCGTATTACGATTGATACGTTTCGACAACTATTTCTCGGCGCCTGTGTAATGGCAGTATGTTGTGTTTACAATGTAGCAGTGTCTACCAGGAAATACTTAGGCATTCAAACCACGCATATTACGTGTATTTTCAATCTAAATTGTCAGAACCGCTGCAACGTTGAAAACAAAACTGTTCGTTAAACATTGACAAAGTGATTTTTTAAATTATAAACATTCATGACGTAAAGTAAGCTAAGACGAATAAGATTAGCATGATAACGATTTTGTTATAAATAGATTACGGATTTTCACGCATAAGAAAAATTGTCCGTATTCATTGCAAAATATAGGAGCTATATAGACATTCATTCCTTGTTTGAATAATACAATATTAATGAGTCGAAAATAATACAATAGTATTTTTAAATTCTTTAAATGTTATGATGTTTTGCATTCGGTCTAATTTTTGTCATTAATGCAGTAAATTCGCAGCATAATTATATACATCGTAAATAGAATAGAGTTCGTAACAATATGGATTCTGTGATACAATATGGAAACAATGAAGCGACTGGTAGCGTTACAGACAGGATACGATATCTGATGTTAAAGAAAGAAGCTCGAAGTACATATTTTGTTATTGACATAGTATACAGGGTGGAAATTATAAAGCGTTACTGACTAAGCGTTACCTCTAAAAATATTGATTATACGCAAAAATGTTTCAGATGAAAGTTGTTCAGT
>CM052315.1:14622271-14693775 GCA_028455605.1 Lasioglossum malachurum | reverse complement strand
ACAGTTAGCGCGCCGGGCCGACTGTGCCAACTCGCGTCTAGGTCGCGCTCTGATTGGTCCGTGTTTTCCGTTAATAACTCCTAAACAAAGCCGCGGATAACATTCTTGCAAAGGAAAATGTTGTTTCAAATGATCTCAGGAACCTCCCATTTCCGGGTGGTGAGGGCATTTTGAGATACCCAGTATAGTGATTGAGATGAGTCCAAACACGGCGCAATTTAAACCGTGTTTACTTGTTTAATGCGTGATTTAGTAGATCATCAGAATTGATGGTATTCGAATTCTCCATTTAGTTCAGTTAAATCAAATGCGATCCACTTGGAATTAGAGCTAGTAAATACCTTTACCCGAGTATGTATATGAGATATTTACCCGGGTATCTCATGAGACAGCCGAGTAGATATGTACCCGGGTGCCCAAGCATCTCATGAGGTCTCATCGTCAGAACTGGCTACCAGAATTATTACTACCCGAGCTGAATTTCGGTTATGATTCGGTCCTGTCATTCTGTATTCTGTTCGGCCGAAGAACGTACAATATACATATATATGCAAGCAACTATATCAATGACAAAACACAAAAATTGTTCGGCATAATCGGGCAATTATCGATATCTCTACCACTACATTGATCTCGATGATTTTTTATTATGTTATACAAATCGACATTTTGAACAAATAATTACAAAAATTTGTATTATTATGTATTATTTAAATTATCATTTAATATTCATAACAATTTTTTAAATAACGTGTTTGTTATTTAAACAATTATTTAAACACATTTTTATGCTGTACATATATAATATATGTATAATTTAAGATACAAATTTGTTTAAATACTAACTATTTAAATAGTTTATAATTATTATTTATTCACTCTTTAAACAATTTTTAAATAAATAATTTTTAATAATGCTTACACTTTTATTTGTATATTCATTATTGAAATACGTATTTATTTTTTAAACAATTATTTAAATACATTTTTATGCAGCACAAATAATGTATACAAATTTGTTTGGATAATAATTATTTAAATAGTTTTTAATTAGAGAGAGAGAGTATTTATTGTTTAAACAATTTATAAATAAATCAATTTTCATAATGTATAGAAACTTGTTTTATTCGTTATTTGCATTATTATTCCAAGAATAATTTATTGCTAAATTAATTGTTTAAATAAATAACTTTTTGAATGAATGAATATAGAAACAAATTATAAAAATTTATTTATTTAAACAATTATTTTGACAATTAATTACTATTTAAAATAATAATTGAAATAATGAATATGGAAACAAATTATAAAAACTTATTTATTTAAACAATTATTTTAACAATAAATTATTATTGAAATAATAATTCAAATAATGAATATGGAAACAAATTATAAACAAATTATTCAAATAATAAATTATTATTGACATAATAATTCAAATAGTGGTAATATAAGGCCGAACACAATACAGAATACAGAATGACAGAACCGAAAAATAACAGTTATAGAATCGAAATGAGCCAGATATAAGCCAGAACTGATATTCTATTTATTGGGGGTAACAGTTATAACATCATTTCGGTTCTTCATAACTGTTTCGAGAACCGGAACCGGTATCGTAACAGTTTTCAAGCCCTGGAACCGAGTACATGGATAGCCGACTATCTCAATGCCTTACCCGGGTACCCGAATATCTCACAAGTCACAGCTCTACTTGGAACACGATTTATTTATTAATCTATCATTGCAGCTAGTGGCAAGCTAATGACAACTAGTAGTTTAAACTATAACTATAGTAGATTAATTTGGAGAATTGACTCAATTGTGCTGTAAATGTTGTAAGATTCAAAGACTAACTTATTAATTGATTTTACTTAAAGTGAATCTAATGTTGCTCGTGTGTGGATTATGCTATGCCTGGCCATCGGTCACCCTGCTCTACTACGACAAGGACAACTCGCCTATCAAGATGACCTCAGAACAGAGGTCCTGGGTGGTCACAGCACTGCCAATTGGTGCCATAATCGGACCCTTCGCGTCTGCTTTGCTGGTGGACCGGATCGGCAGGAAATGGTTTCTCATTGCAACCTGTTTGCCATTCATTGCCGGCTGGATAATCCTCTACTTTGCCAAAACTTGGGTGCTCCTTTTCGTAGGGCGACTTTTCACAGGCATGCCTACCGGCGCTATTTTTGCTGCCGCTCCTCTATTTGTCGGGGAAATTGTTGAGACCAGGATCAGAGGAGCTGCGAACATGATAATGAGTATCTTCCTGAACGCAGGATACATTGTCATTTATGGAATTGGACCTTTGGTCGACCCGAAGGTAATTCTGAAGATTGATAGCTTCACATTAATACGCGGTTTATATTAATTGGAAGATGTAGAGGGGAAAGTATACCCTCAGATTTTGGGGTATTTATCAGTGTTACGAACCTGTGTGCAGAAAAAAAATTTGGTAGCAATGATAAACACGCAACTGTCGAATGAACACGAGATGGAGTTGCTTCCTATTTCCATATTCTATTCAGCTCGTTGTGAATACCGTTTATACTAAACCAGCGACGAATATCCCTTTAAATTTCGTTTGCCTGGAGGCACGCACACGATGATGTTCTGTCTCATCGACACGGACGTGTGGACTGTGGTAGTAGGCTTTTGTCTATACGTATAATTCCACACAATCAAATTTTGAAAAACTTTAACAGCTTATATCTCAATAACTATTTGTTTGCGACATATGGCTCCTTTCAAACTTTTTCTCTTCTCGATCAGTAGAAGGCGTTGATGTAAAAAAAAACTTTAACAACAATTTTCTTTGTTATAAACAATTTTGCGGCAAGTTTTTCTTACAAATGTCCACCGATCCAGAGGTGTAGATTCACCCCTAGGACGGATGACCATTACTTTTTATACACCCTGTACACTTTTTCCAAATGCTCTTTGTGTTGAAATACTCTCAGTATTATTGCGGGGACCGTCGCACACTGTGTGGTCCACGCGCTCGATCTAGCTGTTCATTAATATTTTAGCACTATTTGAAAGTTTAAAGGTATAGTAATATAGGTCGTTGGATTCGTTTTGATATCAGTTACAATATTATGAAGTCAAAAATACATATTGACTTTTAAAAATTCAATGTGACTAATTAGTGATGCATTAAAAATTTCTTTTGTAATTTTTTAGATTGAAATTTGTAGACTGCTGAATGTTGATTAAGTTTTGTTTAAAACATTTTTTTCTCAGATTATCGGAAGTGTCTGATAAATCAGGTTCAGGTTTTAAATAAACACAATAATCAATCATTTTTGAAGTAATAGATTTTATAAACATAATTTGAAATATTTTATTTAAAACTGTGCGAAAAACATAATATTAATTATAAAAAACAAAAATATAATTTTTACAAACGACAATAACAATTTACATTACGTCATATTGACAAATCATTATTGTCATCACTTTCTTCTTCAACATCTTTCAACATTAATTGTTCGACTACATCATCAAAATACGTTTGCTTCTTAAAAACTTGTCTATTATTTAAACAATCTAAAGATATCGAAAAATTATAATTTTGTCAGACTTACATATATAACAAAGTGTGGAAGAGATCTGTTATGGTTTCTCGCCTTGTAAATTTTCTTGCCTGATATTCTCTAATACTTCGAAAGTCGTTATTCCATGGCCCCCTCGGAGAACATTCCGATTGGTAGTGTAGCAGATTTTATTATGTCCGCTGCGTGAATTAATATTTTATGCATACTCGATGCAATGTTATACCATTTATAACACATTTGACACTCATATTTTAAAAGAATTGAATAAAATCTTAACGCGTGACGCGCCGCGCCAGAGGTTCGGGTTCGGCCGGAATTCAGGCGACACATACCCTTTAAACAATAATAACTTGTGTACCAGAACCGAACAGGATGTGATTCTTGCACGATTTCATAGATAAATGAACGCTGATAATAATGCACTTTGATACAATGAGGGCCCATGGGGGACTCGAAAGATATCCTTCACCAAAGATTGAAAACTTTGAAGATTCTGTTTAGTTTGTTGAGCATTGTTATTTCAATAAATTAGAAATATTAAATCTTAGTACAAGAGATATACTCTAAATACAGACAAATACCAAATAGTGGAAGGGGAAAAGGAAAAGAGTCGCCAGAGAGGCACTCGTTTCAGTGCCTGTCTGGCGACACTGGCACGACCGTGTTGTAGCTTACTGTACAAATCAAAATCCATATTGGACATCAACGTTCGTCCCAGCTAACTAGAAAAATTATTCTTCCAGATGTTAGCACTAATCTGCCTGGTACCGACAATCCTCGTAATCATCTGGTTACCCTGGCTGCCAGAGTCACCATACTACTACTTGAAGAAGAACAATGAGAAAGAGGCGAACTTATCTTTGATCTGGCTGAGGCGCGACACGAATAACACCGAAACGATAGAAGAGATGACGAAGTTCGTAGAACAGGAGAAGAAGGGTGGCCTGAAAGAGTTGTTCACGAAACCGGTGAACAGGAAAGCTCTGTACATCATGCTGGTGCTGATCGTAGGCCAGCAGCTTTCGGGGCTGATGGCGATGCAGTCATACGTTGGGGTTTTGTTCCGCGACATACATTCGAACCTTAGCACGGAGATGTTGCTGCTTATTCTAGGAGCAATCAGCGTGTGTACTTGCATTGTAGCAGCATTTATCATCGACAGGGTCGGCAGGAAGCCTCTGTTTCTGGTCTCGACGCTTATTACTGCAATTTGCTTAGCCTTGATAGGGACTTACTTTCTTCTCGATAACCTGCAGTTCAATCTGAAATCGTATACTCTAGTACCCGTTGTGTTGATAATATTTTATTATGTAGCCTGCAGCATTGGTCTAACCAGCATCCCAGCGGTTGTCTCCTCAGAGATCTTCCCCCTAGGTGTAAAGATGTGGGCGTCAGCTGTGATAAACACCTTAGGAGCCGCGCTAGGTCTTATCGTTTCGAAATGCTACGAGCCTATAGTTATTGCTGCGGGCAAGGAGACGATTTTCTATATTTTTGCCGGTTCCGAACTAATTATTACCATCTTGGCCATCTTTATGATGCCGGAGACGTCGAAGAAATCTTTCCTTGACATCCAGAAAGAGCTCATGAACACTATCAAGAAGGACGTCGAGGTAGAGAAAAAGGAAATTACCGAAACCAAGGAGCAACTGGCTTAAGGACGCTGCTATGATCTTGTACATTGTGTATTATAATAGAAATAAAAGATAACCGAATATTTCGGGTGTGTCCCGTTTTTCAAGCGTGATTCAGGACGAATCGGCTATTTATGGACCAAAATAGAGGCGTGCGAGAACCCGAAAATTTCGAGTCGAGAAAATTAGATAAGTAATTAGATCGAACATTAATTTAATAAGTATTTTTAAGACGTGTTACATACTTTTGCAACATGATTATGTCATGTACGGCGTCTCCCCGGCTAGTGATACTAAATAATTGCGTTGTCTTTTACGCTTTCTTGCCTCGTCGTTTCGGTTCAAACTCGCAGTCGTTTCTACGAAGATAAAATATAACAACAACACTGAACCGAGAATTATTAACGAAGGCAACATACCGTTCAGCGACTGAGGATTCCCCGGCATTGGCAAAGTTGGTTCATCATGATTCTTCTGGATCTCTATCGGAGAATCATTCTTTTCAACCCTGCTCCTGTCCTTCAGAGTTTTGTCATGTGGCACCTGAATTTAGAAGAATGTTTTTATTAACACTATGCTTACGGTGACCCGTCAAAATAACGGGTTTTTCGATTAGGCGATATACGTGTAAGTAAAGGTTGCTTTATAAAAAGCAAAAAACGCATGCGAATCGGTTCCGAACCGGCCGATTATTATTTTACAACCATCGCGCTCCGACAACTTCAACCCTGACAGATAAATCACGTCATTGACGACCGAAGACAATACCAAAAGGAATTTCTTTGATAGTGTCCCCACTTCTCAACCTAAAGAGTCCTTCCGACACACCCCCGTCCCCGTCCAATTAACAAACGCAACATGTCCCCATCTTCTTTTTTCACGTGAGGAAAATGCGTTACGCATACCACGCCCTCCAGAGGTTATGTGGGACTCTCTCCAGCCCGACGGACGCCGCACAGTGCGGCCGATCGCCGATCTAGCTGTTCAAAATTCAGAAAGTGCTTTTAATGATTTCTTTTAAGAAAGACCTTGGTGTGTACGGGTTTTCAAGGACGGTTTTTCACCTACCCACCCATGTCTTTATTTAACAACGAAAACTTAATAACTTTATTATTATAAAATAAAAAATATAATTATAATAAAAGAAAAAAACTAGATTTACGGTCATTACATGTTCTTTGAAATAATAATTGAAAAATGTAATGACTTTATTTTGGTAATAACAAAATGTTAATCATCAAATAACGTGGGATGACATGACAAAATATAAATATAATTATATATTGATACATATACGTATTATACATATCTCCCCTGGTTACCAAAATCTTGTTATGTGAAAGTAAAAATTCATTATTGTCAAATTATGGATGAATATGGGTATGAAACTGGTAAAATCTAATAACGAAATAATCCACAAAAGATTAGCAACCATGTTTTTGAAGTTTGGTTAGGTTTGAAGCAAGGTACAAATTTATAAAACTTTAAAAGGACTGTAATTATCCAAATTACTCCACTACATATATAGCTCGGATATACATAAAGGAACGTCCACTATTTTATTTATTGATTATCAATATATAATTATATTTATATTTTGTCACACACACGCACATGTCGTCCCACGTTATTTGATGATTGACATTTTGTTATTACCAAAATAAAGTCATTACGTTTTTCAACTATTATTTCAAAGAACATGTAATGACCGTAAATCTAGTTTTTTTCTTTTATTATAATTATATTCTCTCTATTTTATAATAATAAAGTTATTAAGTTTTCGTTGTTAAATAAAGATATGGGGGGGGGGTAGGTGAAAAACCGAACTTGAAAAACCGTACACACCAAGGTCTTTCTTAGAAGAAATCATTACAAGCACTTTCTGAATTTTGAACAGCTAGATCGGCGATCGGCCGCACTGTGCGCGGGAAGGGCCGGTTGGACGGGGCATACCCACTAACACCCCACAACCTAAGCTAATGAGAAGGTGCCCGGATCAAACGCGTATAGAACGGAGCACCCTCTAACATGTTCCCACCTAAATCCACCCTTCACCATTCACGAAAAAATTGAGGTGACAACCGTACAACTATTTTGATCGTGGTCGGAGTAACTTCTTCCCGTTCGCTTGTCACGATTTCGGAAAGTGTGTTGTGTAGTGTCCAGTGATTGCGGAGCTTCGGTCTCGAAAAAATCGAGTCTGAAAATGCATTGAATGCGCGTGCTATTGAATAGTAATCGTCTGACGCGTCTGACCATGACCAACCAATTCTACTTCCCGCATATATTGTGCCGCGCGGAACCCGACGAATCTTTAAACTGGATTTTCTCGAAAATTCATCAAATTCGTCAAGCGAAAATTTGTGTTATTTCTTTTTTTCTTCGATTGGTGTTTACATGTAGAATCAACCCCTACCCGAAGCACGCCCACCTAGAGAAGATTTCTGACCAACATAAGATGTCCCCGCGGAACAGAATAAGTTTTATTTAAAATATTTTTTACAACGAACTATAGTTTGGTAAATAATTGCGTGCGAAACGTCAAATGAGGCATCCAGTATACGGTACAATAAATTTATATTTGTATGTAATACGAAAAATTTATATAAATTTTTTTACCTCGTGTATAGTCTTCATGGGAAGCCGTTTGGGAGCTGTATTGGCATTATGCAGCTTGTTTTTAAGCACATTTGGGAGTTGCCAGGTGCTTGGAACACGCTTGCGTTTTCCGGGTTTATCATGCCCTGGAAAAACGATCTTATTGTGCTAAATAACTACGATAAGAACAGCTGCGATTTTTGGTTACCTCCGTTCGGGTCACTGTCGGAGCTATAACGATGCTTCTCATTCGCCGAACGTTGTCGTCTGCTAGCTCGTCTCATTTCCATCGGTTTTCGACGGTGTTGCAAGGGCATTTTGCGGTTATTAGTTATTACGGCAGCGGTTCCCACCGCTGGCCCCATTTCTAGCGACGCCCAAACGGCCCTTCGATACTCCCAATAGCGTTTTTTGTATAACCAATATTTCAATGGGTGATTATAGAGCATGTCTGTCTGTCTTGTGAAGCACAGACTGCACATCTATTGAAAATGTACGTTTCATTTTGGAGTTTTATATGTATTCAACATAATACTGGGTGTGCCTCAGCTAAATGGGATTACATAACAACCTGCCTTATTTATCACTGTATAAAAAGAAATTTCTCAGGACGATGTTATACTGCATCAAGGGATAAAGGGTAAATGTAATGATCGAAAGAATTTTTTGTCAAAGTCATTCTTTAACGAGATTTTGAGGTTATCGGTATTTTTTCAAAAGGGACATTATATTGTTTTAATTCGAGATTGTTATAGAGCGTGAAAAACTATATACAGTGACGCCCACAACTATTCGGACACTCTTAAACAGCCGATAACTTTTTTAAAATTGGACTATATTATTCGAACTTTTTTGGGAAGCTAGAGCTAGAGCTACTTTACTACAGGATGCGAAACGAAATTTTTTGAAAATTGCAATTCGTCGGAATTGTATACAAAGTACTGAAAGTTGCGTTTTACAACTATTTAATGTGGGTCTATATTGAAAATTTAAAAAATACGTTTTGTAGGTCTGTGCCAATTATATGCACTGTGAAAGTTTCATCGAAATCGGTTGATGCAGGAAAAAACGACAGGCCTTGAAAGATGTAAGAATCTGCAGTTATGTAGGCCCAAAATCGTGAAAATCTGCAATTTTCACCATCTTTAAATGTTTGTAGCTCATTGCAACGTCGACCGATTTTTACGAAATTTTCAGAATATGTTTAATTTACAAAGATCTAGAAAACGTATTTTTTAAATTTTCAATATATGCCCACATAAAAAAGTTGTAAAATGCAACTTTTAGTATTTTTTCTACAATTCCGATCAATTGCAATTTTTGAAAAAATTTTTTTTCACGTTCTGTGGTAAACTAATTGCTCTAGCTTCTCAAAAAAGTTCAAATCGTATAGTACAATATTAAAAAAGTTATCGCCTTTTTAAGAGTGTCCGAATATTTGTGGGAGTCACACTGTACAGGGTCTTTCAAAAATATATGTCGTGCTTATCCTAGCGTGAATCTCCATTTCTGGATCGGTGGAGATTTTTTAAAAAAACTTGCTGCAAAATTGACCTTGACCTTGAATGTCAAGGTCAAATTTTTTTATCATTGCATTGTATAGTACTCATCAGGGGGAACAAAAGTCTGAAAGGAACCATGGGTCAAAAACGAACTGTTTGCTTGAAACTTGACGTTAACACGTTCGCGACGGCATGGCACGGCGCGTTTACCACCGTATGGTCATTATCACGGAGATGGTAGACGCCGAGACATTACACAGCTATTTGGACTCCATTTAACCACAATAGCAACTATCGTAGAAATAGAACAACTTCACAACATATTCGAGCTTTTTCATATCACCTCATTGCGTATCACCTCCGCGGTAATGACCATAAGGTGGTAAACGCGCCGCGTCGTCGCGAACGTGTTAGCGTCAATTTTCATGCGAACGGTTCGTTTTCGACCCATGGTTCCTTTCGAACTTTTGTTCCCCCTAATGAGTACTATACGATGCAGTAATAAAAAAATGTGACCTTTAAATTCGAGGTCAAGGTCAATTTTGTAGCAAGTTTTTTTAACAAATCTCTACCGATCCAGAGATGGATAATCACGCTAGAGTAGTCACGACATAGATTTTTGAAACACCCTGTACATATACTTATTATATATGGTATACCGGGTATGGCCGGACGGGTGGTACAACCGAGCAGAGGGTGTACTACATGTAAAAATAAGTCGAAAAAAGAAATAACATTGTTTTGTTTGACGCTACGTTTTCGAGAAAATCGAGTTTGAAAATGCAGCGAATACACGCGCTATTGCATAGGAATTGTCTGATGCGTCTGAGTATGATCAACCAATTCTACTTTGTGCATATACTATACTAATTATAAAGCGGTCCCTAGACGTTCAATAATATTGTCAATGTAGATTGACAATAATATTCTAGCTCCCGTCAATACGCTTCAATATAATCTCGTCAATCTAGCTATCAATACGGCGACTGCGCACGGTGACGCATTTCTAACGACTGAACGACGTGGCGATTTTCAAATAGGGGTTCATTTTAACCACGGTGTAATCAGGTTTAAATTGCGTCAATGCGAGTACTATTTTTTGATGGGGTATTTGTTTTTTGCTGTGGTTAAAATGATCTTTCGATTTTAGTTTCCACAGTTCTGGGCAGTCACGGTATAATGTGACAAGCATGCTATATAGTAGAATCTCGTTCCGCGTCGGAATCGTCTATAATTTGTGCGCTAACCATTTTGCCTATACGTAATGCGCTATGGTGCAAGATTTCTCGCGTTTGCGCGGCTTTTTTTCTTGCTTTATATATACTTAGTAAAGTAAGAAAATGGTGTACCTTGAGCACGCCGCAGAATTTTAAAAAATTCGTATGATTTGATTCTGAAAAATGAATGTATAACATGTGTATTTCTGTATATTTTGTAACTCGTAGGACATGTCCTGGAGTCTTTTTGTCCGGAACAGGTTGTTTCGGTACATTTCCGTCAATATAACCTATAACAATGCTACCTCATCATCGTAATATAGATACATTAACTGTTTCGCTCGCGCATGCGCGAGAAATCTTGCATCGTTTCGCATCATTTTCCAGTGAGATTGACAAAATATTGACAATAAACCTCCTAAACGTCAACGAGCGCATCAATAAGGCACCCGTCAATGCGCTTCAATCAAAATTTCTATCAATATGCTTCAATATATTGATCAATGCGTTTGAACCTCTTTTAAACGGTCAATATGCCGTTTCAATGCGCCTCGTCAATATTATTGATGGGCGTATTGACAATATTATTGAACGTCTAGGGGCCGCTTAAAGGTGCGTTTAAAATTTCATACATAATTTCATCATAAAGAACTTTCTCTCTATTTTTCGTGTTTCCTTCGTGTTTTCGTCGGACGGTGGTCATAAAGTAATTCATGCTCGTCAAAGCAACTAATAACTTTAAAAGCAACTTTACAACAGAGCCTCATTTGCGAAGTCAACCAGTAGCCGTTCTTACCCGTAATAAAATTGACGGGCTTAGGGCAGAGGCTAACGGATGAACGGTACAACGCCTTCTACCTTCATTATTGCCACGTGCCCCATACCTCGCCGAGTGGCAGAACTTACCTGAATAATCTCAATGCAGTACTCCTTTTCGGAGGCATTGATTTTGAACAATGTAGGAGACAAATAACTGTTAGGTCTTTACGGATAGGAATTCTGATGTCGAATGTTTTCACTATAAACTCCCAAAAACCCATTTTCATCGATTTGCTAAATCAACATTTCATCAAAAAATCATTTCGCGTCCGGCGATTTCGGCAATTGTAAGTGCACGAAAAGAATAAAATGACATGCATTTACTATGAACGGTATTAACCTGTGCACACTGCACATTCGGCGTGTATGACACCCCAACAACAATTTAGGTAAAACAAACGCTGTCCTAAAGAATACTCAGCAATCTTATGGATCCGAAATAACAAACAATTCAAACGTAACAGCAACGTAACACACAAATTTTTACATGGTGTGTTTGCTCGTATAAGGACAAAAAGCGAAAATTCGCAAACCCAATTTTTCTAGTAACATTCTAATTATTTGCTACTTACAATCTGAAGCTATCCTACCGCCTTAGAGGGAAGCTATCGTTTCCGTAAACTAAACGAACCGTGAAGCCGTGGAACCCATAGAGACCTTTTTTTTGTGCCACGCACAGCGGGACACAGCGGGACACAGCAGGCCCCGTCAACCCGTTCGAAATTTATGGCCGAGTCCGCGGACTAAAATCCGCCGAGGACGTCGGTATAAACGCACCTTTAGGCACACGAACCTGGCGGAACTCGAAACTCGATTTTTTCAAAAACGAAGCGTCAAACGAAAAAATGTTATTACCTTTTTTCGACTTATTTTCACATGTAGGTATCACCCCCTGCTCGGTTGTACCACCCGTCCGGCCACACCCTGTATATGTATATACAGTGAACCACGAAAGTATTTCGAGTGTTTGAACGCACTTTAAAACAGTATAACTTTTTTATAATTGTACCAAACGACATGATGTTTTGTAAGCAATTAGAAGTATTGGTTTACTAAATGATCTGCAAAAAAGATTTTCCAAATATTACAATTTACAAGGTTACATGCAAAAATAAAAAAAGCATTTTTTTTTTATTTGTGCCCTAAATGATTTTTTTAATAAATAATAATTAATAAATAAATTTTTTTTTAATTTCATCAAAATCGATTAACATACCCAAGAGCTAATAAAAGTGGTTAATTGTGGTGAAAATCATAGTTTTTCGCAACTTTTGGTCAGTTTCTGGTTAAAATCCACAGATTCTTACATCTTTCGATGCGTGTCAAAAACGTGTCAAAAAAATGAAAAAAACCAATGACCTCGAAATATAGTTAAAAAATAACCTTGAGAAAAGCAAGTGAGGCAGATGTTGAGGTGATGTCACATTTAACTGTGACACTCTGTTTAAGGAAATATTTATGGTTGTAGACAATAGAACACTATGGTATGAAAAATGCGTACTTTATCATCTTTGCCTGTTGTACGTGCCATTTCGTCGACCTTCATGTTGTATTTTTCCATCAGCAGTATCATTGACTCGGACAAAATGTTGAAATACTTCATTTGCACTATAACATTCTCCGAAGTCATCAATTGCGGTAGCTCTGTGCATAAAGCCTCCACGATACACGATATAAAATTCTAAAATATTGTCGTTCAATCAAAAATCAACTCGAGTAGAATTCTGTAATGTTCTTAATGAATTTGGAAAATGTAATTATTTCCACGCGGTACGAACTTCGATATCTTGTATTGTCAGACCCATGTCTTTGTGTTGCATCGCGATGTAGCCTAGGAGATAGTCCCTCTGGGCAGGCTTGACATTATAATTGATAAACAATACGGCTATGATGTCATAAATAATGGTGAACTTTTTTTTAACTTTTGCCTCGCGTACGAACTCCGGTATTGTCTCGTCTTCAAAGTATTTTGCGTATTGGGGGTAATTTTTAAAAAGTCTGCAAAAGTTCATACGATTATTTTATAGTAATTATTATTAACACAACCAGATTGTTCAGTGGTTAATGAAAACGGGAAATAATTACGTCGTATACATCGCAAACCCGTAGTACGCACTATCCTTCTCCACAATTTTCCAAATCGTTTGTATTATCTCGGAGTCTTGGCCCTCGATTAGGGGAAGCTCCGCGTTGTGTTCTTTCACTTTTGCTCCACACGCTGTCATTAGGTTCCCCATATTTTTCGTGCAAGATATTTTGACACGTTCGCGCAATAATTGAAAATCGTTTCCCTCATTGTGCATCATAGAAGTAAATATATATATATATCATTTATTTTCTATACACACACACATAATATTTACATATAAAATATTCTTCTTGACATTTTTTGCGATACATTTATTACACAAATTTCTCGCTTGAAAGTATGTTCCTATGCAGAAACTTTACACAATGTATCTGCATATTGAAATTCGGAACTGTTCTCGTACTCGCACATGTCCAAAGCAATTATGCAGCTCTCACGCACAACTCTTTTACTGTCATCTAAATATTTATTTAAAATACTGAAACAATCTGGAGTTGCTATAGAGCCTAAAGCTTCTGCACACTCGTGCCGAACCATTTCATTCTCGTTCTCGTCTTCTAGGGAAGCTCGCAAGTAAGGTACAGTGATTTCTTCCTGCAGTTGTCCAAGAACAAAGGCTATCTCATGTCTGAACAGAGCGCTACCAGCTTTTAAACCTGTAAATAGAACATAAAATATAATATATTATAATAGAAAATATTACAACAAGAAATTGAGATTTTTACCGTCACTGAGAGCAAGAATGCTTTCAGGTGTACAGATGTTCCTCAATGAAAACATAGCTTGGTATCTTTCAAATAAGGGAACATCCTCATTTAGAAGAATATTCTTTAATTTCTGGATATCAGAAATATCTGTAGGCGGAGCTGGATCTACCGACATGTAAGGACTCTTTTTAGAATTCGTTGAGACATCGTTTGACTTTAACCATTGTAATAAGCGCAATGCCAACTGACAAGTTTCTGCAACTTCTGGTACGCTGTCCTTGCTATACTCCTCCAAAACTGGAATTACGCTAATGTCTCCAATTGCGCCTAAAGCTTCCCCTGTAATAATAAAATTCAAATATTACAATGTTCCATAGATTGAAGATTGACATATGAATATCAAATTAAAATTTACCTGCTTCGTGACGAACCATTGGTTCCTGGGTAACGTCTTTTAATACTTCTATGAGAATTGGTATGGCTTGTGCATCTTGCATTTGGCCGAGGCAATATGCTAGTTCGTGTTTTAATAAGGCAGAGTCGTCTTTAAAACAATTGTGAATTTGTTCGATAGCTTCGGAACCTCCGACATTTTTCAGAGTAAACAGTGCACGGAATCTTTCTTTCAGCGGTCGACTTCTGTCGTTTAAAACGCGACCTATCGCTGCAATTTGATTATCATTCACTTGCGACATTTCTTTCTTAATTTTCGATTAAAGATATTAACTTTGAAAAAGGATGTTTAGTAATATTCATTAGTAACTTGATGACACCATATTATTGATATGTGAACACCGTATCGCATGCTTATTCTAACCTGTTCTAACCTAAAAAATTTAAGGTTAGCCAGAAAGTATACAATAGAGTTCAAAAGTTGTGTTTTATGGTTATAACGCAGAATATCATTATTAGTGTGTGTGCAGTAGAGATTTCTTTTTATCTATTTTCATAGACATAAAGTAACTAAAGTAATAATTGAGGACGAAAATAATGAAAAATTAGTGAAAATTAGTGAAAATTAGCAAAGATTTCAAACAAGCGCGCGCAACTTCTGTTGATTTTTTCTCTACCTTGTTCATAGTTGGCAACACTGACAGACAGTGAACTGCATTGAACCTACGTTCACAATCGACTGCAATCGACAATAACATTTAATTAATACTCAATTGTTATAGTTGTCAGTTGTAAATTATGGCACACAGTAGGCTGGAAAGGATTGGAACCATCTTCTCAAGGTATTGTTTATATTTAATTTACTAATTATTGTAAATTTTGTAGAGGCCTGGTTATAATTCTATAATTGTTATAACTTTTTAGTATAATCAATATTTTTTGTTACAATTCAATCCGAAATCAAAGGAAAACGATTTATATTGAATTATACGAAATTTAATTTCTGTGTAAACTAATAAACCTAAATGCACTGTCTAATTAATGTAAGTGTATATATATATAAGGGCATTTAATTTAATTTTATATAAATTCTAGAGTGTCATCCCTGATTAAAACTGGATCCATAACAGAGAATAATATACCGATATGGTACGAAATATACAAAAATTTCCCTCCAAAGTACGAGCCAACATTTAGTAGACCTGCGTCTACAAAGCCGTTAAGAAATATCTTTTACGAGGAAGATGTTCTGAGAGCGTAAGCATGACAATGCATTCATGCAAATAATAAACGGACATCTTTGCAAACATATTATTATTTTATAGGAAGTTTCATAAAAATATGACATTTGTACCGTCAGTAGATTTGGAAACTACAGGAGCTACTGAAACTCAATTATTCCTAGACAAATATTCCCAGTACTTACAGGTAATTTTCAATGAAATATATTATTGTAATATATTACATTTAACGTATTGATTAATTACAGGATGGGCTAGCAGAATCAGAGGCATTTGATCAAGCAATATCAAAGTATATGTCACGTTTTAGCAGTGAAATAGAGAAGTTAAAGAAAACCCAAAACGCAAAATCTCAGGAATTGAGCAACAGTAATGTTGAAACTAGGACTTAAAAAATTATATTATTACTAAAGAAATTAATATAATATATTATCGTTACATAATACATTATCTATACATATTAAATTGACCTTTCATTGCATGTTAAATATCTCGAAGAATAAGGTTTACAAACAATATTTTTACTTTTACAAATAAAAACTATTCTTTTTTCTGTATTAAGCAATAATCTGGCGCATTTTTGCAATCCGGCGCAGAAAATTTTGGCGCATATTTATTTAAATATATAAATAGTAGATATCGGTGTACACTATGATAGTACACTAATGCTATTATATGTATCACATACTACATATACTATGTATACTAGGATAGTACACATACTGAAGTGTACCTAAAGTAATGCACCATACGTGAAGGATCGAGTATACTATTTAGAAAAAGTTTTACCTTTAAGTACTATAACCTTCAAAAAAGAACTTTATGTTTACCTGCTGTAACGTGATTTTAATAATGCTCTTTTCGATTGTATAAGAAAAGAATTATTTGTTTTCTAGTAGAAGATGTCCGCGACACAATTGTTTTCGTTGGTGTTTGTTAGGAAAGGAGCAGAGATTTTGTTGGGTCTGAAAAAAAGAGGACTTGGAGTAAATTTGTGGAATGGCTTTGGCGGGAAAGTGGAATCTGGAGAAACGATTGTTCAGGGAGCCGTTCGGTAAATCGTTTTGAACAATTTCTCTATTTTTAATGAAAAGTTTTAAAACAAAACAAATTAGAAACATTATGTTCAACAACAATTTATTCATAAATATCACATTAACAATAAATTTCAACAAAATGTCTTGTTATGTTTATGGTATACAACAATAATTTACGAAAATTATATTCAAGCATTAAATTAGGTTCTTAATAATTTTGTAATCATTCATTATCTAGGTTTTTGTTCGAAATTTTTAATTACGATCAAGTTTGTATACATGAGTTTTTAAACCTATTAATCAATTAATTGTTCCTTAAACTTATTGCAAAATTTGAGTTGTAAAACATTTTACAGTTGTAATGTGCAGGTACATGCTTAAAGAATAAAATAAGTTACTAAACATGAATAAAAACTGTTCCGTTAAATAATAAGAATAATAATAAAGTAGCGATGGTAATCGTATAAATTTAATTTTTCTATATAATTTGCAGCGAATTGAAAGAAGAATCTGGTCTGACTGCACAGGACTTGAAAAAGATTGGTATTTTACAATTTGAGTTCGAAGGAGTTGAGACTCAGATGGAAGTCCACGTTTTCGAGACGTTCAAGTATAATGGAGAAGCAACAGAATCTGAAGGTATTTAGCTCCTACGTTGACATTTTAATCAAATAGAATTTTACACTGCTCGTTCATTTGTTACGTTATTCCTTGTCAGTAATTAATTACAGCGTGTATATAAAACCAGTTCATTTTAAAAATGAAATTTCTCAGTAACCAAGTCATCTACAAAATGTAAAACTGGTTTGACATGGTGTAATTACAGTGAATAAAAGAAAACGTTCGTAACAAAATAAAATCCTAACACCTATGTAGTCTCTTACTAAACAAATTGTTCGCGTACTTAGATTTCTAGTAAATATATCCTAGTTATAGATAAATATTTTTTTTGTTCAGAAATGCGACCAGAATGGTACGATATAAAAGATATTCCATTTAAACAAATGTGGCCGGATGATGAATATTGGTTTCCTTATATGTTACGAGGAGAATTGTTCAAGGGATACTTTCTCTATCGAGGTCAAGACCTAATTGTCAAACATAAAATTGAAACTATGGAAGAGCTACCAGTGAATAATATCCTTTAATTATATTTCTCAACATTCACGCACATTAAAAAGGAAATGCACTTTTACGTCTTTCTGCATTAAAATTCGATAGACTAACGAATTTGTTCATACCAAATTCCGCTTAGATCGATTTTGTATTAAAAAGATTTTGAAGTATTCATTGTACAAATATTTTACAGACTCCCTACACTACCTAAGCTACCTTAAACATATAAAAGCTTTACCAACACATCAGAGATCATTGAATAAATGTTTCAAATATACTGCGAGGCTAATAAATTAATTTACTATTCGTCGTTAGCTTGCCAACCTAAATATTTACAAAAACTGTATCATATCGTATCACAAACGATAAAAATATCCTGCTTAATTCACCTCCTATTTCTAAATGATAATTTGCAGAAAATATTTCGGTCAAGCACCATATAGCTTGGACAGATACAAATTTTCGAGTTTTAGTGCGAGAGATCTTAGATTACAAACTAAGGTATAGTGGCGAGCATATAAATAGGGAATTGTGAACTCGTCGACTTACTTTCGTGTTATAATGCAAACTTTAAGTTGAATCGATCTTTCAGAGATACTACATTAAACTGCATTTATTATGCTTTTTAAATCGTACGATGATTATTAATTTTGATATACAGTTTCAGTATGTGATACACATCACATAATTTATTTAGTCTAGATGGTTTTCCTACTTTCACTTCTTTTTCTACATCGTTCCACAATGAAACACAGCATTATACACATATAAATATTGTCAACAATGCAAATTAAATTGGTTCAGATACTGTTTCTCTATTTACATGTTCGCGGAAAACACTCATCATCAGTATTGTACATTTGGATACACACATGAAATTGTATATGATATGATTTAGGAAGCTTAATAGATGCAGTTTAACGTAGTATCTCTGAAAAGTCGATTCAAATTTAAGCTTGTACTATTACATTTAAATAAATCGACGACTTTACGTTTCCCTATTTATATATTCGCCGCTGTATGTCATGGACGTATAGAATTGTGAATTAGTTGTATCACCGTTGTTCTTTGCACCTTTATGCAGCCGACCAGTGTTCAGACCTCCATAATAAAGCGTACATGCTGTGCCTGAGGTCTTCTGCGTCTAACGAGTCAATAGGATAGTCGGTGTACCTTGAAATCAGACTCCTGTAACCCTGACCAACAGTTGCCAATACCAATTTCTTTTCATCTGATGATTTAAAAGAAATTATTTGGCAGACTTTGCCTTCGAAAGGTCTGAAAACAGTGATTGGTCTTAGAGAATTGCATTCTGCTACCACAATGCAGCCCCAAGTTGTACCGATGTACAACTGGTTCCGACAAGTTTCGAACGTTGTCACTTGACACTTCTCCGTAGACAGATTCTCCTCTATAGAGATCGACTTGAGACTCTCCGAACAAGGTACTAGCTTCGACATGTCCAGCTTATTTATTATCTGCCTGGTGTCCACGTCCCACTGATAAACAATGCATCCAGGATACGTGTATGATAGTATACAGTTCTCAGCGCTCAGTAAATATGTAGCAAACAAATTCTTAGTAGCTGCCTCTCCGGTGACATGAAAAACTTGCAGCGTATCTATCAGGCTATTATCTTTCAGTATGTAGATGGAAATTTTGCCAAAGCTTTGCCCAACCCATAATTCGAGTATACGTTTTTTCCTGTAAACAGCTGCCAGAGAATATGTCTTAATATTGTCTTGCGTCTCAGTCACAACCTCCATCTTCTTCATCTGTGTGAAGGAGTTGGTCAACAAAAATATCCTACCGCTGTGTAGCGCCACTACGAACTGCTTCATCTGCTCCAAATAGATTAAACCAATCACCTTCGACTCCCTGCTGTGATCGGGTTCTAGATTATAGCTAGCGACACAACCAAAGTTACTGCCTAGATAGACGTGCACTTGGCCTATGTTGTCACCGATCCAGATGTACCCATCTACGCCGCACATTGCGTAGGGTATCACAGGAGTCTCGATCCTAACATGTTGTAACCAGCCCTTCTGTGTCCCCAGTAACATGTCTACTTCGCCGTTATTATGTCCAAACCAGATTTCATCTCCGTTTATGTTTTCCTCAATAGTTCGATTTGTCATAGTGATAGCTGTTACTTGAGTCCTTTCAGTGAGCATTATCACGTCTATCAAGTGCGTAAATTCTGGTGCAGAAGCAATCGAGACTATCTGACTGGCCGTGGGTCTGTCTTTAGGATTCTGTGCCCAGCATATCACCATTAAATCCAGAGCATAGCAGGGATGGAATGTTTCTCTGTAAGTTAACGGCGGCCTCCCACCCTCTAAAATGCACTCTTTGACTGCCTCGTGACCTTCGAACGGTTGCCTTAGAGTGATTAATTCGTATACGAACATTCCAAACGAGAAAGAGTCAACTTTCTCAGTGTACTCTTCTTCGCCGTTGTACTTGATGATTTCCGGTGCCATAAATCCCTCGGTTCCACCAAATCCTTTAGCACCCGTCGGCAACGTTAGCCTGGAAATGCCATAATCCGCTACTTTGACGTGGACAGGATGCTCGGGGTGATCCTGGAAAGGCAGAGGCATCTGCCAGACCAAAACATTCTCCGATTTCAAATCTCTATAAATCACGTGTTGCTGGTGTAGATACTCCACGGCTTTCGCAACCTGCAATATTATAGTTTGCAAGGTGTACGGGTCTAATTTAGCACCTGAACGCCTGTAATTTCTCAGTACATTATCCAATGCACCTTCCGGTGCTAGATCTAGCACTAAAGCAAGAGGACTGACCACTATGCCAATCAGAGGAACAATGTTAGGGTGTCGAAGTGTTAATAGAATATTCAGCTCCTGTCTAGCGGTGCAGTAAGCTTTACAAGCGTACTGCAGAGGGTCTCTGTCCCACTTGCTTTGCGCAGCTTTGTAAGCTAGCACTGCGGACTGTTTCGAATTCGGGCCTGGTGGAACTGGCTGTAGCATCTTGATGGCAACATCAGTCTTCTGATAGGATCCTGGCAAGCGACAGACCCCCTTGAAAACGAATCCGAACGCCCCGCGGCCCAACAGCTTCCCTAATTTGATATCCTCTGACTTGATTAAGTGTTTCATCCCTAGATCCATAAAAATAATGTCTGGAGCCACATGAGACAGAGGTATGTCGGAGTGTTTAGGACAACTGATGGGCTTATTACTATAGGCGGACAGTATGCACTCCTCCACCATCCATGAATAAGCCAAAATGCCCTCGAAATGGGAGTTTTGTTTCGAAATATCAGGATGACCTTCCAGAGATGGCATTCTGCTAGATGTTAGACTATCGTAGCCCACTCCACTGTCTCCGTCGGACTTATAACTGTCCTGGCTCTGTCTTTCCTTGTTTACATAATATTTCTGGATGTCCTCGGCCAGCCGATCGTTGTCGCTAATGTCGTTTTCATTCTCCCCATTGTTCAACAAGCATCTAGGGCAAGGTATCAGACGCGTAACTAACAGTTTGCCTTCGGAAGTGTGCACGAAACGTGTTCCCAGCGTGGGATACCAGTCCTCTAACAAAATATCAATATGATCGACAATCAAAGCTAATAGTTGGGGCATACTTTCTGGACGAGGCTCAACGACGATCGCTTGATACCCCATAGGCTCCTCATCGGCTGAATCAGACAATATCGGTTGCTTAATCACTAGAGTATCGACTGGAAACCAAATCTCTAAGATCGCTGAATTTTTTAAGTCCACCGTGCACCAAATCCCATCCTGCTTCAACTTAAACTTAAACTGTCTATAGTCGTACGGAACATTTTTCAAGTTATAATTGACTTCCTTGAGCCGTAGCAGAGTAATGTTAGCGTACCTCAGCTCAATCCCTGTTTGCCAGAGCACCCATTCAGCCTGAGTATCCAGTAAACTTATAAAAATATTATCATCCACGAAATCTTTGAATGGTGCCAAAAAAGACATCACTATCTCAACTATAGCGTCGTCAGCTAATATCCTTGTTATAAGTCTTGACCAAAAGCCACTTGGAAAGTAGGACATAAGAAGCAGCCTTGTCACGGAACAATCTGGCTGTGACCTTGACGTCAGTACACATTCTGTGTTCTGTTTGTCAGCGGAGTTTTGGAAGCTGATTATGGGAGATGTAATCTTTTTAGTTCTCACATGCCAGCCTCTTGTTTTCACAGGGATTTTGATCACCTGGTTGTTTCTCAAAATGTCCTCCTCGGTTGGCAGCAAAGAGGGAATCAGCAGAGTACGATAATCCCAAGTTAGAGCCACTTCAAACTTATTTAATAGACTCACAATGTAGCCTTGAGTGTCTATGGAGGATATCGTAGAAGATTTAAAGACATGTTGTATATCATCCAGCTTCATAATCCCAGATCTAGAGAAGGGATTGATCTCACGAATGGTCACTACGTGCGCCAACATGTCGCAGAGCCACTGAGGATCCAGGAAATACAAATCTTTTAGTGTAGCATCATCGTAGTGCAGAATAATGCCATTCTCATGCAGAAACAGCGTAGCCTGATGTAATTCTGCAGGGTCTCTGAAGGACCGATGCAGCTTCTGAAGTTCGTTGTTCACTGCAGTATAGTACTGGTCCGCTTTCAGCACTGGATCTCCTCCAGACAGTTTCCTGTCATGAGCCAGTTGAATCACGACGTCCTCCAAGGCAAGGTAACTGGAGGGAACCTTCTGTTCCAGCAGAAGCTCCTTGCTGCCAGGAGATCTGAGGCTGAAGACAACGTCATAGATCAAGTTGCACAACATCTTGATGTTGTGTCTGGTCTTGCAGCTCACTTCTATGGTCTCCATGACCTTCGGCAAACCGCACTTTTCAGCATCGACCACATTTATGAACTTGTCACGAATGTATTGCTGCAACGCTTCGCTGTGCTCGTTAGATATATCATAATGGGTGCCAATGATGATAACTGGGGAGTTCGGAGCTCTGCTCTGAATGTTTACTAGCCACTGGAAGATCTCTGAAACGCCCTTGAAGCCATCTATGATCCTCCAGACAACCAGATACAAACTACGCTTGGATAGGAAGTACTGATGAGTCGCATAGTACTCCTTTTGCCCCCCAAAGTCCCAGGTTCTGAAGTAGACTGGTCCATGAGAAGACTGACCTCTGACTTTCTTCTCATAGATCCAGTCCCCGATGTCGACACCAACTGTGGATATTATAGTCCCTCTGGCAGTCTTCGCGTTGATGTTCTTGTTGCCCATTCTCTTCGCCCAATGCTCGGAAGCTTTCTTCTTATTTGGAACCTCGCCTTCCTGCCTCAGCTGTTCTAATAAACTCGTTTTACCAATTCCCTGAATCCCTACGATCATCAGCTTCATTCGAGCGTAGGGTTTAGCGTCCTCCAAGATTGACTTTAAATATCCAATAACGTCCATCGTTTTGTACTTCTTCGACTCGATCATAGTCTTCAGAGGCTCCTGCAGCCGGCAACCTTGCGTGTTTAGGTTCCACAAACGAGACAGTAATCCCATTTGCGGAGGTAACTCCATAATATCAGGATTTCCGCTTATGTTTAACACGGAAAGATTATTGAGCTCGTAAATGTTCTGAGGTATTTCTTTCAGTTTGTTATTACTGACGTCCAACATGCTGACGTTGGGGAACAGCAAATACAACTTCGAGCCAGAGTAGGTCATCTTCATGTCTTTCTCGACATTTTCCTCGTCCAAAGCTGGCATCTCTCCATCGTCGATCGAAGTCAATTGAATTCTGCTGAGGTGATTATTAGCTAATATCAATGTTCGCAGATTCTCCAACCGAAGATGGCGCCTGTGGGTGCAGACTGACATCAGAACTACGTCTCTCAGAGACGTTGCTGTCTGCCTATTGCTGCCTGGAACTATCGGAGACTGGACATTGGTAGTGGGACAGTAGCAGGCAGTGTTAGCTTGCTCCATTGCATCGGCACTATCTACCTGCGGCAAGCTGGGCCATCTAGAGATCTGATTGTTGGACAAATCCAATTGTTTCAGGCTCGCAGGGTAGGATGTTATGTGGCTCATGGATCTTAAAGAATTATAAGCCATGTTCAGTCTCACTAAATTAACAGCTAGACAGGGTAATGCCACTGGGATGCTGTTAAATAAGTTATGTGCTAGGTTCAAAGATGTTAGAATAGATCTAGCTCCGTTTTCATTGTCATCTGTGATCTTTTCCGAGACTTGGACCGACTTGGTCCACACATGCGGACGATTCATCTCGATGATACGAGCGTTTGCTATTTTGGTGAAGGACTCGAACTCTAGAGAGTCTTCTCGGGACATGCCTAATTGCGACGCTATGCTCGGACTGTGATTTAAAGCGTCGTCTCGCTGAGATTTGCGTAGGATGTTTTGAGACACCTGACTGGGCAGGTCTTTGAGTAGATTAAAGGACGCGTTCAGCTCTTTGAGTTTCGGTGCTCGCCACAGATTGTCCGGGAGACACTGTAGTTTATTGTTGGAAACGTCCATTACTTCTAGGACTGGTAGACTCATGATAAACTCGGGCAGCTGCTCTAATCTGTTGTCCTGAAGGTATATCTCCTCCAGAACAGGACACAATTTGTCCTTCTGGCTTTTTGGATCAGCAGTTAGGCTGTCTATCTTGTTCTGAGCCATGTTGAGATACCGTAGACTTTGTAGGTAAAATAAAGTAGAAGGTACAGAAGTTATAGAATTACGGGAAATATCTATCCTTGTAATAGCGTAGAGGACCAAGTCGTTATTCTTCACGTTCAGTTTCTTGTTAACATGCAGCACAGCGTCCACCAGCCACTGAGACCTAATTTGCGAGAGATGACACTGTTGATTGTGCCAATTAATCATTGTTGGTGTGTTTGGAAACAGTGTCGAGTATGTGACATTCCCAAAAGAAGGCAAAGCTGAGAAATGAGAGGTCTGAGTGCACTCGGTCATTGCCTTTTTGTTAATTTTGTACTCGGAGTCTGGGTAAGCCTTTATTGACAGCAGTTTCGCTGTTAACGGCTCATCCCGGTTTTGTGCGGCAATTTTTATAGCTTTGCATGTGTTGTCAACAGCACCATGCTTCAGTAATAGGTCGGCTATCTTTATGTCTTGCTGCAGGCAAGCTATGATTAAAGCACTGGAAAAGTTGCTCTCTGCATCGCTCTGATCGTAAGGAACTTTTAATGGTAGATTAGGATCAGCACCTGCCATTAGCAAGGCTGTCACTACGTCTATGTACTTGCCTTTCACTGCTGCGTGCAAAGCAGTTTCGTTACCATTGTTACAATATAGATCGAAATTCAAGGGACACATCATGTTATCGTCTTTTTTATCGAATGCTTTGCTTCTGAAATTCAAGCTGGACATTAACCTTTGAATCCCACTGGAAATCTTTCTTTTAGACATTGGCAGCGGCTGAGTCACTCCCATGTCCTCCTCCTTAATTTTCCTTGCTTTCACTTTGTAATTTAGCAACAGTTCCACGATCTTAATATTTCCAAGCATGCTGGATATGTAAAGAACATTCTGCCCTGTAACATCTTGAGTGTTTATGTCAAACGGCATATCGTACTCGAATTCCCCTGACGAGTCTTTGTAGCATTGGTACATGTGTTGTGGGTATTCGAACTTTAATAATAAATCTATAACTAGGTAGTGACCGTTTATAGCCGCTGCATGGATTGGCAGCCATTTTTCCACTGTCAAAGATTGAATCTGCTTAGGAAAATGTCTGAGAAGAAGGTCCACAATCTCCACCTTGCCATTATAACAGGCAATGTACAACGGACAGTACTTGGTCACAGAGTGCGTTCTGCAATCTGCGCCATTATCCAAAAGCAGCCGCACTATGTCTCTGTGACCCATTTCGCAGGCTGTAAACAACAATGTGTTTGCACCACTGGGTGCCATATTAACGATATACTCGACATCGGACACAAGACTCTGGATAATGTTCCTAGCAGCCACTGTATCTCCCTGGATACAAGTCGCGCGCAGAGAAGCATGTGTTGCCAGCTTTGCCAACTCATACTTCTCTGCCGCAGAGATTAGTAAATTCTTACAAGCCTCCTGCTTGTTTTTCTCGACTATGTCTATCGGTTTCTCACCGTTATTGTCTGTGATCATCAGGTCTGCATTAAATTCCAGTAGCTTTTCGATGTTGGAACTGTGACCATGTTCTGCGCAGATGTGCAGTGATGTTCGATAGTGACCTCTGGGCCCACAGGGGATGTTCGGATTAGCACCGGCTGATAGCAGGACATCCAAGCATCTCGAGTTCTCTGTGATTGCTGCAGCATGCAATGGGGTCCTGCCCCATGAGTCCTGGCTGTTTATGTATTGCGCGTGTTCTCCTCTTAAAAGGTCTTCTAACAGTTCTGCGTTGTCCCATAAAGCAGCTTGGTGCAATAGGCGGCCAGGGAAGTCTTCATCGATTGGAGTATAATCTTCCATGATTGAATCTGGAATGATTTTGCCATGAAAGCACGCCAGCTCACCATTATTAAAATATAATATAACAGCAATATTAAATTAAATACAAGTATGTTTATACTTACAAAATTATATCTATAAATTGTTACAATTTTCAATTGCATATGTGCTTATCTGGTGCATTCTTCTTTTATGATAGTTTGCATAGTATTTTGTTCCAGATCGATCAAAATTAAATGCTTCATTGTAAATTTTATAGTTATTTACGAATTTACATATTTCCACTAAATCTAAAGTGGAAATTGAGTATTTAAAATTGTATATAAACATTTGAAAAATGTCAGTTGTTTGTCACATTTTCGATCTAGTTTCTATTTTATTTCGAATTACGAATTGTTTTGGTAATAATAAAAATATCGTCAGTTTTTTATTGTTAATATGGCCATATTTGGAATGCTAAATTAAATTTACACATACGAAATTTTGTGTATACCTAAAAACGTAAAGATAAATGATCGTGATGAAAATCATGGTTCGTTTCGCAACTCACTTTAGTCATTTAAACATCCTCCATATTTTATTGCTGTTTTTCTTACACTGACAGGATGGTGGTCACTGTCAATTGAGTGAAACGTAAGAACAACACCAAAACTCACTTGGTGATCGCCATTTTGTCAGACCTCTTTATCGACTGTACACACCATACACACCTTTAAAATCCCACGCATCAGTGACATCGAATCGATTAAAATAAATACATAGTATCTGATATTACGTAACATTGTTATTAGACTACAGATATTTATGCAAGTTCCCTTTTTCGTTCATTATACAAAAAACAAAATGACGGAGAACTTTCTCATGTTAACTATAGAAAAAATGAAATGTCTTCTGCAAAAAATAAAAAAAATCTATTCATTTTCATTTATATACACGATCGCTTGCATTTCCAAATTTTAAATTGTTTGTCCTTGCATTATCGAAGTGGATTTAATCATGATTGATGTGACTTATTAATTCATTTTATTGTACTATAATTTTGTTTTTGTTACTGATAACAGAAGTCTTTAGTTAATTTTTATTGTACTTTCTCTCTAGTATTACGCATGTAAATATTTAGAAGTAAAGAGTAATTGATAGGACGATGATTAACTTGTTGTCAAGACATAATATAAAATGTAAAACATAAAATATAGAAAATATGAAATATACTAAGTATAAAGGAATAAATATATGGAAAATACAAATTATGAAATATAGTAAATATAAAACATGAATTATAGAAGATATAAAATATCTGTAATGTATAGGTCGATTCAGATAAACTCTTGCACTGGATATATAAACATGGAATTCTTTTAATTAGAAAATTAGAAAATTTTATACAATACACATTCATAAACATTCTACTGGCAGCCTTCGAGGCTCAATGCTCTCGCCAAATTTCTAGCAACAGCCAGCCTAAAAATTTCAATTTCTACTTGAAACTTAGGGTCGTCACCATGAGCTTCAACGCAACGTAATAATTCGTAACAATCGTTGGAGGATATGATTACGTCTTTGGCTTCCAATAATGGGATAGCATCGGACAAAAGAATCGACCAGAAGCTGAAATATGAATTTTTTTACCGATGTCTTCTCAATCAATTTCGTATTCTATATTTTACTTACTATTTTGGAGTTAGATTTGAGACTAAAAGGGACACCAATAAGCTTGCTGCTTCTTTGAACTCTCCAATATTATACATTTGATGAAACTCGCAATATTTTCCTATCAGAGAAATACAATTACAATATGTATCACTTTTTTTTTTACAATTAACGTAACTTTTCATAGAAAATGATCTAAAATTTATTTTATTACCTAAAAATGTAAGCCTATCACTGGCCATCATACAGAACCCTAAATTCTCTAAAAGATCGCGACATTCGAGTTTGCCAGTGTCCGCGTATTGTTTTAAAAATTGGTCAGCTATGTAAGTTACAAAACCACTGTCCTGTCCCTTCAATGCCCATGCAAGTGCATTTCCAAGTCTGCCGTGTTTTATGCATTTTATTCCTTGGATTTTGCATATGCTAGTCACTGAAAAGAAATTCTTAAATAATTACTATATATATATGATATATATTGAAATAATATTTCATTATCTAAAATTACTAACCAATATGGTCCATTCTATTATCGCGAGCTATATCTATAATTTTATTTATTCTTGCTTCCGATCCCATCGGCAACGATTGTATCAACAGTTCGAGTCTTGCTAAACCTTCCATAGGACAGTGCATTAAATAACTCGCGCCACATTGCCAAAGTGAATGATGCTCCATCAATGCATTGCCATATTCTAGTATTAGAGATTCATGCAGTTGGTTTGTGACCCTTAAACAGACAAAATTATTTTCCATTAATTTCATAGAATATTGTATTCTTTTGAGGTTTCCAAAGAAACAAGAGACGAATTTCGCCTTGAAAAGATTGAAGCGTTAAAGTCGTCAGAGTTTAACAGCAAAGCGATCATTAAATCACTTACTCGATTTGATCTTTATCTAAAACTTTCAGTCTGCCACAAGTGTATAGTAAATCTACTAAATGAGTTGCGAACCATCCATTATCCCCCATATACTGTATTTCCTTAATAACTTGGTGCAGATCGCTTTCCATCAAAGCTCTTATAGCATTATCAGACGGTCTATTAGCCTGCCATCTTTTAACAATACTGTTCGCATGATGCGAAAGCTCAGGTTGTTTGCAACATGGAGATGTATAAAACAATTTGGCTGCTAACAGTTCGTACCAAGCATCTGTATAAGATGTTAATTGCCACAGAACTTCCTGTTCTCCTGCAATTAACTAAATTGAATTTTTTTAAAGAATCTAAACTAATTAAATATCAGGTAATTTCATTTATAATATGACAACATTATAAATACCTTCATAATCATTTCTAAATCCTGATCAATGATGAAATCTTTGCTACTCAAATGCGAGCCTAAATCTAACTGCCAGTGCTTCCAACGCATATTGAACTCGTTTACTGAATAACCACCGTATACATTGTATACTGGCATTGTTTTAAGTATATTGTCGGCAATAATGAAGGCAGGATCATCTGCTTTACTGTGCAATGCTAGAAGAGCTCGCACTGATTCCAATTTCCCATGTAATGTGCAACGAATGACTGTCTCCCAGTAGTTAGCATGTTTCAAGTCTGCACCAATTGTCTTCAGAGTCAGTATTTTATTTGCCATACGTTCCGTAGATGGAAAATGAAATTTGATCCATTCTAACAATTGTGGTAGAACTACATCTCCTAAATTTAAAAGGGCAATGAATTGTAATTGATATAGTTAGGATACACTTCTATAAAATGCAACAAAACTCTTTACCTGGTACAATATCTATATATAAAATTTCTGTTAAGTGCCAGACACATTCAATCTGATAAAATATTGTAAGAAAATTCTCCAGCGATTCTTTCTTCTCCAACAATGATTTTCCACATGTATCTTGCAAGCTTTCTATACAAGCTCTTAAGATAGATCTGTATTGTTTGCTATGTTTCAAAAGCTCTGGCCTAATGTCATCGGAAGACACTTTAATTTTTCGAATAGATAAAAAGACACCGTTACTTTCATTTACTAGTTTGCGTAATTGCGGTGAAAATAAAATTACTTCTGGCTTTAAAATGTGTACAGTTGGTCTGTATTTAGCGAAGTCTTTGTTTTGCAAGTTTTTGGTGTTGTATATGCTGATTTTGTTGCTGTTTATCCAGTTTGCCGAGAGTCGTTCGTTTTTGTGGATATCTGGGATATCCTGAAAATGAAACAAATTATAATTAATAAATTTCTATGATTAATAGTCTCGTCAGTTTACAGTTTTCGAACAAATATAAGTCGTGCATAAAGGAGTAATTTAATTTTTGCAGATTACGAACCTTTTTACAAAATTTCAACGATAAACTGCACATTACAAAGGGGTATAATTTAAGTAGTATTTATTTGGTTGTATTTTTAAACATTTTTCATTCAACAAAAAAATGTTTCCATGGCATCAAAATAACAATGATGAGGTTAAGTGTTATAGGTTATGTATGAATTCAAAGCATGCTGTTAGAAAAATAATAATACTTACGATAGTCGGTGGATTTTCGACATCGGCCATAATCGTTAGTGAAAAACCTTCAGTTCGAAGTATTTGTTAATTTATTTTAATTACATGAATTTTGCATTCGCGGTCAATTATTCTCTATGATTTTCCCGTAGAGTAGCAACTATCGATACTGACACTGACATGTTCGATTACGATTACGATTGTATGTATCGATATAAGTAGGCTGCGCCCTGCGCCGGAGCAAAACTAGCGCCACTCGAGGTGAACTAACGAAGACAGAGAAACAGATATGTTTTTCGCAGGAAAGACAGTGACAGAGAATATGGATCAGCTTGATTTTTCGAAAAACCCGGTCGGCCTGCATTTAGCGAAGAAGCAATATTTTTTTATGCTCTTTGGGTTGAAATACTCTCAGTATTATTGCGGGTATTTCAACACAAAGAGCATTTGGAAAAAGTGTACAGAAAAAAATTTGTTCTATACAAACGTACACTTTTGTTGTTTATAAAGTTCCAAGAGCCAAATTGCAAAAAAGGGCTCTGTTGGGGACCCCGCAATAATGCAGAGAATATTTCAACACAAAGAGCATAAAAAAATATTGCTTCTTCGCTAAATGCAGGCCGACCGGGTTTTTCGAAAAATCAAGCTGATCCATATTCTCTGTCACTGTCCTTCCTGCGAAAAACATATCTGTTTCTCTGTCTTCGTTAGTTCACCTCGAGTGGCGCTAGTTTTGCTCCGCGTGTTCGATTGCGACTATATGTATCAATATGAGTATCGATACTGATGTGTTCGATTACAATGGTACAATATGAATTGATAATTATGGTATATATTCGATAGATAGATTATAGAATAAAAAATTTCGATAGTTTGACTTTGAAATATATATGTATTATATTTGTGGGACTTTGATCTTGAAATTTGTTATGATAAAATATTTTCAAACCCGTTCGAATTCTCGTTATTTATAATTTATAATAAAGGGTTGTAAAAGGTCAATCAATAAAAAATACGCTATTATTAAATAAATGCCCTTTATTAATCGAGATTAAAATAAAAATAAAAATCTATATATATATAGATTATATATATATTTTATTTATTATTATTATTTATTATTATTTTATTATTATTATATATATATATATGTAGTATTTGATCTATTCGTTTCTTTCTTAGATCCATAAAATCCGCAGTGTGTGTGTTTACTCATCGCAAACTGGTTTGTTGCAATTTTCGCGAGTTTGCGTACGCTTTCTAGAACTACCGTTGTTATAACAAATATATAACACTATTACTTTTATTGTTCCGGTGGAATCACATTGAATTTGTGTAGTGGGTGGTGTTATATATTAGTTAATTGGTAGGGCTTATGTGCAACGTAGATTTAATAGCAAGCTTCGTCGAGAATAATGTTTCATAATTTGTAGATTTTTTACGAACTATCTTCGATAATTGAAGTACATAAAAAAGTCTTCCTCGTCGATCCACGACGCACAAATATGTTTTTTTTTTTAAATTCAAAGAATACTGAAATTCATCACGGAAACCACAAATAACTTATCAAACAAATAATGTAATTATATAGTCTGACTTTTTATTTTATGATGTCGCTAATAACCTGCTAGAAATTGACGCGACATAAAACTATATAAATAAGATAAAATATACAGCGTGCAGCTGTTTTGGATAGAAAGAAAAAGTTGATATCTGGTAAAGTATTTTGAATAATGGTCATTAATGGAAACCCGGGTCACGTGAAATTTTTCGGTCATAAACATAAGGGTTATACGAGGCGTGTTCTTTTTAAATCGAACGTCTAAATCATTTCCGTTATCAAAAAAGTGACGAAGATGAATTTGCACGTATATGTAGCTTTGAGTATGAAAATGTAGGTGTGACCTTGAAGAAGAGGTGCTTTTTTTCCACGACAAGGTCGAAACAAAGCGAAGTCGAACGCGTACGTGCGAATGAAATCGAGGAATGCGAATATGCGAGCAACGTATCTAGACCGGGGATGTTTGTGCGTTTTCCAATTTTTGTAAACGAACTTTAAGAAAGTGGAATCAAATAAGATCTTGTTTTCAGTGGTAGTAGTCTTTGTAGATCTGAAATAAATAAGAATCGTACTAAACTCTGTTGAATTTTATATTCTAGCATTTTTTGAAAATTTTTTCTCTCTCTCAGGAGCTATAAATGCATAAAGGGGGGGGGGGAGCGGGGTCCGCAGCCTATTTATTACTTTATTCTCGGTAAAGTAATTAGCGAACTGATTTATTTATCGTTTCATTTCACTTGATCTTCCATCATCGTGCCAATTCGACACATTGCGAACACGTTAAGTTGCGAAACTAATTTAGATGTTCCACAGTGTAGGTATACTGTTTTTTGTATTTCGTTTAATTTTCCGGGGCGAACCCGCGTTTCCCCCATCGGGGTCTGGAGTCTGGAGTCCTGCACCATGCCGAGACTCTCTCCCCCCCCCCCAGGACTGGCGTGACCTTTTGCGGGGCCAGAATACACATTTAAATCCTATACATACTTAAATTTCATAATAAGGAATTGTTTATTATAAGTACAAAGGATGTTGCATATATTTTTTGTAAGATGAATATTACATAATTTTTTTCGCTTTTTCCGCCGCAAAAGTTTTGATTACGTCATCAAAATTTATTAAGTTTACTACTTCGCTTTCCACTGAAAGAATAGCCAGAGATGTAAATCGGTCTTGGCTTATCGATGATCGAAGATAATTTTTTATTAGTTCCAACCGCGAGAAACTACATTACAGCTAAAGCCACGGTTACTGGAGTAGTTAACATTATTTGTAACGCCGCACCGTGGTCATCGCGATCGCTTACATGGGACATTACCCAACTTGAAGACACCGATGGCACTCTTATAGAATATTGGTACCTTAAAGAAATGCAAGTCATATTTTTTCGCATCCATAATTCGCTTTCAAGGGGCAAAAAATTCAATGAAAGTACAAAATCCGTGATTAAAGTAGGATTGTCGCAAATAACTATTGATATAGTTTAATTTCTCGTGAAAAGTACATTTCTCTAGAAGCGTTCGGATTTTTTTTATCTGAAATAGCTACCAGGATAAAAGGACTTTATGGAGTTCAGAGTTGGGAATTAATCGATTAAAATTTTAATCGTGATTGATTGATTAATGTATACGATTAAAAAAAGAAATCGTCGAAAAATCGGCGATTGATTCAATCGATTGATGAAGTTAATCGTCAATCGTTGATTGAATGAAGAAATTGTCGAAAAATCGGCGATTGATTCAATCGATTGATTTAATCGTCAATCGTCGTAGCTTTCCAGGAATAATAACATCAAACATAAAAGCACGTAAATAGAGTATGTATTATAGACCAAATGACAATACACCTAAACTCAGTTTACATTTTTTTCAGTATCCATACAGTTTTGATTACGTATTTCATTTTGAAATTTCAGCAGTTAATCATTAATCAATTGACGTTAATCGAAATTAACGATTAATAAGTATTTAATCGTTAACCGCAATTAACGACTAAACTAGGAGATTAATTGTTAATTGCGATTAACGATTGAAGTAGAAATTTAGTCGTCAATCGAGTTAAACTGAAATTTGATGATTTTTGTCACGCCTTCAAATTGAATCATCGCTACTAAAAAAATGGCTTGCATCTGTTTATGGTATGTACCATCATTCTGTAAGAAGTTAATAAAAATCGGTGTTTTCTAATTGAGTAATTTCCTTAACACCTAATCTCCTCCGCACCCGTGTTGCACACGTGTCAACGTTTGATGTCAACATTTAATGTCAACGTCTGCAACACGCGGCAACGAAATATTTCAATGCAAAGACGGGAGAGAAAATCTTGCACTCATGTCAGTGTGGAGCAAGTTGTCATCGATTAGTGGATTATGCGATTGCACACACTCCCGAATATTCAATCTACTATACAGGGGGTCCTGCAAAATGTCTGATGAGTGGACTACGGATTTTATGCATTTATGACAAAAATGGGTATGTACAATTTAAAACAGTGGAGGTATTAAAAAGATTTAAGGCCACCAATGTAGTACCAGCTTCACCTTAACAAGATCATTAAAAGAAGAATGAAATTTTTTTATTTGGCTCCCGTGTCTTGTAATCAATGCAAACATGTTTTATTTTGCATAAAGATCCGCAGTCTACTGATGAGTTTTTGTAGACCACGGGGCCTTTCAAAACGCGAGGACAGGTTCTGGCGAACGCGCTGAACCTGCCTCGCGCCGGCCCTGCTTCCCCCCGCAACCATAACAGCAGGCAGGTACGTCGGCGTCCCATCCGCGACAGCGGCGACCCTAAGCTCCAACAATAATGGGGGAGTGGGTTCGCAATGGTCCGAGCTTGCGCAGATTCGCGAAAAGGCGCGTCCTGGCTGCGTCCGAGCCGAAGCTTTTACTCGTCGACGAGCTTCCGTGCTGGAGTGTCTTTGCCGATCCCGAACAAGTCAGCGCAAGTGCTAGAACGAAGTGTTCCCCACTGTCTCGAGTCAACCGAGCGAATCTCGCAAACGAACGTCCCGCGATTAATTTCGAAGTGTCGTCCGGTTGGTTTCCGATTAAAAATGTAAGTGATCGCGCGAGCCAGTTCCGGATCGAGGGGTCAAAGGATCGACGTAGATCGCCGGAGGCTCCATGGCGTGAGCGCTGACACCATTTCCACCCCTTCGTCAACGTCTGAAGCTCGACTATACTGTCAGGTATGTGTTCCCAGACAGTTTCTTCCGTACCGATCTATTTTCTTTCAGATTTTTCCGGTTCCTTAGCCGCGGCAATCAGTTAGATCCGTAGAGGGTAGCTTTTTAGAGGGTTGTGTTAGAAGGATGATTTAGGGGATGAGGGATTGCTCAACTAGGCGTGTGAGCATGGGGTTCTTTGGATTTTGAAGCTTTTTCGGGATATATTGGTTTTCGTTGGGTGAAAAGGTTTTCACGCGGGTCCGGGTTACCGGTGGATCGTTTGATGACAGTTTCTAGAGATGTTACGGGTTTTTAGAGGCTTTGGGGGTTGTTTGGTATGGGGTGTGCGGCGCAGTTCTGTGGCGATCAATCGTTTTCAGACGGGAGAACGTTTATTTTGGTTTCTCGAGTCGCTTTGTTTTGTATTTGTTGGGCGATAAATGTTTGTTTATCCGTACAAATATTTGCTTGTAGATGATAAATGGGAAAACCAGGGGCTGGAGGTTTTAGGACGGAGGAGTATGGGTAGCCCAGATTGTGTGATTTTCGGGAATAGTATTTTTTTTGTTATTTTATCTAGTTTAGATCGTAGATGTTAGAAGAACCAAGTAGCTGAATAATATTCATTTATTCGAATCAATTACCATTACAATTACAATTCGACGCCTCCGCGAGGATTTCCACTGACAAGAACTTTTTCTCGTTGTAACTTTTTAACAGTGTATATTAACGTAAAATGCTTTCAGTAAACGTTTCATAGTTTAATTAGCTAGTTTAAGCAACTATTTTAACGTAAAAAATAGTACCGTATTTCATTTACAAAAGTTGAGGGGAGGGGGACACGTCTGCTCTCACCCCCTCCCCGGCGTCCATCTTAGAAAAATTTCTTGCACGCCAAATGATCAACCTCCTTGTCTCGTTTAATCAGGAAGAAAAAATTTAATCGATAGTTGCAAAACATAGGGAGTTTAATCAGGCCTCAGTTAGTTCTAAAATAGAAGGTAGAAGATATGGTTGTGACAATTTTAGAACCAGTATTTTTGTGGACACCTTATTCATCTTACGCGATAGATCAATTATTGTTGATCAATATTCATTTGACTAGATATATGAAGCAGATCAGGAGCTTAACCAGGACCTGATTTGTTCCAAGATAGAAAATTATAATTAACATAAACTGTGTAAATTTTGGGACCAATATTTTCACTGATACCCTGTTTTAGTATACATAGAACACAGGCTCTCTGAAAATATGATAGATGATCAGTATTAATTCATACGATTGAATTGAATATACATGATAAATAGGGTGTTCAGTGTAGGACCTAATTAGTTTTGAGATAGGAAACTATAACTATTTAGCTTAGATGATTGTGCCAATTTTAAGGTTAGCGTTTGTGTTGATATCCTATTTACCTTGGACGATTTTTGAGACAGTGGACAATGCCAGAGCCAAACATTGTAGATCATAAATTGTAAATAATCATTGTATGTATACATAGTAAACCATTATCAAACAGGAGGTATTACTAGGACCTAATGAAAGCTTATAAGTAATAGCAGATTTTGTAGAAATTTTAGAACTAATAGTATTTTTATCGATACTCTAATTATCTTAGAGCATAGACTAGGAATTTCGTTTGATAAGACATTATAATTAGCTTAGATTGTGCAAATATTAGAACCAGTTTAGACCATAGTTCCCCATTGTCAACTCGCTTCTGCCTTTCCTCCAAAGTTTCTTATTTTTTTACATTTCCTAGCATAGTTATGGTTGAATCTTATCTTTGAATCTTTAGAAAAAGAGAGTCTTAAGAAGGAACTGGGGAAAGTGAAATTCGAGAATTCTCTTAGGTATCTTCAGCATTCACCCTGAGCAATTATGTCCTCGAAACTAGTACAGAAGTATTATAAACAGTGCTACAGATAACTATGAAAAGGTATTAGAAGGAGTGTTACAGATAACTTTAAAAATTATATTATAGGGTTACAGATAACTTTAAAAATGATAGGGTCACAGATAACTTTAAAAATTACATTATGGGATTACAGATAATTAAAAAAAAATACATTATAAGGCTTACAGATAATTAAAAAAGTTATATTATTGGATTAAAGATAACTTTAAAAATTATAGGGTCACAGATAAGTTTAAAAATTATATTACAGTTGAAAAATTATATTATAGTGTTGAGGATAGCTCCGAAAAATGGTAGATATTATAAAGAGTGTTGTAGAAATAATTGAAAAATTACTACAGAAGTACTATGAACAATCCGTAGCGCTAATTTATATAATGAATATAAGATATTATAAGCGAATTGATGCGCAGTTATAAGGAACCAGAATTTTCGCACAACGTCTCCATTACTCCCCTCCCAATCGAACAGAGGTCAAATTCGCCTATAAGCTGTGTTGCTATAGTACATAACGTATTACGCCTCGGCTTTTCTCGCAACAGGTTAGTCAACATTATTTCGTGTGCTGGAGGAATACGAAAACACTTTGGGGACTTCTGAACTAACTTGGGTCGCTACTGGAAACATGAATCTTCGGGTTATGATGTTTCATTTTCAGAAATCTATAATATTTGAAATTCACTCCAGATATGTACCATGAATTCCCCTCTGGATTATTTTGAACATAACTGGACAACAATTTTATTTCAGACCTTTTTTATTTCGACGAAATCATTTCAAACGGAAAATCAAATTTCATTCCAATTTCTGTAAATCTCATTTTTAATATAATTACGTCATGGATTTCATGCATTTACAGTATTACCAACATTTTGTTAGCAATATAAATTTTAGCGCAGTTGAAATGAAATTTTTATTTCATTTGACACTTGATAGAATTTATAATAGAGAAATTAAATTCCCCCTTATTACGATTTCTGTAAATTTGTCTACAACAATTTGTATTTAATCCTTCGTTGTATAATAGCTTCATTATTACTTTTGATATAATCGAACGCTGTATTTTACTTTACGCATTTATAAAATTAATAGCAAACGTATTTAAAAGTACGAGATGAACGCATTGATAAAAATTTTAGTACAATTTCATGAATATATTCAATAAAACATAATAACAAGGTTTAGAAGCTTTATTCTATTTCATCTCGGACAGAATTTCAACCGAAAGAGTTTATTAGCATTTTCTGTGAACTCGTTCCCAAAAATTAACGTTCGCATGATTGCCCGCAATTAAAATATTTGCCAGGGTAGTAAGAATGGCGTTCTTGGGCTATAGTAATTTAACGGTATCACGAAAGCGTCGTGTTACGATTTAGTGCACGTCGATTTCCCGGTTTAACTACTTTCAATTTTTTTTCCACGGCTGGGGGAACACGCCTTTGCAGTCGTCGTTATTTAATAACTTTGAAACAGCTATCGCAATGCAATACAAGGATGAAATTACATTTCATGCAACGGACATTTCCGTCTTCTCGAGGGGGTGAGGGAGGGAGGAGGGGAATGATCGACCGGAGCAAATTCATATAAAAGTTTCCGAGTGCTCTTTCCGAAAACTATTATATGCAGAACATGAACGTACTCCTCAGTTTCAAACATTTTTTATGAAGCTTATTCAATTTTTTCGAGACTACAACTAGTAGAAATTTGAAGATTGAAACCTCCCCTTCACAAAGAGCTGAGATAATTTGGTTTTCGATGTTTTTTTATTGCAATTGTGTCTCGCTTTGAACGATGACTGTCGGCCCCAGCTTTTGCAGCTGTTTCCTGCGTTTGACACATTCAATCGTTTTTATAGAGCTTTGAAAATATTTTACCGTGGCTCTAGCTAGCACGAATTTGACGATCGAAGTTTCGCCTTGGCAAAGAGTTACGAAACTTCGGTGTTCAATTTTTTATTGGAATTTTGTTGCACCCTGAACGCGGACCGTCATGGTCAGCCAGCTGGTAAAACTAGATTCTGCTTTTGACAGATTCAAACGTTCCTATAGAGTATAGAGCTTCAAAATTTTTTCCCGCGACTCTAGCTAACATTCGAATTTGAAGATTGAATTTCCTCTTTACAATGACGTCATGAAATTCGACGTACGATTTTTTGGTGCACTTTAAAGCGTGACTCTAGTCAGCGAATACAAATGGGAATGTTTCTCTTTGCTGCAGAGTTCGTAATTTTTTCTTTAAAACGAACTGGTATGGATTCGAAGATTGTAGGCCCTCCTATTCATAACAAAATCTTGAAATTTGGTGTTGGATTTCTTCGCGATAATTTGTTGCAGTTTGAACGCGACACACACGTTTCCAATTTATTTCGTACAGCAAACACAAATATACATAGAAGTAAGCTACTTAGGGGTGTTGAAAGTAGAGTATTCGTCCTTTGCAACGAGCTTTGGTAGTTCATCATCGTATTTTGTTGGTATAAAGTTATAATACAGGTTGTCCCAAAATGTTGTATTCCCTTGAAAAGGATGATTCTTAAGGTTAGTTTTAATAACTTATTCCTTTACGAAAATGTTCTCCGCGACTTCGTTCAGGAGTTACTAACGAAAACCATGGACCCCCACCAGAGCGCGTCTACAGTAGACGGATTCCAGCTCGACCAATGTCAACGCAACGTTCAGCGGGACCTGTCGCCGAGCTGGAATCCGTCTACTGTGAGCGTGCTCCGATTGGTCCGCGTTTTTCGTTAATAACTTGTTAACAAAGCTGCGGGGAACATTTTCGCAAAGGATAGAGTACCTTCAAATAAGCTCGGGAATAACCGCTTTCAAGGAGGTACAACATTTTTGGGACATTCAATTTAATGATGTTTTCGGCGCAACTGTTTCGATCACTTATTAAATCTAGCAATTTTGCAATAAACTTTTTTTTCTTTCCTAACGTTTCGGTTCAGTTTCGAGCCTTTTTCAAAGGAAAAAATTGCATCTGCAATAAAATATATGTATATTAAATACAGTAAATAGAATAGGTAAATTGAAGATGAAACAACCAGGATGTTAATACATACTTGCTATGATAACTTTAGTTGTGTAAAATGAACATTGAAAAATTGATTTGTGCACGTTGATGGTTTAGAATGTACTGCGGTCAAAGCATTGAAAACAAAACATTGAAGACTACACATATATGTAGACACATTAGTCTGAACATATTGATTTAAGAACGGTGGATCCTTATGTTCAGACTAGTGTGTCTCGGTGGTTCGAAACCCACCTTAACCATAGCAGTTGAAGAAGCGACGTAAAACAATCAAAACAAAGACTAGTGTGTCTATATGTGTAGTCTTCAATGTTTTCAGTTTTCGGGCTCTGTCTTAACGGTTACTTTGACCGCAGAAACATTCTAAACCATCAACGTGCACAAATCAATTTTTCAATGTTCGTTTTACACAACTAAAGTTATCATAGCAAGTATGTATTAACATTCTGGTTGTTTCTATTCTATTTACTGTATTTAATATACATATATTTTATCGCAGATGCAATTTTTTCCTTTGAAAAAGGCTCGAAACTGAACCGAAACGTTAGGAAAGAAAATAAGTTTATTGCAAAATTGCTAGATTTAATAAGTGATCGAAACAATTGCGCCGAGAACATCATTAAATTGAATGTTGAACATTTACGATCGATAATCGGGATTATTTTATTTTTGGGACAACCTTGTATATTGAAGTTGACCCGTTCTGCTTCATTATACTTGTTCTAATTCGTTATACTTAAGCTCGCGAGCTCTCACGAAGCTGTCGAGGGCAAATCCCTGCTGCTACCACTTGGCTACAGCCCTCTTTTCTTCAATCGTCTCGTTTCTGTAGGTGCACGACCGCTTGTTGTGGCGCAAGCCAGAAAAGTTCGAGCGAAAAGAGCATGCGAAACTCGCGTGCAGTCGGTAGGAATCTATCTCAAAGTACCTTGTGATTAACGTGTACTCATCACGAGAGTTAGCCAACACTTGTGAAATTTTGTCTAAACAAATTCTATACAAGGAAACGAATTATTGTAAAATTGTGTAGCAGTGTACTCGGTGTCCGAGAGTTTTTAGTAACAACGGCACGCAAGTCAAGCTTCCTTTAAACTAAAAGCTCCGTGTCGAAACTCGAGTGTTCGGCACACATATTTCCGTTTGTAATAAAAGCCTCCCCATGACTTGGTATCTCGCTGCTTTTAACTGCTATGTACACATGCCTCTTGTTCGTGTTTGATACATATCGCTATGCCTCGGGTTAATAAGGGTCCCGGCATGTTCTTAAATACACCTGCACGGGTTCCAGTCTGGTAAGAAAAAAAAAAAAAAAAACGACAATTTATTCAGGATTAAATGTACATACAACATTTGTTTGCACTTTGTCTATTTTGTTGGGTGTATAAGATAAATTTTTGATTCTGCGGAGAACCGTACGAGCAACATTAATTTCGTTTCATTTAACCATGAAAGAATTCAATTCATTCCATTATTTTTTAATTTCGTTATATTAATTTTGCACGAAATTTTGGATCTATTGTCTGAATTCAATCATGTATAAAATCAATTCTTGCGCGAACAAAAATAATTTCATTCGACAAGAATATGTAAAATCAATTCTCTTTTATGGAAACTTAACAATCTCGTTTTTTTTATACTTGAATTTGTCAGAACAAAACGGCGGGGCATTCGGAATATTTGCGTTTTCCAACCTATTTAGTTAGAAATGAAATGACTTGGAACAGTTCTAAAGCATATAACGAATTATTTGCAATGTCTATCGGTACAGTTGAGCAGAAATTGCCCTAAATTCGAGCAAGGCAGAAAGCAGACGGCAGTGCGTCTGTTTTTTAAGAGGTGCATGTAATGTAAAGCATAAAGAGCTGGCAGGTTTCCAGTCCGAAAATAAACGGAAAATAACTAACAAAGGGAACCATGTAACGGAAGCTACTATCGTCCATTAACAGAACGAAAGTTTTTAGCGACTGAATGAACGGTGTTTGGCGGCAGCCATCTTGGCATAGGCCCGTCGAAATGGTTGAGGAACTCGGGGAACGAAGTAAAACGCTGTCTGTTGGAAAACACGAAGCGCCGTGGAAAAATAAACAGGTCTATTTGCGTGGAACGCTGACAGTTTGTTATCCGCGCTAAAAACGGATTTCCTTCGGCATCTCTCGTGCACAAGACTTCCTGTAATGTTCCACCTTTTCGCAACCCTTTTACTGCCTTTCTGCAGCACCTAGATTGCAGATATTTATTCATATTTTCGTCTTTTTATAGCCGAACCAAGACGTTAAACAATCTTGCTTTCTGTACTTAATAAATCTTTGGCGAAAGATAGTTGATATTCAAGCTGTTGTAGCTTCGCGAAAAGAAATCGGAGAACGATCTACCTGGGCTCATTTTAAAGAGTGCACCTTCTGCTCTCGCGGCTGGTAAATTATTTTTCGCGAGGACATTTCCTCGGCAAAAAAGGGAAAGAATTTGGAGATGGTACCTTCCGTCGAAGATTCTAGATTTAAACGTCTCTAGGAAAAAGTTTAGGCTATTGTAGAGCTTCGGTAAGAAGAGTCTTGAAACAATCTACTTTTGTAGAATACTTTTACAGTAAAAAGAAAAAACAAATAGGTGAAGATGGTCCTTTTCTCAAAAATTGTAAATTCAAATGCCTCCTCGCGAAAGTGAGATGTTTGTCGTATTGTATCTCCGTTAAAAAGAATCGCATCGCGATGTATCCAGGCTCATTTGAGAACATAAAAGCTTCACTTTCAACGCCACAAATTGTTTTCTTTTGGGGGATTTTTGGAACGAGAAAACAGTCGGGCAACGGGATAGTTCCACAAGATGAAAACTTTCTAGAGATATTATTACGTAATTAGTATAGCTCGTTGTCCAACTATTTCTGCCGGGAACTGTACAATCTGTTTGCTCACTTCTGGGCGTGGTTGTTGACAAATAGACGTACATTCGCGCTTGCTTGGCCACAAAGCCGATTTCACAGTAGTCCGACGCTGGTAATCTCCATTCTATAAGTTTGGCTTAATCTTTAATTACATTAGCGAGGCAAACGAGGCCTATTCCGCGGGGGACGACGTCGATTCAGATAACAGTACAATGTGTTTAAGTCCATTCACGCCGACGCGCGACGCGACGCGACGTTATCCCTTCAACACGCTGTACCAGCGAGACAATGACTGCATTCTCTTGCCAAATCAACGATTTCGCCTTTGAGGCAAAACTTTGGCCACTAAAATAATTTTCCTCGCACCAAGCGGTCCCCTATTGTCCACCGAAATAGAAAATATTTCACCTGCGAGCACGGTTTATAATAGGAAAAATTGTTTAAATTTGCCGAGGAAAGGAGAAGACTGAAATAGATAATATTGTTGTTGTTCGTTTGGAAATTTAGTTATGCGATTCAAGGGAGATTATGTTCGAAACTATTTCGATAGGGTAAACTCGATCTAAAGTCGCAAACTCGACAATGAAGCGAGAACTACGTGTATCGGCAGGCTTGTTTGTCGATCGCAGAAACGACTGGCTTTAAATAGAAAGTTGAAAGTCCATCTTGCTCCCGGCGGCCTCTTTGTTTTCTTTTTTAATTCACGCTCCTTTGCCTCATAAATTGAGGGATGGGAATCGATTAAAAGCGAATAACCCAGTTACACTTTGTGCCAATAAATCGATTCAATGGCGCATTTCGTCCAGATTCCACGGGAACATCGAGGATTCGGTGGAATCGGAGTGAACGCGGAATATAATTGGCGAAGAAAAACCAATTTTGTCTAAAACTGTTGCTAAGTTCGAAGTCGAGGGACCCAGAATTGCAGATCGAATAACTCGGCCAATTTTACAATACTTCCTCTTCCGAAAAATTGCTACACAAAGCTGAAAACATTCATCAACATGCCCTAAATAAATTGGAATTTTCTAGTTATTTATTATCCGCGAAAAAAATTCTGAAAATACTCGTTACTCGTTAGAATACGATTGTCATTTTAGATGAAATAACTCAACCATATTGCAACATTTTGTCTTCCGTAAAATTGCTACACAAAGCTGAAAAGTGCGTCTATATACAGGGTGGCGCAAAATGACGTTTCCGGTTTGAATTCTTCATAACTTTTTTATTTCAACATTCTTCCAATTTTTTGTTTCAGAATGTTGTAAACAGTCAGTCAGTTGCTTTGACGCAGCGTGCATATCGTCGATATTTCAACGTGCCGACAGCAACCACAGCGCCAACAATACATCGTTTGGTTTCAAAATTTTCCTCAAGGAGGGTCAGTAAGAAACCTCCCCAGTACAGGAGAACCTCGGCGAAATATCGACGATATGCACGCTGCGTCGAAACAATTGACCGCTGGTTTTCAAAATAAAATACGACGATTGTTGTTCGTTGTTCTGTTGGTGTCTTTCCATATTAAATTCTAGAAGTCTTGTTTACAACATTCCGAGGCAAAAAATTGGAAGAATGTTGAAATAAAAAGGTTATAAAGAATTCAAACCAGAAAAACGTCATTTTGCGCCACCCTGTACTTGAAAATAATTAGAACATTTCGTTCACCAGTACCTTTTTAAAAGATCCCGAAGATATCAAGGAGCAATTGAATGTACCATCCCCTAATTTACCCGAGCTTCCTAAAGCTGCGTCAAATTAGACCCGGCCACAGTTCTGACCAGATCATGTGAAAAATTTGTCTGCTGGAATCCCCGTTCGTCTAAAGCCGGTCAGACTCGGGGTAGAAGGTGTTTAGGGTAAAAGACAACGGAAATATGACTTCGGGAAGACGTCGTCGGACACTCTGCGATGGTTTTGCGATTACGATGCGCGGGACGCAGAATCGTTTCCTTCGCAGGCGATCAATAAACCATCCCCATCCCACTTTGCGGAACGCAAACGCAAAATAGACGGCGTCGGATAGTGCGGTACGTGCAACGAGGTCATGTGTGCACGTGCACATGCACCGATGCGTGAACATGTGTAGGACTCCAGGCGCCACGACGGTCCGTTTAGCCGATAAAGAAGGAAATTAACGGGCAAACCCCCCTGCGACGACCTTAATACGCGTTCCTCAGACGCGACATCGGACCCTCAAGGTGTTCCCACGAATTATCGTTCAATTAGAGCGCAGATATCATTGCTAATTGGATCGATTATTCCGTATTCGCAAAAGGAACGTACCCCGGCAAGCACAGACACAGATAATTTATTCCTCGGCTCCATCTACATGCTCTAATAACGATCAACTGTTGAATATTTGATTCGATTCGGCGGACTTAAAATTATTTTGAAGGCATCCTTAATTGGGAGGTGGAATACATTATAGTTGAGAACCGAAGAGAAAATACTGATTATAATCTTCACTGTGGAGAATGTTTATCGTAGGTCAACATACCTTTATCTGCTACTACATAACTTTTATGTAATTAAGGCTTCGCGCTTGTTAGAAAAGTTATCAAGCGTAGAGCAATGCATTCGTTGACTTTAGAATTTTTGTCTATAAAAGCTGAACAAACGTCTCCCCTCAACTCTCCATTCTTTTTTTGTTTTTATACAAAAGAAAAAGCAAACATCGTCGAAGATGCACATCAAACTCTGAACAGCATTTCCACCTAGATCTCCATGAATTAACTATCAGATTTAGAACAGCTTCCCCAGTTAATACAAATTACTAGTCTTGTAATTGTCCCCTCAGGCACCGCATAGCCATGCAGTATGGAAACCATCCACCCCGAGGTACCTTTGACGGTCCACCAAGCCCAGGGTTCCTAGTCTGGGAGAATGGATGAACCAAGTCCTAAAACAGTACTCCGGAGAGAGATGTCTCACGGGAGTTTTAATCTGAGCTGCCTCCAAGGTCTTCCAAGGTCCAAGAGTCAAGGCTATTTAACTCTCTCTCTCTCTCTCTCTCTCTGTACCCAACTGTGAAGTTGGACCATCCCGGTGGCAGTTGGTAAGCCCATGACGCAGAGAGTAGGCTAGTCCATAGTCGTTCGCCAGAGCCTTAGAAAGAATTAGGTGAGCCGTAGCTGCGGTTTAGGCTGCTTGCAGCTGCCTTGAGTTAGTGTTACGTGCCGTTTCCAAAGATAGATCCTTTTTGTTCAGCAGTATACTGAAATATTATACCGAAGCAATATACTGAGACTCACGAGTCCATAGTAGCGATAGTGTGTGGGCATAGGTGGAACTCTTAGGGAATAGTATTAGGATGCTGAGATTTAGAAACTACATGCAGAGATTTAGAACCTGTTGCATTTTGTGTGTGTAACTTTGTTTGTTATCCATTAGCGGCAGCAATCTAGTTTGACTAGTTTACGGGAACATGTGAAAGCTTTGAAAGGTCGAATATTCCTATCCTATTAAAAGATTCCTCTTTGTTCTCAAGAGATCTTCCTTATGTGTTACAAGTCTTCTATCCAATTTTCTTTTAATCCTTTCATATGTTTCTCCTCTGCATTACCCGTTTCCAATCTCCATTTCGTTTATATTACTTTTCTTTCCTTTTTCTCAACCTCTTTTCTATCAATTAGCTAATTGTACTCATCACTGTAACACCACTGCCCCCACCTGTGTTTCATCCTCTTTCCTCTGGAATCAGCAAATTAACTATATGCATATTGAAGACAAAAGAAGCATATTTCACTGTAAAATATTCAGTAGTTTTATTTTGAGGCATTGCAACTGCAGAAACACGGTTTCCACTCCAATGGGAGTTCATTTTTCCTCGGGTTTCAACCCCGAAACGGTTTCAAAAGTGAAACCATTCATATTTCCCGCAGCAAAAACTGTTCTCAATCTATTTGCGGCCGCATTTCGGTGACTGCTTCGTGATAAGGCTATGGCACCGTGCAGAAACGAGAAGAAAAGTGTTTATGGATGAAAGAATGACTCGTTATGGATGCAATGAAAGATTAAACGCTGGAGGATCTGCACTCGGGCCTTTGGGGATAAGGATCTCTACGTCGATCGAAGAAGATAAATATACTGGCTGTGGATGATAAAAATCTTATCTACTGGTGGCTTGTCTAGCCTCGTAGGGAGGGTTTACCCTTTCGTATCAGGGCTTGACCCAGATTTCGTGCACATAAACCTCGTTACACATTTGAGCAGTCTTGGTAAAAATGATTTCGAGTACCAGTGGGCTGTTTGTCGGAAGAATTATTTGGCTTAGACGTTGATATTTACTTTGGCAGAGAAGCGGGAAAATGTATTAGAAGTTATCTTAAGTCTGCGGCTTTGACATGTGAATTTCCATCCTCGCGTATAGAGCAAGAACTAGGTACGTTACCACATTAAGAAATTGAGTATAATTATTTTCTGAAGGATAGTCACGTGACAAAACTACCTAATCTAACTAAAATCTAACTCGATTTTGGGAGGAACATGGGTTTGCGGGCTGACGTTGTTTGTCCTTATACGAGCATATTTTGAGCCGTACAATGGTTCATTTGATAGAGGGAGGTTCGGCGCAGCCCGCTCAACAACAGTCAAAAAAGTCTTTTAGTAACGGAAAAATACATTGGAATCTGCGGAATTTTTCTCGATTCTGTTCTCTACTTTGTACACTCATATTATTAGATATAAACATAATCTCGTTAAATTTAACGAGCGGGCGCTGCATTTAACCTTCCTCTTTAGAATGAGCCTTCACCCAGCCCAAAATCTGCTCGTATAAGGACAAACAACGTCAGCCCGCAAACCCATGTTTCAACCCAAAATCTAGTTAGATTCTAGGCCTTTGCTAGTTTTGTCACGTGACTACCAGTCGCCGCAGAAAGTATGTTGACACGTCTCAAAAATGCATATTTTCTATTTTAAATCAATAATTTAGGAATTAATAGAAAATATATAGAGGGTGGTCCGTTTATCTTGAAGCAGTCAATTATTACGGGAACCAGCAGGAATATGAAAAAATGTTTTATATAAAATATTCTTCGTATGAAGGGGCACATTTAATGGCGCTATGCACATTTTTTCATAATGGCCCTTTAAGGGTCAAATGAAGGGCAACTTCAATTTTTCAAATGGAAATCCATATTTTTTATTTCATAATCTTATTCTCTATATCGAAAAATAATAATATTTCGTATAAAACATTTTTCCCTAACATGCACGGTTATATTAAACAAATTGTGGTGTATATCCCAATATTTGTAATGACAAAAAATACTGAGTTTGATCTGAGGTCATAAAAATCTAGCAAGCGGTGATAGGAATCGTTGGGGATACATAAAAAACAAAGCTTATCAAGATGTCCCGACAACCCGCGGAAATATGCGAGAACGCATACGTGAAAGTGTGCGATTCAATTCCAATTGAAATGCTTGTGCGCGCACATGACTCCTTCAGAAGAAGGATTGAAAAATGTGTTGATATGGAAGGACATCATTTTGAGCACATATGTTACACTAATTGCTCACAATTTTCTGTATTTTTTGTTACGATTAATAAATTATCTGATAAAGTACGTACTTCTTATTGCCGCCTACTAGATGAATATTCACAATACTTCAGGAAAAAAATGTTCTATTATTTTTCGATGTAGAATAAGAATATAAAATAAAAGATATGGATTTCTATTTGAAAAATTGAAGTTGCCCTTCGTTTGACCCTTAAAGGACCATTATGAAAAAATGTGCATAGCGCCATTAAATGTGCCCTTCATACGAAGAATATTTTATATAAAACATTTTTTCATATTCCTGCTGGTTTCCGTAATAACTGACTGTCTCAAGATAAATGGACCACCCTGTATATTATGTAGGTTATTTAATATATGTAGCAGAAACTAGTATGTGTAGTAGTATAGTAAAATTATATAATAATGACAGAAAAAATTGAATAACTTTTTTATCGATTGCGGAAAATACATTGACAGCATTGAAAATTCGTAATTGATGAGTGTATTCTTAACAATAAAACGACATAATTAATATGAGGTTTGATAACCTTTGTTTTTTATGACCTCTTCAAGTCTTCTAGGTATACTTTCAACAATTTACTTATAACATTTTCCTCAATACTGTTCCAACCACTCAAAAGTGATCTCACAGGGGCCATGGTAACAATTGAATATCGTTTTTACTGAAACATTTCGTCGCTATCTTTGTTGGAAGATATAATCTCCGTGGATGTGCATTTTTATTATTGAATCTTGTAAATTCTGTTGTAAAATATTTACATACCATGCTACTGTTAATATCCCGTCTATAAAACAACCCCCAACCCATACTGATCCTCCACCATGCTTTACTGTGGACGTTATCACCGTTGATTTAAAGCATTCGCCTTGCTTTCTCCATACATATTTTGTTTAAAAACAAATTAACAGATTTCTGGAAGAAGGATATATTTAGCAACGAGTCAAAATTTTGAACTTCGATGTTGTAATAGAAGAAAATGTGCACACGCATAAGAAACGTATTAAAAAACATATGTTTTTTAGAAATATTATATTAAGAAATATATGTTTTGTAGATCTATGTTAGTTATACACATGCTGAAAATTTAATTGAAATCGATTAACATACACACGAGCTACAAGCGGTTAAAAATGGTGGAAATCGTAGTTTTACACGACTTTTGATCAGTTTCTGCTTAAAATCCACAGAATCGTACATTTTTCGATGCGTGTCGTTTTTTCCTGCGTCTATTGATTTCGATGAAATTTTCAACATGTGTATAAATAACATAGATCTACAAAACATATGTTTTAAATTTTCATTAAGGACCCAAATAAAAAACTTTTAAAAAATGCTTTTTCTAATTTTGCAAGTAACCTTGTAAATTATAATTTTTGGAAAATCTTTTTTGTACATGTCATTTCGTAAACCAATGCTTCTAATTGATTATAAAAAATCAGGTCGTTTGGTACAATTATAAAAAAAGTTATTAGTTTCTAAAAGGTGTACGAATACTTTGAATACTTTTTTTAAGACTCTACTGCGTATAATGATCGTAACGGAACTAGTTCATTGGCTAATCCCCTACTCGTACTCGGTCGACCACGCGACCATTGGCTGACGCGCAACGACATGCGCGAAACAGGACCGTCCTTATATGAAGTCAAGTATAGTCAGTTCCCCTCCAAGATTCAGTATAGTTTCTCATTACGATTACGTTAATAACTGGGGAGAATTTTACCAAAGTCGGAAGAAATAAAAAGCATTCAGAGCTCAGTTGTTTTATGTTCGCTGCTTTGAAATTTAAATTTCCCGCCATCCATACAAGGAACGTCTCCATTACCAACGCATAAAAAATGAGCATAACAGCGTTCTCTTGCGTTAATAACGTCGGGGAGGTGATTTAAAGGGAATATGGCTGTTTTCTTGGCGTGTGTCGCAATAAGTCGCAAGAATCCCGTAAAAAAGTACACGTCTCACGTGAAGCCTTGTGGGAAGAACCATCGTCGAGCCGCCATTAAAAGAGTGGCAATACCAGGGGATTACCCGCGGAGAATGAGGCCACATACTTCTCGCGTCGCAAAGTGGAATCCCTTTCACGGGGAAGTAATGCTGTTCTGTGGTGCAAAAATGCATCGAGGAGTTATTGCTTCTTGGAAAGGTCGTCGATGAAACTTCTAAATCATCAAATCCGTTCAAATTGTTTCATGAATGTCTCAGCTTTAGCTTCAGACACCATCTGTGCTATGTAGGTTCAGTTTGTAGGACTATTTTCAGAAATCCAATGCCGATTGGTCTTGTAAACACAGCTGTGTTATTTGACAGCAGCATTAACTGCCAACAATGTTCCTTATGTTCCCAATTGAAGTATTCCAATTCATTTTGTGGCACAGTATTTTCAACTTAACAAGAAGTTAGATGTAAAATCCGCCCTACAAATTGCTTTTTAAATGCGTTGCTCGCGATCTTAAAAGCAGCCTTAACGTTATTATATATAATGCAATATGACATCATAAAATCGATATGGAGAAGTGCTTTTTACTCTCTTTTTACTCGACATTAGCATGTCCATGGTGAAACATTTCATTATTCAAAATTTGATAGAGAACATTAAGTAAAACAATTTATATACTCGTATTACGAATTAAAGAACGATAACAGTTGATTAAAATTCTCTTTGTAATCGGTGTTGTTATCCGAAATATATTTGCAGGTTAGATTTAGTCGAGTGTAAGATTAGGAGTGTTTATATGGGTCGATGTATAATGTTTTGGGTGTCGAAGGGCTATGATTTAGGGCAACCTCCGTCTGATCCGTCTGAAAGCATCTCAAGTAGGCAAACAATCTGCTAGAAAGCCGGATCGAACAACAAGAGCCACTACTCTCAGGGTTCTTTAAGCAATGGGCCACTTTCCTACCTGCAGGAAAGAAGTTTCGGTGGTTCTCGCGGACAAAAGGCATCACTTACGACTTACACGTCTACTTGCTAGGGTTTAAAATAAAAAGCTGCCCGTTTCACCGATGTTGAAAATAACGGACCTAGATTAAACCAACGCACTGCTAACATTTCTCTTGATATTTCGAAAACAGTCCATCCTATGAAAAATCTGTTCAGACAAAAATTGTGTACTTTAAATACACTATGGGCCAATTCTGTTCTATTGGTTCCCAAAACAAATCTAATACCCGCTAAAATATTACCACATACATACTATGTATACTGTATAAAGAGTAAAGTAGGGTATTCCCAGAGATTCAAAGAGCATGGAATGTTTGCACGTATACGGAGAACGTTCTCCAAAATATTTGCATAGTCAACGAATATTCGAACTGGTAGCGAATACGCCAAAAAGTTCTCGCACACATACTTCAGCATGTACACCAAATATTTCGCATGTGCACTATTAGTAAAGCAATTCGAATTGAAGCAAATTCATCCAAATAAAGCAAAACGAAAATGATTAACTTATTTAAATAAGTACACAAAAATCATTCAAAATAATTTGAGTAACTTGGAACATTTATAGGTCTTTTTTTTTAAGACGTAGGCCATTTACAAAAGCATAGGGTGAAAAATTCAATTTTGTAAGGAGTTAAAATTATTCTAAAGAATATAAGGTCTGTGCAAAAGTAATTGTGATTTTTGCTAGTTTAAATTTCCAGCTCAACGTTAAGGTACAAGTTAAACAAATATTTTGTTGAACGTAGATTCAATAGTTGCTTTAATAACAATTTTTTGCATGTAAGAAAGGTACTGATACGTGAGGGGTACACACCGATGCACATTCTTTAGATTTAATTAGAGAATTAATGGTAAATCCCTACTCCGATCCTAATTACTTGTTTGTATGAAAACTCGCTAGCATCTTGTCTCCATTACATCCTAAAAAGATTCAAAATTTTGCATGCAACCTAACCTCAGTCTGAACCAGTCTCATAATTGCTGAAATAAATAAAACCATTGGAAAAATGGTTAATAGTTGAATAGATACCAAAACAGTAATTCGTAAATTGGTTAGACCAATAAGTTCACCGCCGATCGCTCTCCTCTAGACTCCTAACCACGCCTACTCCCCCCACCACCCGTAGTTAGCCAATCAAGTAGTTTGCTAGCCGAGTGCCATTGGCGTGCACGAAGAAATTTTCACAGGTCCAGGGACAACAACGCGGGGACCGTTGGTAATCCATTAGTGTGTAGCCAATTAACGCGTGATTCTATCGCAGTGCATCCTGTGAACCCTGTCGGCGAACCTTGTACAGCTTTTAGAATTCCAATGTTCTCGAATCAATTTTCGAGGGAGGGAGAGAGAGAGAGAGAGAGAGAAAGAGAGAAAGAGAGAAAGAGAGAGAGAGAGAGAGAGAGAGAAAAAGGGAAAAGTAAAAAACATACCTCGACGGAGACACGAGCATTATTGAACTCTAATGAAAATCTATCGGACTATTTCGCTTTGCCAGTAGATTCACTCGGAGAGAATTGTACTAGCCTGATGCATGTAGACCAATCTCATTAGAACTTTGCCAAACCAGCTGTTGAACATTTCTCAATCAGCTGGGTATTGTTCGTTAACACTAGAAGCACCAATCGGTATAAAGTAACCTGTATGTTTATTAGTGCGAAACTGCATTCATAGAGACGTCAATTGACTGTATACGAATAGATGAATATGTACATTTATTATAGCAAAACGAGAACTCTAAAGTAATTTGATCCATCTGGTAGTTCTAGTGTTAAAGAATCGAGAAAATACTTATCGGGAAGAGTGAGTAGTGCTCGTAGACGGTAGTAGACGATGATTCACTGAGCAAGGGTTGTCTTTCCGGTGTTGCAGGATGCACGCGGTTGGATTGCACTCTGCGCTGGCCATCAAGCGTCAGAGAAAGCGCCGGGACGAGCAGCGTCGTGCCCGTGAACGTCGTTATAGTGCGCAATCAGGTGACAGTGGGTTGACATCACCCAGAGCGTCTACTGGTTCCCTGGACCATCACTCGAGACACCATAAATCAGGCCACTCTAGCCATGCAGCTGGCCAGGGGATGCTGGACACGAAGGTGGTCACGTCGATTGGGATGCTGCACATCGGAGTGGTGTTCCTAGTGCTGGGAGCCTTCTTCCTAATGAGCGGAACGCTGCCCGGAGACATGACACAGTGGGGAGCGAAGTATACCAAAGGCTGGTGGAACGAGATGGTGGCCATTGGGCTGTTCGCGGTGTTCGTCGGCATATTCCTGATCATTCTGAACCGTGTGATCGCTAGGAAAGAAGAGAACGAGTTAGTGGAGTATGTTCAACGACAGCTGACCAGGACCAAGTCAGGTCACAGGCTCGAGAGGGATGCGGAGACCGGAGGACTGACTACCAGAAGCGATAAGAGGGCCAGACAGATGCAGCAAATGGCCTCCGCCGCGACCATAGAAACTGAGAACGAAAAGGACTCCGGATCTCCACCAAGGAGTCCACCGCCAGCTTACTCACCGCCTCCCATAGTGAACGGGGATCACCAGAACATCCAATCCGCCGCTCTCTATCTCGAACAGATCACAGAGGAAGAGATCATCAGCGATCGCGTGGAAACCTCTACTACTAACAGCCTCAGCCCAGGCTCTCCCAGCGAGACCAGAGAGCTGCTGCAGAATCCTCGCTACTCCAAGCAGAATGGAAATCCACAGCAGATCCGCCAGCCCCTCTACGTCTCCAGGATCTAGACTACTTTTGTAATTCTGAACTGACGTGGAACCGTGCTTTTCCGGCTTTTTCACACGACCTTCTTGTGGTCTAGGTGAGACCTGGATCATTGCCGAAGACAAAAACGGGACGGAAATTTGCTTGCAGAATTCTTAGAGACGATGATCTACACTCTCGCCGAGGATCTTCTAACACGTTGACTACCAACATATAAACAAAGATTAGACAACATAACAATAGAAAGTTGACTCCGCCGAACAATTTACAGTTCAGTGGGCTCGTATTTGAGTTGCACGGTAGCCAACGTGTTACATACTGTTGCAGTATACCCTAAAATGGGACTTGCCCTCACGCTCTGTCGATGAACGAGGTTGGGATCTTGTCTATGTCCCAGGAAAGTTACTAGAACCCGTCATCTTTCTGTACTGTTGATAAAATCGTCTAAACGATAAACGACGTGTCCAAGAAGAAGTTGTTTACGTATAGCGGCTCCCTTCGGCGTTCACTGCTGGAACAACGCAACGATACACATACAGTCTTTTGATATGCGCCCGTTCGTCTCGTTAAACGGTCAGAGAGTCTTCTTTCTCGGTATATACAAGTATATTAAAACGTAAAAGCTGTTCGAGGCAAGATGGAAATACTGTTTGTGGGTAAACCAGAGCCCTGTAGATGCCGACTGGCACTCACTGTTGCTTCAACGAAAAAAAAATACCTACTTTGCTTCGAATCTGCTCGTTGCTTGATGATGGGAACTAAGGGAAAACAGGTTCGGAAGAAAGGGGAGATCCTATCGGTTACACTTTTCGTCCATTGAAGCTTTCGTAGGGTGGTGTTTTTTGCTGGGGGAAACTCTGACCTGAGAGAATAACCATAGGTAAACAGGTACTCGAGGTTGGAGAGAACGGAATGCCGGTTGGAGTTTCATCGGGAGGTTAATTAGGAATGATTTACTTAAGAAATATACGCTCAAGGACCAAGATTTAATTAATCCGAAAAGAAGGGTTTTAACAGGAACCGAGGGTGAGGTGGGTTGTGGGCTGTCGTTTCCCGAGATATCATTAATTAATTCACTGATTAACCATCCGAGAATGTTCTCTCGATTAAGATTCAGAAAACACTAGAAAGGGAGATGAGAGGGAGAGGGTGAGAGTTTACAACGCTAACATACTCATCGCACTTAGTATTTATCGGAAGCCAGTATCGTGTGTCCAAACAAAGTATAATCCGTGGATTATTCATTAATTAGTAAGGAAAGTGGTCCCGGTATTAGTGGTCTGATATTAGTCATTGCACCTGAAGACGAATTTTGGAAAAGTTCACACCGAGGAAAATCGTCCACCTGTTTGAAACGCACTATGGATAATTCGAATGTATTTATAACCCCCATACCCCTCCCCCCCAATATAGAAACGTTATGATTTCATTAATATATTATATAACAATCGAAAAATACAAAAGCTTCGTGGACTAATAACAAATGTACAGTATTATATAAATGTACAGTATAATAGTGATCATCGCACTAGGGGTCGTCCATTTTTCAATTTACTTCGACAGTTTTCATTTTGAGATCACTTTTAGTGCAGCTCGCTTCTCGTAGACTTCTCTGCATATTCTTTTAGATAATTGTACATTCAACAAAGTAATTACAGAGTTTTTCTACCGATTAAGAATGCTGCATATTTGTATATTATATAAGCAAGATTAAAGGGACGAATGTGGCGGACGGTTTTTTGTGTGAACTATGTAATAGTGGTTCGGCCCTGAGATGCATTCGAATGCACTTTGCTAAACAGGTAAAACTCGAATTTTAGGTTGTTTTTTTACCGGATGGTGTATCTCGTTCAGTCACTTGCGAAGGACAATTAATTTGATCTCTTACTGTTGGGTATCTGCGTACTCAGAGTACTCATCCTGTATGCGAACTTGAATTTAAGTATTTAAGTGTTATATCACGGATCAACGGTGACGGACTACCGAATATAACTGCATCGAAGTGCTTCGAGTATAAACTTGAATTACTCGAGTACTCGAGTACTTGACCTTAACTGTGAGCACTCGAGTATCCAGATGCGAGATTGTGGATTTACAGAATATTTGAATTTTATTTCAATGGCTACTCAACTTTCAATTATATCAATTGTATTGTCGATTGAGTGAACACTTGATATAGAATTAAGTGAGTACATCATTATCACTACAGTGGGTATTCAATATCGAATTAAGTGAGTACTTAATTGCCAATCGAGTAGTGAATTGTGCGAGTTCTTAATCTTCAATTGAGTATTGAATTAAGCGAAGTAGTCGGGTGCTCGGAACTCTATTGAACGAGTATCCAAGAACACGATCGTGAGTTATTCGATTCAGCCTCAGTTAAGTAGTTATGTACATCGAAGTACTGAATCTTGAATTTTTGGATCGAGTCAACAGTAGGACATCGAAAAATTTAACCATAAAAACTGAAGTATCAACATGGAATTATGGATCCACCAAATTAACGAATGTAGTTTTGTGCTAGTTTGAGACATTGAACTGATTACTATCAGCTTAGAGGGCAACCTTCAGTGGACAATCACGTTCAATCATACTTTTCCTCGTTAAAGATAAGTTCGTTAGCTTCGGAGCTAATTACCTGTTCAACGGTTCTCGATTCCATTGCGTTTCAGACGGATAGACGGGCAGGGGGGGGGGGGGGACAGCTTCGATCCGTTCGGTGTTTCAAGGTCAGTTGTTGGGAACACTCGGTGTCCAGTGACTGATAAAAACAGTACTGTTAAGATATAGCTTGTAATTTTAATATTCTATATTCCATTTTATAATGTCTTGGGTATTCGATACATATGCTAGCTTTAGACGGCAGGATTTTCGGAAACAACTCGATCAAACACCGTGGAACAGAACGCTATGCTTTACCATCGTTTTATCGGTCGTTTTCGAAGATCTTCAATAAAAAATTGCCACGCTCGGGCGCTACCATTCTGTGATCCAATGAAAAATTAATTAAACTCATACCGAGAAATGAATAATGTTCTTTCGAAGAATCTTACTCTGTACATATATATTATTATACATCTCTACCTTTTTTAAATTGGTGCACATTAATTAGTGAAACAGAGAGATCGAATGAGAGCGAGGGAGAGATAGAGATAGAGAGAATGAGAGAAAGAGTGAGATAATTAAAGATTGCATGAGAATGAGAGAGAGAGAAAGAGAGAGAAAGAGAGAGAGAGAGAGAGAGAGAGAGAGAGAGAGAGAGAGAGAGGGAGAGACAGTGTACTAACTTTTTGCACTCTGCGCATTAAACAACGTTCTGTACGCTACTGCAGTGGACAGAAAGTATATATCTTCGCCACGAACCATTTTTGGCGAACAGAACAAAAAACGGAAAGTGAACGACGATTCGGTTCGATTGAATGTTGAGTGAAAGTGCCTTTTACTATGCGTTTCGTATCCGTAGCTTTTCGGTATTGAAGGGACACACCGGTTTTCGATTAGTCAGCTGAATCTTTTCCCTTATCAGGAATTGAATCGATAATATTTATCGGTCTGCGTGGAAAAAAATTGTTAATATTCTTTACCTTCCTAATTTTAAGTTACGACGTTGAATTATATCGAGGAAGAGTGCGAACGAGAGTAGATCGAACAGGTGCTAATCCAACGTTTACGTACACTAATTCGGGGAACAGAATATTTACAGATCGTATATATCGTACATCCATCTATATATTAGTTGGTTAATTAATATTTAAGCGCGCGCGTGTCGTTTAAGCGATCGATTAATTTTAATTCTTCCATTCCTTCGAAACTGAAAGGCTGAAACTTGCAAATTCTATTCAAACTATTGATTCTACACCGGTATAATTGAACTGCCTGCTGGTGGACTTGCTCTAATTGCGTTGGTTGCGTTACTTTTCTATTGCAAAAGATTTGTGATGCACGACAAAAGATGCTGTCGAAAATATTTACGAATTATTCGATTACGGACGATCTCTGGATCAATTCTATACTTGAAAACAAGACTATAATCAAGAGTGACAACATGTCGATAGTTGTTTCTAATCGCTGAGAAACGCTTTCGAAAATATCCCCGATGTATGGCAACCCGCCGACCGCGCCGCATGTAGTTTCACTAGGGGCGGCCGGGAGATATTCGCGAATTTTTTCCGGGAGAATCATAAAAGTTATCGAGACGAAACTTCACAGGATTGTTACTCGTACATTGGGCTACACATCTGGCTTTTTTCGTCACCGGATACGTTATCGTTTTCGCGTGACGCGCGTCGGAAGTGGATCGTCGATAATCGAACAATTTGTTTGTTTAACGTGTATATTCACATATAATATCTGTATTTACTCGTGAACGAGGCTGTTAAAATCGCTGGAGTCCATCGTACATTGAGTTCCCGGTACGGAAATATTTTGACATAAGTGGTACAATCGTTTATACTTAGCATGTCACGCAGTAAAGCTTTGAAGATCACCACATAGAACCTTTTTGAATATTTTATTATCGTAGTTTTATTTATCGAAGCATTAGTTTGCGGTACAAAAAGACATTCCAAATCGCGATGAACGTTGATACAACGCGCACAATAGGTATTTTCCTGCGATTCCAGTACCGAAATTTCTATTTCCTGGGTCCACGGAAGGGAGAAACGAAATAGGCAGTGTCCTGAGTCCGATGAAATGAATTTTTTAAACGACGACGCAGGACAGGGAGAAGTTCCGAGCGTTCGCTTCTTTCGCAAAATCGAGGCGTGGATCCAGGAGAAGATGTTGGACGAGCCAAATCCTCTAAATGAGTAATCTAACGCGTAATCTTATCTGTACGTACAAGTTCTAGGACGTAAGCATAGCTGGTAAGGGCGGAGTGGGTGTTTAAGTGAGCAGCGACGATCTTTATCATTGTTACAATTATAGCTCTCGCATTGTACTACCGCAATACTTTTACCGATAATTAACGCAACTACTATGAATAGGACGTTGTTAAGCTTTCTTATGCCGTTTCTCTATTGTACCACTTATATACACCTGAGTGCACGACTTTTTCGAGAATAAATCTTTATGAAACGCTCCAGTCTATGCGACTTGGTTTCCTATATTGCCCCGACAATGCGATACAGACAATCTCAAGACACGTTTCACAGATGTTTCCCTTGATTCTACGAACGAGAACTTTAATAAATCGTGACACCGGCTGTTCTACCATGTCATCTTTTCTGTGTCCTTCATTTTCCTCCGCCATCATCACGAGATTATCTCATTCCGAATAATTTTCTTACGTTAGCTCAAGGTTTGATGGATTTTATAAAAAAAAAAAAATACCGCATGTTCGTGTCTGCACAGTTTGCATGCGAAAAAAATTCACGAAGATCAGAGTCTGTTTCCCGATGTCTTTCTCCAGCGCGCACGAGCACTCGCTTCCTCCGGTGCAAGTCTGCTCGTAAAATCGATCCTTCCGAGTGGACTTTAGGCCCATGCGCGATGTGGACTCGGCCGAGAATCCTACGGGCTACACTCACTTTTTCATATCTGTTAATTAACGATCAAGTAAAATAATGACCGTCCAATCGCTATATCTTGGCTGGCAGATTCAGCCAATATTCAACCCCCTGTAACTCCGTGCGAAAGTATTCGACAATAACGTATCTAGGCTCATTCTAACGTACAAAAGATCCGCTTTCTATCTCTGTTTATTTTTTTTGTAATATTTTTACTGTTTAAACACCAAACGGAAAAGCGACGATAATTCCTTCCGGTAGAAATGATAGATTTTACCTTATGAAAGTTTGCTCAACGACACAAACCGCCGTGGATTTAGAGATTGGTGTCTGCACCGTGTAAATAGCCAAGAAAAATTGCTGTACGATGTTTTCTTACAATTTTATTGAACTCTGAACGAAAAGCGTGCGAACATTTTCTTTGACAAATTCATACATTTTTCCGCGGAGCCTGGACAATTTTTCCGGTGACTCGAACCACCGTGGATTTAACGATCAAAGCGTCTTCCTTGTAACGAGTACAGAGAACTTGTCGTACGATTTTGTTTCGCTTTTTTTTTATCGAGCTTTGAGTAAAGGGACGTTCGGCTAATGGGAGTTATATGCATTAAAACAGTATACGGGCAGCAGAAAGAAGCAAACGCAGTGGAAATGCATGGAACTCCGGTGCATTCGAGCATCCCGGTGAGCTCGCCGGGTGCAGAGGGTGGATGTAGTGACGTATCGACCGGCGAGGTCACCTGGGGTCACCAAAGTTCATACCGTCTCCCGGTTTATGAACTCGATGAAATTGCAGCGACGATTGCGTAATGGTAAACGAAACTTTCGAAAATACACAAAATGTTTTCCGATCTAAAACCTATCACGATATCGTAATAGGTAATCGATACCATTACGTTACGAACGTCGAAAACTCGAAATATACAATTTAAAAGGTTCTCCAAATTGCTATTTCAATTTCTTTCATATATAGAACGAAAAATAGCATTTACAACGTTTCAATGTTCCATCGAACAATAGTGAATTTTCATAGAAATTTGATGCGCCGAATACCATTTTAAAAGCCGTTCCGCTGTGTCGGAATGTTGTTAACTTGAGTGATATTCAATTTCCGAGGAATTATTACGTTTTTTGACTTTGGTAGGTTTTTTTTCCGCTTCGAGGATAAAATTTATGGGGATGATTCTTATGGGATTTTTTTTTAATCGCTTTTTGTATTGCTATAACCGTTTGAACATCTTTCCCAGGATGATTGGCGCTATGCCAGCAGTGGCAGTACGCCACGAACGGAAACGACAAGAAAAAAGACTAAAACGTCCCAGTCAGCTGTACTTAGGGGCTCAATGGATGCCACCGCCTCAGGGTTCACCCCCAACCCCCAGCCCCCATGGTCACAATAGCCATCTGGACCCCTTACCCGAGCTGTATCTTTGCGGAAAGGTAAAATTTGTCGATGATTTCGATATAGGATATGATTGCAGGCTGGTAAACATTGTTCGCAGATATCAGGACTGCACCTAGTGGTGGTGTGCCTGTTGCTGGGCGCAGTGGTCCTCGTCGTTGGTCTAGTCCAACTCGTCCCGGGTGCAACGACCACCGACCATAGACTCGCCCTGCTCATCGGGGGTACACTCCTTCTCTTCTTTGGTAAGAATTCCATCGAAAAAGCAACGTTATATACATCAACACACACACACAAATCGCTGTATTACCTAGTTTAAATTTAATTTAAATATTTCGCGAAAAGAAACATCGGATTTTCAACTTCAAAAAGTATACAAATATTACGGGGTATAACTACTTACCCGAGAGCGATTCTGTACAGTCTCCCGAATACGGTTATATATTTTTATAATGTTGTGGACATTTACACTCGTTTCAAATTCATTTAAACATTCCTTGGCCAGGGAAATCGAATGTTCAACTGGCAGAATTTTGAGTTACTCAACAATAAAAGCTGCGGAGAAGATTCTTACGGGAAACAATTTTGTAGACTTCCTCGAGTAGAACGACATTGTTTATAACGTTATAGCAGCGTGAACCTAAAAGCCTCGAATGGTTCTCGGGGGTGCACTTCTTCCTTTCCTTGGCACCAATTCTATCGAAGAAGCAACGTTACAAAGATCTACAAATCGTTATACTACCTTGTTTAAATCTAATTAAAATATTTCTGGACAAGAAACATCGGATTTTCAACTTTAAGAATTTTTAGTAACTTAACAATACGAAGTACGAGGTATCTAGGCGCACGGTAGTGCACCAGCCAAGTTCCTCGCACTACCTTCTTTTACACGAAACAACTTAGCCGGTTTTTAGAGGCTTATAACTCGGCACTGGAAACAGATGGAGTGATGTAATTTCGTACACTTGTTAAATGCTATCATATCTCAATATTGACAAAACATTAATCTTCCAACATTGGTACGTTCCGAGATATAGGACCTCAGAAATCGCTAAATTTGTCACTGACTGACTGACTGACAGATCATCAAAACCTTTTGGGTACTTCCCATTGACCTACAAGCTTGAAATTAGGTAAATAGGTCCATCATAACAAACACTCAAAGGAATAGTTATCAAAGTTTGAAATTTTGCACTTTAAAGGGGTTGTATAAAAAAAAACATTACGAAATAGGTTATGTATGGAGAAAATGAAATATGCCGCTTTTCCCATAAGGAACCGTGTAAATTCCGGAAAGAATCATCTGCTCTCTTCAAACATCCGTACAGCGCCATTCGAGGTAGTGGCAAAAAGCTGAAATTGTTAGATTACGATAAGGTAGAAAATTACATTAAAATTATAAAAAAAAATCTAGGTAAAGTGGGGTTTTAATTCGCCGGCAGAGTGTTGATCTTTGATACCTACTTGATAATTGATGAAATTTCAACAAAAATTGATGAAATCCCAACCCAAACATCCTGTAAACAGGAGCCAAGTTCCTATGGCCGTAAAAAGTTGTAAGATCAAACAAAATACGGCAAAGTTCGTTAGTTTGCAAATACCTCTTGCAATACTGAAAAAAGCGTTTGTAAAAATTAGTTTAAAAGAACGCTATTTAATTTTTAATGAATTACATGGAGGCTAAATTATTGAAACTTGGCCGCTACCTAACACCTCTTATGGCCATTGGTTTAAAAAGTAACGCCAAGTTTAAATAATTTAGCACACACACACACACTCCATATAATTCGTTAAAAATTAAATAGCGTTCTTTTAAACTAATTTTTACAAACGCTTTTTTTCAGTATTGCAAGAGGTATTTTTAAACTAACGAACTTGGCCGTAATTTGTTTGATCTCACAACTTTTTACGGCCATAGAGAACTTGGCTCCTGTTTACAGGATGTTTCTGTTGGGATAATTCTTACCGGAAACGATTTTGTACAGTCTCCCGAGTACGGTTGTATATTTTTATAATGTTGTGAACATTTACACTCGTTCCAAATTCACTTAAAGATTCCTTGGGCAGGAAAATCGAACGTTCAACTGGGAGAATTTTGAGTTACTCAACAATAAAAGCTGCGGAGATGATTCTTACGGCAAACAATTTTGTAGACTTTCCCGACTAGAACGACATTGTTTATAACATTATAGCAACGTTAACCTGAACGCCTCGACTGGTTTTACAGGTATCATCCTAGCAACCATAAGATGCTACTTCCTGCATTGTGTGCCATTACCGTCGGAGTCGCCGGTAGCAACATCATTCGCACCTCCTGCAAACGAGCCAGCTAGCCTTCCAAGGGGCACCCTGGACCTGTTGGTGGGCCACCCAAATCAGCCCGAGACCGATGCTCTCATGCACCACCATCCTCACCACCATCATCATCCCACCAACTACAAGAAGAAACGCAGCTCCCATGGCTCGCATTCTGACGAAGCCTAATGACCGGTGTACAGTACAGGCCGAGGCACAGAGCCGGCTTAATTAATCGCTGGCGATTTCAATGAATATACCGACACAGTCAGCGGCGAAAGTACATTCGAGGTCAGAGAGGAACTTCGTGTCGTTTCAGACCAAGTTAGATCACGAAGTAGATACAATGATTAGAGGTGCGGGAACGAGCTACACCGATGGGGACTGTCTAGTCTCCTGTAATAGTCTGTACGTGTACATTATACCCGATTCTTTTATCGTTTGTAACTTTCTATATAATATACAGGACGTCTCGGCTGGACGGGATCAACTAAATATCTGTCTCATTTATCGTTGTATTAGAAAACTTCCTAGATCGAAGTTGTTCTACTTGAAGAAGTATATTTAATGGTAGAAGGGTTTTTTTTTTAAATCAAGGTCGTTCTTTCATGAGATTTCAAGGGCATCGGTACTTTTTCAAACGAGACATCATAATTTTGATTCTAAATTCTTGTAGAGCACACAAACACGAATCCAACGGTATATACAGGGTGGGTCACCTAATGCCGCCACCTCAAATATCTTTGTTGTTTTCAAAGATACGTCAAATGTCTGAAGGACAAAGTTGAATGGTAAAATTGGGCTCATACGATACTAAAAAAAATGTTTGTTTTTATGTAATTTTCTTCAGAGATATGAAGGTCACCATCATTTTTTTAAATGGAATGAGGTATTTTTTAATACATCAATCGATGCAGCTGGACATTCGTTATAAAAAAGTACTAACCTATATGTATGTCGAAAAGTTAGTAGTTCAGGAGATATTTCACTTTAAATAACTCTAAAACACCATTACTCTCGTACTAACGACGTTACACAAGTAAGTAAATGATAACGGCTTAGTACGACAGTAATGGTGTTTTAGAGTTATTTAAATTGAAATATCTCCTGAACTACTAACTTTTCGACATACATATAGGCTAGTACTTTTTTATATCGAATGTCCAGCTGCATCGATTGATGTATTAAAAAATACCTCATTCCATTTAAAAAAATGATGGTGACCTTCATATCTCTAAAGAAAATTACATAAAAACAAAAATTTGTTTGGTATCGTATGAGCCCTATTTTACCATTCAACTTTGTCCTTCAGACATTTGACGTATCTTTGAAAACAACGAAGATATTTGGCATGGCAACATTAGGTGACTCACCCTGTGTAAACATACTATTTCGATAGCTTAATCTCGAGATACTTGTGTCTGAAAGCTTTGAGTATTCCAGGACTCGAATATTTGAGTGTAGTTTGAGTACTCAAACCTTTCAGACCATTGGATATATACCATTGGATTCGTGTTTTTATGCTCTACGAGAATATCGAATCAAAATTATAATGTCTCGTTCGAAAAAATACCGTTGCCCTTGAAATCTCATTAAAGAACGAGCTTGCCCAAAATTTCTTTCTATCATTCTATTTACCGCGTTTGAGAGAGAGAGAGAGAGAGAGAGAGAGAGGGGAGAGAGAGAGAGAGAGAGAGAGAGAGAGAGATACAAGTTATAACTTTGTATTGTTTCGAAATTAGATGTTTTTTCATTTAACGACAAATAAAGCAGATATTTAGACGATCCTGTTCAACAGAAACACCCGGTATATTCATACATATACAATGCGTGTTGTCAACGTGTACTCAGCCAGTCGGCGCTGAGGAAAGTGCACTTTTCTATCTTGTCTGTCTTCGATACCACTTTACAGTAAGAAAAACAACAAAAAATCTCCATAATATAATATTAAACAAATTCTAAGGCATCACGCGATAGCTTGACGTCGTCAGAACAAAAAGATATACAAAATTTGCATTCATTTCTACGAGCGTGTTTGTGACCCGCTGATAGGTCACCGGAAATTTTGGATTTTTGACCGAGATTCGAATGATTTTTTAAAAGCATGATTTATCCTATACCTAGTAGTCTTCTATAAAAATATAGAGTACGATAAAATATTAAATTGTTAGAGGATTAAACAAATGGCCTAGCGTCGATAAATCTAAAATAAACGATCGTAGACATTTTGCAAGCTTTTCAAAAATTTCTGCTTCACGCCAATGAGCCTAAGTGATTGAACAAAAATGATTGTTTGTCGTTTCGGGTGATTTTTGAGTAATCAAAATATTTCTAAATAATCAAAAAGGCGATTTGCAAAATGTCCATGAAAGCTAACAAATTCTATCCAGCACTTTCTCCATATAGTTAGTAATTGTTTTTCTACTATGGGATAATTTCGAGAAGTATCGAAGGAACTTTGATAGAAAATTTATTATGCGATAAGCTCTTGATGATTGCAAGGGCCTTGAATCAAAGTACTGTGTTTGTTTTTCGATGATTTTTTAACATGGTTGAAAGGTACAAGTTTTAACGTCTTCTACGAACGACATATTTCATTTACACATATGTATATCTATATTTACATACGTATTACATACGTATGTATGTATGTATATGTATGGGTGTGTATGTATTTTGCTTGTAAATAAGCTGCCTGCTTCTTGTCCAGATTCATTTGACCGTTCGTCATTCTTTCACGATGATTGATGATTGAGATTAATGGCAAAGTTTCGCAATGAATTTGTGCACTGTAGTTGGAAAGTTTGGGTACACGTATTAATCGACGGAGATCGTTAATTAATCTCGCAGAGATTTATTACAGCACGTGGAGCATAATAATTCATGATTAAAAATCATTTTTTCTTCTCAATGAAAACACATGTCTTTCAAACTGAAAGTATAAATGTTTTACATAGCGTTTGAAGCGGGGGGAATGAAATTGTAAAAAGAATTTGTGATAAATAATAGTCTAATGAAAGAAATTTAATGTTTAACATTAACCGTACCACGGCCGGTCAAATGACCGATGTCACATTTATTTACTTTATAATTATTGAAACTGCAAGGATAATTCCATTAGAAATTATTACATGAATTTCTTCATTCAAGCACATGTTTTTATAAAAAAATTGCAAGAAATTTAAATAAATTCAGTGTTGTCATTTTTATAACACAAAATGTATAGCAGTCGCATTTTGTGCTCGGTACGGTTGGTGTTAAATAAACAACAAATGATTCGTGCCGCTTTTGCCGTAAGAACCAATGCAAACTCCGGCAAGAATAATTTGTTTCGTAACATTTGAGAATAGCGCCATTGCACGTAGCGGAGAAACGTCCAAACTGTTAGACAATGTTACCGACACAGTAACAGTTTTACGAACAGAGGATCGAGCAGGTTAGTTCCGAAGATAATTGCAAGATGGCGTAATTATATAAAGTCTAATTAATTTAAATTCGTTCATTTCTATTTTAGGAAATAGATAAATTAGAGACAGCGTAGATAAGTGTACCCAAACTTTCAGGTCATTGAGAATTTCCTGTTTCGACCAATTATGTGTCTAATAGGCCTATTAGAACGTATTGTGATTATTTGATAAAACGGTACTTGGAAGAAAAAACATTTTTACCACTGCACCTCTAGTGCACTATTCCTTAAATCGTTGAAATGATCTTTGTATATCGATACAGGGTGTTTCGGAATAAGTGTGAAGTACGGAAGAGGCTGCGGGTTTAGTATAATAAAATAAAAAGACAAATTCATATAAATATGAATATGATCTTTTCGAGTTACAGCTTATTTTGTTTTGTTATATTTCCTTACATATCTTTAGAAGAAGTTGCTCATAGTACAACATTTGTATGGCACAAACAGCACGATGAAAAACAGTGAACCAATGTACAATTCCGTCGAAAGATTGTAGGAATGCAAAATAAGCTATAATTTAAAAAAGATGATATTACGTATGTGTTTGTATAAATTTTTATTTTTGCTTTGGTATGATGAACCAGCCTCTGCCATACTTTGTACGAAATCGAAATCAGCCTGTATATATTTAATCTTTGTGATCCGTGTATTATGATCTCCTTCCCTCTATTCGTATATAGATATATATTATTATATATTATATATGTAATTATTAATACATTATTATATATAGTATATCAATATATATATAATAATAAAACAATATAATTATTATAATTACATATATCATTTTATGTATAATAATAATAATATAATACTAATATATGTACGTGTATATGATTATATTATTGTATTATACATTATATATGAATATTATTATATAGATATATCTATATATGTATAAACACGAAAACGTTGTTGAATTTCTGTCTCGACCAATTAGACGCATACATAAACAATTCGATCATGATTTAAAATCTTTACTATACAAATGTAGATATGTGATATATAAGGAATATTTCATTTCTTCCCTGAACTTGATCTTCAGAGCCTTATGTAATTAATCATTCTACTGTTAAACAAATTTCGTTAAAAGTGATACCTCTATGCGTAGAGCCCTAAAAGGAAAATTCTTGTAGCCCCTCCGATTATTATTATAGCCCAAAATCAGTAAAGAATGCTACGTGAACATCGGATTATTTATTTAACTATTGCATACATCAATGTTAACGTCATTGATTTTTTAATCTTGTTTAGCATGCCTTACAGTACTCAAATTATTCGGTTTAAGAATTCTGTGATCACAAATATTATTAGAAAAATACTTCGAACATAAAAAAAGAATATGTTAACAAAGACCTGTTAATTAAGTTTAAATAATTCAGGCTTTATTTATTCTATATTTAAAGACAAAAAGTCTCAGAAATATTTCGTACAAAGAAACTCTCTATTCAGTAAAATCAAGTATACAAAATTGAAAATATTGTTTGCACGTTTAAATATATTTTGTATTTTGTTCGTTCGTATTAATGTTGTGTCCACGTAGCATCATTTGCCAATCAGTAGATAAGTATTACATTTCCAATTGCTTGTTTTCACTGTCTAAATAAAAAATGGCATTCGTCTCGAGAGAAAAAGGACTAAAAATAAACAAGGGGAGAGAAGTCGCAGGAGAATTGAGAGAAATGTCGCTGATAAAATATTTACTACTTGTAACGATATAAGTGTCACACAGCACGAGCACCCAATTTCGATGTTATTTTTTTGAGAGAAATTTTCGAATCGAGATCGTAGCTAGCGTTTCCAAAACAGATTTTACGGAGCAATGTAAAACGCGATCTAGATGTATCTTTCGGGTAACAAATATTTAAATTATCTATTTATAATTATGTAATATTTATACTTAAACGGTTAAACAAATTCTTCTATGCCTGTGTCCCCAGGATATTAAAACTGATTTATTGTAAAAAGAAATCAATATTTGAAACCGAGTATAAATATATAGGTTCTTCCAAGAGTATTAAAAATTACTTATATATTAGAAAGAAATTAAATATTTGAAAGATTCGGTACAGTAAAACTTCAAAAGATTTATGTCGAAGCGTTTAATTAACAAATTTCGCGAAAAGGTATATTTATCTTTCAAACACACATAATATAGGAATGTTTTGATAATTTAATTTTTGTTTTTATTTTCGTGGGTATAGTGAAATAAAACAGTGATCTTGGGGCATAGGCACGTATGTTCGACTACCGTTGGGGTCCACTTAAAATTATTATAAACTGTTACACCTACATGTATATGAAAAGTTATAAGGTATTTTACTAACAATAAAATAAAAACAGTTTGTCCTCGCTCGCCAAGCGCAGAAATATTTGAAGCAGTGTAATATGATATAAAACACAATATGACATATATTACGGTATAACATAAAATAATATTACTTAATTTAATTTAATAGAATAGTAAATCGAATATAGCATAATTGCAACTCTAACATTTATGGCTGTAAGGTGCAACAATGCGAGCTACCATACCCTAACAAAATTGTAATTACACACCAGGGAAGAATATTAAACAAATAATACATTCTAATTACAGATCAAAGTAATAGCGGAGTTCAAATGTCTAATGGCCGCCATTGTTGGTCCAACAGCCATGAAAGCACCGAAATTTCTGTTCGATCAAGCGTAAAATATCTATATATACATACATTTAGGGTATAAGTCATTATACTTGAATAAGAAGCCTGACCTTCCACTCGAAAGATGTATAAATAACAAAAGAATTTACAATGCGATTTTTCTATAAGGGTCTCGGAAACTTTTTACTATTTTCACTGTCTAATGCTTGTTGAGCTAATTACTGTTACTGCGCCGAACTGTTTTACAAACTGGACTGTTGTGTACCTTGAAGATTGTGAACCTATACGACTACGCTTAGATCGAATTGTTTCCATTTCATTTTTGTGTGGAGTGTTTCTTTTTCGGACGTTCAGAATCAAAAAGAAAAAAAAAGATCCTTTCAATTCTCTCGAACAAGCATTAGAGAAAAAAAAAACGATGATTTGACATTGTTTGGAATATTTTCGTTGAATCTAGAGTGTTTAAATGAACATTAATAGCACGTAAGAATAGTCGTTAGTTTTTTAAAAACAACACTTCTACGACGACGAATTCGTGCTACGCTGTTTTCCTTCAGTCGAATGTTTACACTAAAAGTAGGTCGACGAGATTCTACGGGGCTCTATGGGACACTCTATGGGATACTCTATGGGACACTCTATGGGACACTCTATGGGACTCCCGCGTTGGACACCATGTGTTTTAAAGTACATATAGCGAACGAATTCATACGGCGTAAACGTTTGTACGAGTCTCTTTTCTAATTTTTTAATCTCTTGAGTCACGACAATTTACCGATTCATAATATATTCTTCTGGATATCCTTCGGTTTCCTATTAACACATTGTAATTAATTATTATACATATCTGTGACTACGTCTTTAATAAACATGATTATTCTGTTATCAGTTTGGGGTTTATGGGTTTCGTGTTTTCTGTTTTGAGTAGGTGTTTATTGTTTAGAGAATTAATATAAGGATACAAATATGGTTAACACTAACCGTACCACGACCGGTTTCATATTTTTTATTTTCCCATTATTGAAATTATAAAGATTTTTCTCCATTAGAAATTATTACATAAATTTATTTATTCAAGCACGTATTGTCATCAAAATCGTGAGAAATCTAAATAAGTATAATCTTGTAAATTTTACGAAACAATAATGTATATCAGTCACCTTTTGTACTCGGTACGATTAGTGTTAACGAGTGAGTCAAGTGTTGGCCATACATGCACAACGTTCAGAAACTCTATTTCTCGTAAGATTATGTGATCTGCTAGCTTCTAAAAAGTATGTTATATTTTATATATACTCGCATCATATACACACATGCTCTCCGAGTTCTTTCAGGGACGCCGAAAATGTAGGAAAATTAATAAAAGTTCAATCAAGGTCGACCTGTGATTCAGAGAATTATTAACTAGTCCAATTCTCGAAGTTTAAATGTTTTTTGTTTTTCAACGATGAAAGATATGGAAATCATTTTTACGAAAAAGAGAATTTAATAGACTCTCCTGAACATGATGATATCAAGGAGTAATGAGAGTGCTCACGTCCGGGGATTGACCATGCCACTTTTGTCTGCGCATCATGTTTAGCCTTTTTACCACGTTCTTATTAGCTCGCTTTCTTGTTTGTTTGTCTGTTTGTTCGGTATAAATCTTGCAATTGATTTTAAACTTGTTGAGACTTGAAATTTTAAATATAGCTCAGAAAACTGGATGACTTTGCAATATTCCAAAAAAATTTTTTTTTAAAACTGTGCGTTTACGAGATAGTAATTAGGAAATCGTAGTAACTAGACCGGAATTCGAACCCGAGTCTCAGTAAATATGCTCGGTAAAGGTAGTACGTCATAGTATATGTGGTAGTTACTACGCCGCACAGTGGGGTATTTGGCGAGTTTAGTCCGCCAAAACTATTACAACGTTATTAATAGTGTCAAGGTCATAATATTATATATCGTTGGATTCGTCTTAACACCAGCTACAACATTATCAAATCAA
>CM052315.1:14603648-14622171 GCA_028455605.1 Lasioglossum malachurum | reverse complement strand
TATTAGGAGAACATGATATCGAAGGAGATGGCACGAAATTCAGTAGTATTAGTCAACGGCAAGTCAGACGGCCGAAAAATTTGTGGTTTCTGCGTCACGCGTACGATTTCAGCTTTCTTTTTTTATGGAGGCAGAGAGTATATCAATTTAGTTTATTCTTGTCGTTAATGGGCGGGATAATTGGGAATGGAATTAGTCCAGAATGCAATGGATATTTTTCTGAAAACTTGTCTTTTATTGTATCGTTTGCGAACAAAATCTGATACGCGTACAATACAACTTAAATATTACAGTATATGAACTTGAACTTTCTTTACAAAGTCATGATTGGTTCGGACAATCATACATACTCGCTGTTCATACTTTTTACACTCTACGAATTGCACCCCCGTGTTCCTTCAAATTTTATCATGAACGTTGATCTCCTTTTATTTCTTTTAAAAGAACATGACGTCAATTGTGAGATTGCAAACAGTACCATCAGCAATCTTAATTTACTCTTTATAAACCTCGATTCAAAACCTAGGTACGTTCGCTTATTATAAAAACCTACGATTACGTTGTCTTCCTATTTGCTTCTTTTCTTTTTCAACGTTCTCGTAGTTTTACATTCTTATAATCACATATTTACAAACAAGTTCTTTTTTAACACGTATCGCGGTTCTTATAATCTACCAAAATGTAGTACATTTCGTGAACACATATGGAAACTGAGTGTTGGAAAATTATGAATTCTGTAGACTTGTAATAAAATTCATTCTTGTTGGAAGTGCACCAGCGAGAAAGTTCCAATGATTACACAATACGAGGGAGGTACGTGGAAAAATGTTCGGTTTCTTATATACACCCTAAAAAAATATACGTTAATTATTACATTCAATAAAATACAAAATCTCCGGAATCTATTAGGATTATAAGTAAACCGCGGTTTTGGTGTGTTTATTAAAATAAATAGAATCATTCGCAATTTATTATAACTATTAATAAAAAAATTAATTCTGTATAATCCTCTCATTGTTTCAAATCGATATGACGAATTTTTAATTGAATTGTCTACTTATAATAGGCATAATTCATCCATGTTATGCATAATTAGGGGTGTAGAAAGACCCGCATATTACAATAGAATTGGTCGTCAGAAAATGGCAGTGGAATATTTCCTATTAAACTACTCTATTTCTCAATCCAAATTTCATATTATTAAATTATAATAAAATTAATTTTAAAAAATCTCTGATTAGGATGGTGCTTAATTAAAAACTTTCTCGCAAGTATTCGGAAAAATTACACGGATCATCGGCGAAAATACAGAAGACTTGATCAGAAGCAGTTGTCGGAATGGAAGTAATATTTAAAGTTAATTTGTGCGAATAGAACAAAAATCAGTTAGAAAATCGAAAATATAAAATCATACATCGTATATCCTAATTACATTCTTTGTATACTTTACATTTCTCTTTATAATATTTAATACATACTTTAAAAGCAACAAATATATATATATATATTTATATTTATATATATTTATAAAATTTATTCTGTTCAATTGTATGATTAAAACTCATATGGTATTCTTTGTATCGAGCAACGTATGCAACATACACAATCATTGTCATACAAAATCGAAGAACTTAATATGTAATAATAATATCATTAAAATTTGTTTCATAACATACGTACTGTAAACCAAAGAATTGCAACTAAACTGCGGATCCATATGCAAAATTAAAATTGATTGCACTGTTCGTGTGACATACAGAACATTAAATAAAAATTTATGCCGTGCGTCAATCATTTTTACAAACTGTAGATAATGTCATTCAACAAGAATTTATTCTTAAATTCCTTTCACCTTTTAATACGTAATTAGTTCCAACATTAATTTAAACCCAGTCAGCCAGGCCTGTCACGAGTAGACATCGAGCACAGCCTGCAATCGTAAGATGCCAGCAGATGGCGAGCATTATACTGTCAGAACGTTCTCGAAGCTGAGAATGCTCGGAATCTGCTCGATTTTGGACAGCACACCGTGCCAGCATAAAGCGATACTTATTCGAAGAATGTTGTGGCGGGCAAAGCCCGAAGAATTAATATATAAATAATTATATAATGTATAATAAGAGGATAATTATAATAAACCAACATTGTCTTTATATGTTCTTTTTTTCTATGGATCTATGTACGTATGTGTTTCTAACTAAATAAACATTACATATTTGAATTGAAATTAATTATATTGTTGCAATTCATAAATCTTGTCCTCCAATCTAAGGCCCCCGCGCTATTCCGCCCTCCCCCGCTTATAAAATGCGTAACAGCCTCGGCTACAGTCAACAGATATTCTTACTAAAGAAAAAAAAAAAGGTCATTCATTGTAGTTTATTATCATGCTCGGAAAAGGGCGCTAATTTCTTTTGCACACGGGCGCCTCTTACCCACGCGGCGGCCCTGGGCACAGCGTACTGTCCAAACTCGAGCATGTTTGCTTACTGGGTAAATATTTACGATCTGATGCAGATTTGAGATTGTAGTACGAAATAAAAATGGAATGCATTGTTTAGAACAAAAACAGGAATGAAATAAAAATTTATTCAGCCTCTCGATAATAATTTTAATAAATTGCAAATTTAATGTTGCAATGTTTTTAAATTCTTTTAATCTTTTCATTCCGTATTTTAATTATTGTTTTCATAAATATACATAAATATCCTCAATCAAAAGTAGACTGAAGAAAAATCTTCACCCTAAAAGGGCAGTATAAAACTTGTCTGTACTCAGTGCTCAACGCACAGGAATTAAGTGAAAATTGGTTTGGTATCTCAATAATATGAATAAACTGGGAATAACATAACTAAACGTTTCTACATTTAATTAATCTCGCCAGAAACGCGCACAAAGATCCGCAGATTAATTATAAACGTTCCAGGCGTTACATTAAGACGTTTTAAATCAGTCTCCTCGATCAAATTCAGGTTATGTCGATCAATATCCTTGAAGAATGATTAACCCTATCGAACACTGATAGTTCCTCGGTGTTCCATTGTCACTATGTCTTTTCGTTCATCGGATTAAGACCCTCCCGTTGGCCGGGATGGGGTTCTTTCATTCTACTTTACACCACACATCGAAGAGCATAATAGGGTCTTACGTTTATGAGAAAACGGTTTAGTAGATCCCGCGAGCAGCTGGACGCGCCGCCTAATCACGTCGTGATCACATCAAACATAGTACTCGTTGATGTTCAGCGCGTCAGGGTCGCAGCCCTATACGCAGCTCTCCTGGGTGGAGATCAATGGGGTGCGAACGGTCACGATCTCTATCGAAGGATGGTGTTTACCGACGTTTAAGTCCTGAAATGCACTCTTCGCCGAGAGGGGCGTCGGTGTACAAGACGACGCACTCGACACGTCGATTTTTGACGGCCTGGCGTTGTGATCTATGCACGCGTAGATCGTTGACTCCTTCGCGAACGGCTTAGAGCCGCCGTAGCCTTGGATGGTGCTTAAACTACCCACGCCGCTCATGCTATTCAGTTTAGTGTCGTTCACTAACGTCGACAGGGTTGCTGGTCGTGACATGCAGAGCTCCGCATACGTTATCTCACCTGATAGCTGCAACAATTAATCAATCAATTTACAGAAACTCAGCAACGACGATCTATCCAGCTCCCCTCCCTTGGATATCTTGTTTATCATTGATGATAAGTAGACTGCGGATCTTTATGCATTTATAGCATAATTGAGTGGATGAAATTCGAGATTGTTGAAAAATTTTTTAAATTAAACACGTCACTGTATGAATTTTCTATTAAAATCATGGTAATTATTGAGAAAGGGTCTGCGTACTCCGATTTCGATGAAATTTTAATATGTTATGCAGCAACACACTTTGAACAACTTTTTCCTTTTCCAATATAGGGTGGTCGCTTTTAGTTTCCGAGATATTTGCTAAAACTATCGCTAATACTGTATTGAATTTTTCGCATTGTTGCGCGCTCCGCGTCAACGTCAGCCTGTCCCGGCGCGGCGTTTGTTTACATTTTGCTTCTAAACACGCTGCGGAGATGGGAGAGAAAACATATTATATATTATATATATTACTAGTTCAAATTCTGTATGAGGAATTATATATGTGCAGCAATACGAAAAATTCAATACAGTATTAGCGATAGTTTTTTGCAAATATCTCGAAAATCGGAATACGCAGACCCTTTCTCAATAATTACCAAAATCATTAAGGGAGTAGACTCGTTTTTCCAGGATTGCAAGGGTGCGGGATACGCCTTCTCATTTCTCGATAACGCAAAGATGGGGTTTTTCAGTAATTTGCAAATTACGCCCCGTAAACGTAAAAATAGGACTTTGGAGGGTGATCGCGGCCTAAATCGATCTTTTATCTAGCGCTTTTCAGTACTGAAAAACCCCATATTTGCATTACCGAGAAATGAGAATGCGAATCCCGCACCCTTCCAATCCTGGAAAAATGAATCTGCCCCCTTAAGGGAAAAAATAACATTCAATTTGGTTCCTATTTCGTGCAATCGGTGCAGACAATTTTTATTTTGCATAAAGAACCGCAGTCTAGTGATAAGTTAGCTTCAAAAGAAGAAATATTGAGACAGTCTTCTCATGGTTATTGATATTTTGTAAAGGAGAGTACAGTGTTTGCTTCTCTAAGCTTTGCCTACACATTTACAACCAAGTTTAGTCCGTCAACTTCGAGTGGCCTTGAATGTAAACAATGAATGGAACTTCACAATGTGACTATGTCCATTTGTTTTGTATTATCAATAATAAACTAGCTATTGGAGGTATTCTAGTTGCATGTGATTTACTAATATTTATTTACCGGTAACGTGGGGTAATTATTATACTCGTGCGAGTATGGTTGCAGTCCTTGAAGATGATTCACTTGCTGAACCGATAGTGAGGAGGGTGGAAGACCATCAGGAGTGCTCTGAACTGCCAAAGGTGTCCCGGATATTGATCCAGTTAGTTGATAATCCGAGCCTGTTGGTTTCATTGAATTTTTGTCCATTAAATATTTGGTATTGTGGATGATGCGATTGTTCTTGGAAATATTGCATACCTTTGTTTATGGGAACCACGTCAGGATTTCTGTCGTCAGTGTCATAAAGGTCCTCGGAGCTTGGCGCTGTTCCCTTTTTCAGTGGTAGGTCATTTGGCCTTTGTGTTCTTCTGTCACTTCTGATCTTCATCGCTGCCAGAATGGTTATGGTGAGCAAGAGCAACGCGGTGACCACTCCGATCAAACCCCCTAACAATGGGGTGATCTCGAATGGCACCGGGGTACCTGTGAACAGAACACGCACTGCTCTTGTGTCAGTATGTCGAGGAACTTTGCTCGTTGATTATATTAACCCTTAAGTGAACTCTAACTTCATTGTGAAGCTGAAACTATTTACTGTTTGTAGATTTAGAGGAACCAAGTCTTGTTACATTTGTGCAAAGCAAAATTCACTTCCACTTGCCAATTCAGGAAAGAAGTTTTGAATAATCAAATATGTACCCAGTCAGCCAAATGCTCGGTTTTGGCCGGGCAGCTGCGTCAGCAGAGGCAACGCTTGCTGCTGGCAGAAATACTCGGCATCTGCACGGCAGGAGCTTCTGGTCAGATGGAAGGCAGCTCGGTCCTCGGGCTTACGGCGAGGCAGAATCCAGGAACGAGCTGCCTTCCGTCTGCCCGGAGAATACCACGCAGCTTCGTCAGCAGAGATAGCGCTTTATGCTGGTAGCGTGTGCCCGGCGGATTCGTCCAGATTCCGAGCATCCTATGCTTCGAGCGTCGTTCGGACAGGATTAATGCCCGCCATCTGCTCGCTAGGCTGTGCTCGATATCTGTTCGGAGCAGGCCTGGCTGACAGGGTATGCAACATCAACAATATCGAATACCTGAATGTTGTATAATATTTAGAATAGTAAATATCTTCCATATGGTACATTATGCATATTAAAATGGTACATTAAATGCATTATTCTATATTGTATTCGATTGGCAAATAAGTTCGTTCGGTTTTTGTTCCAGTGTATGTTTCATTCGGATTTGCTTTTCTTTTGTCAGCGCTATCGTGCAAATCGAATACACATTTGAAAGGATATGTTTCACTGTATACGTTGTGTTGTGTTTAGTTAGGTTAACCTCAATATTGTGTGTGCTGCCTAGCTGTGAACATGGAGATAAATATCGTGCATTATCGTCACATTTGGCTCTATTATTTTAAAAAAGGCAAACGGACTGTGAATGCCCATAAAAAGGAATGCCGTGTGTATGGAGATGATGCCTTAACAGAACGCGTATGCCAAAAGTGGTATGCCAAATTCCGTTCTAGGCTGTAATCGACGTAAATCCATCCCAATCGGTACGAGAGATTGCTACGACATTAAATATATCCCACACAATCGTACAAAACCATTTGCGCGTGCTAGGTTACGTTTCTCGGCTTATTATTTGGGTGCCGTATCAATTAACCGAGGCGAACTTGACCACACGCATATCCATTTGCGACTTGCTTCGGAAACGCCAAGAAAACGACCCATTTTTGAAACGAATGGTGACGGGTGACGAAAAATAGGTCGTCTACGATAATGTAACACGTAAACGATCATAGGGGCACAGCAGCGAGCCACTACAAACAACCTCGAAGGCCGGATTACATCCAAAGAAAATAATGCTCTCCGTATGGTGGGATTTCAAGGGTGTCATCTATTACGAACTGTTACCGGCAGGCAAAACGATTGATTCAACTGTATACTGTTCGCAATTAACAAAATTGGACCAAGCAATCCGCACAAAACGTCATTGACCACTCGGAATAAATTGATTAGGCTTGGCTGCGATGTTTTGCCTTATCTTGCGTGTTCACCGGATCTAGCCCCTTCTGATTATCATCTGTTCCGGTCGCTACAGAACTCTGTGAATGGGAAAACCTTCAGGGATAAAGAGGCCGTTAAAAACCACCTGGATTGGTTTTTCCCCGATAAGCCCCAGACGTTTTACGAACGCGGTATAATGAAGTTGGTGGAAAGATGGCGAGAGGTCATCGATAAAGATGGCCAATATATAATTGATTAAAATTTATCTTCTGCATCAAAAGATTGTGTTTTATTCCACTCTAAAAAACCGAACGAACTTATTTGCCAACCCAATATATTTAAAATATCTCATTTTGGAAGTCCACTTAAGTGTTAATATCCACAAACAATTTCCAGATCCACAACTAATGTCTGTTGGGTGTAGCAGCATTATTTACCAGTTTGCTTCTCAGCAACTTTCAAAGTGAATCCTTCTAGCAAGGTAGGATCGCTTCTTCCCTTTGCATTGACAGCATACAAGATCATATTCAGGACCTTCCCTGGTTCTAGATCTTGGACAGTGAAAGCTGCAGTTTCCCTAGACGTGACGTTAGCTTGCAGCTTTCCCGTGACTTGGTCGAACACTTCCAGCAGAAAGTGTTGCGGTTGTCCTCCATCGAATCCGGCGAAACACTCGACCGATAATGACTTTGTTGTTTGGTTTGATAGCGTGCAGTTGTACGGCGATTCGGGTTTGCCTGTTAACAATGTAATTGTGTCCCTTAGAGTGGATGAAATTTCAGTGGGAGAATAGTATTCTTTTTTGGAGCTGGACAATGTTGTAAAATGAAGTATCCGAAAGCCCTCCAAATATACCTAGATCGTATTAGACAATCAGTACTTTCATGATCTATTGTACTATTAATGTAGAGAGTATGCTTGACTTGAATATTATATTACAGTACTTATGATTCTATAAATGTACTATTTTTTGTTATTAACCCTTTGCACATTCCTTTGTCGAGTGTGACTCGACATCAGAGAAGGAAAAATGTAAATAGAACTATTTTCGTATGTATTTGGTTCTTCCTGTATCTATTTAATTGTCTTATTTTTTAGTTAAAAACAACTATAAGTTCCACAAATATAAATTACAACAAAGTTCGAGAGCTATATTTAATATAATTAGTAAACAGTCAAGGAACTGTCTTTTCAAGTAAATTTCAAATGAAACAGTTAAAATAGTACGGAGTTGTTATCAATAGAATCAACAAACAATTCGGAGTGCAAAGGGTTAAGAAGACTAAATTAATTCCAATTATCGATCGTAAATGTTGACTATCAAATTTGAAGATGCTTTCGGCGCTACCGTTTCGATCAATTGATAATATAGCAATTTTGCAAAAAATTTACTTTCCTGACGTTTCGAAATTTGCTTCTAAACAGAAGTATATAGGTAAATGTAAATTTCAATAATAAGAAATGGAATTGATCATACTTGGGCTTGATACGTATTTGCTATAATAACTTTATCTATGTAAAACAGAACATTGAGAATTTGATGTGTATCAGTTCCAAAATTAATAATTTTTTACAATGGGATCCTACCCATTTAGAACACAACCTGTTCTATCATATACCAATAGAAATTACATAAGTATAAGTAGCATGTCTGGAGTACTGTTGGATGTTTTCAAATTTACCGCCATATATCGATTTGGGAACGGTCGATCGGTGTATTCAAACTGGTGTGTCTACAGGTTTGGTTTTTCAGTGTTTTCAGTTTTTGTTCAAGTTCGATACGGTAAGTTCAAACCAACAACTGATAAATACACATCAAATTACAAAATACATAGATAAAGTTATTATAGCAAGTACGTATCAAGACCAAGTATGATCCATTTAATTTCTTATTATTGAAATTTACATTTACCTATATATTTTTGTGTAGAAGCAAATTTCCACCTTTGATAAAGGTTCAAAACAGAACCGAAACGTCGGGAAAGTAAATTTTTTGCAAAATTGCTGTATCATTAATTGATCGAAACGGTAGCGCCGAAAGCATCTTCAAATTTGATGGTTAAGAAGACTGTGTGAACGAGTGGTTTTTTACTAAATGAGAAAGCAAGCACTGACATACAGCATTTAACAAGCTAGTGCCGCAGCCATAAATATTCTTTGACAAGACCATACCAGCAGGAATGATATGGAACACGCAAGCATTTTTCTGTTGGCCAGCAGTATTACTGGCCGAGCAGAAAACCGTGCCATAGTCCATCTCAGTGATCGGTCTGTACGTGAGAACGCTCTGCATGTGTCTTGTCGAATTCTTGTAACGCGCCTGAGGCACGTCCATCATCTCTTCAGTATTGTTGAAAGTCCACCGGAAGCTGTCCGGCGGTGGATAAGCTTCCACCTTGCAAATTATATGACCGTCTTCCTGCCGCGTCACACCGTAAATTCGCTTCTGATCCGGTACACAGATTGGTTTGTCTGTAAATGCAAAATATTGGGAGAGGGGCTGTTTGATTTTCTACCAGGGGGATTACAATGTGGATATAGCTTACACATAATTTTCAGTTCCACGTTGTTGCTGTAACCATCTCCTTCGACGTTGCTGGCAATACAAGTATAATTTCCGGCCTGGGAGCGATTGACCTCCCTCAAAGCGAGGCCGTACTGCTGCACTATCACGCCGTTCTTCGCGTTATTTTGAATCACGTTACCCTGAAAACGTACACACAGATTTGCCGGATAATAGTCGTGTTGCGGCACAATGTTAGAAATGATATCCTCTTTCGCAGAATTCAGTTTGCTGCCAGAATTATGCGATTGCAATTTTTCTAGACAAATTTTAAGAAAGCGTACAAGTAAAATTCTATTTTCATTGATAATAGCAACTTGCTGATCCAAAATAAATAGAAATCGTACTCGATTCTGTTGGATTTAATACTTCAGCATTTTTGGAAATTTTTATAAGTCGTAAATGCATAAACATCTCCGCGGTCTACTAATAACAGTTGGTAACAGCAGACTCAAAGCTACAGAATGTGTGTTTAGTATAACGTAGTAGAGTGTACAGGGTGTAACGGACCGACTATTATGATCTTGGCTGCCATAGGCGTGTTCTACATCTTCATCTCTAAATAAAAGTTGCCGCAAAATTGTCCTTGACCTTAGACTTTACGGTCAAATGTTTTTTATTGTATGATGCTTCGAATACAATGCAATAAAAAAATTTTTGTTGACCTTTTGACATTGAAATTCAAGATAAAACTTAATTTTGCAGTACATTTCTTATATCAATTTCCACCAAACCGAGGGTTTCTGGTGGAATTGCAAAATTGACCTCGCCCATGAATTTCAAAGTTACATTTTCGTTTATTTGCATGGTGCGTAGAATACAATGTAATAAAAAGTTTGACCTTAAAAGTCAAGGTCAACGACTATTTTGCGGCAACTTTAATTTACAGATCTTCATCGATCGGAAGATGTAGAATACGCCTATGGCAGCCAAGACAAACAGCCAAGACAACTTATGTACTAAGTTTAGTACATATAATATAAATCATTGCAAGTTTATGTAAGTTTAATATAATGTAAGTATAGTGTACTACAGTAGAGTGTATGTAACTTTCTGAATTTTACAATAATTATGAGATTACATAGCACTGATTTTCTGATATTCGCAAGGTTTGTGATTTATTAATAAATTGAAACTTGATTTATAAGGGGTTAAGTTAATATCGAATTGCGTTATCCTTTAAATTGGGAATTGATGTATGGAACAAGCTAATTATAAATTATATTGTTCTTTTAATTGGATATTGATTTCCGAAACAATCCGATCATGATTTGTAATATTTTTTAAATTGAAAATTGGTTTGTGTGTAATAAGCTAAATGAATTCCATCATTTTAGGAGATTTTACTTAACCAGGATGAAAATATAGAATGTTAATTATTCGACAATAGTATGTACACTTCAACTAACATTATGCTTCCATACTACTTTGTAAGGGCCGGGATTGGCATTGACTTTGCACTCAAAGTAGACGTCATCCCCTTCTTCGATGTCGTCTGGGTTCATGTTCGACCCTAATTCCAGATGTAAAATTGGTACAACTGAAATAAAATGAAATGGGTAGGAAATTACGGTAAGTTAGAGAATTATTTTGTATATTGTATATGTGTTCTTACTGCTAATCAATTAGGGGGTACAAGACAGATTTCTTCAGTACCTGATTTAGCTCTGAATATTATTTAGATACCGAAGTAGTAAACATTCTACTTTATTTATAAAGTTGAATAAGATAGTCTCTATGGCGTACTTACAGAACACGTTTAATTTCCACGTATCCTCCAGCATAGTCCGCTGAACTTTCGCGTTCACCGCCCGGCAAGTAATTACTTTGTCGTGATCAAGTAATGTCGGTTTCAAAATTAGCGTGGAACTTGTCTTGTTGCCGTCCTCGGATACCTTTAATGTCAAAGTTACATTTCATGTTACTATTATGCGGAAACTTCCCTTGAAAAACTCTGTATCAAGATATCTAAGAAGTACAATCTATAATGTCACGTCCAGTGGATCAGCCGTTAATAATAACACTGCCCAACAAATTTCAACTTTTTTTATGTTCCCAATATACTGTTGGGTCCTTCTTATAGAGTTTTTTGCGCTGATTCCGAATCTGTCCTTAATTTTTCTCCTGTACGCACAGTTTTTGAGGAACATGGCTTTGAAAAAAAACATATTTTTCAACTTTGAACAAATATTGTGATGTTATTATAAAAGATATTGAATTGTTCTTTACACAGCGAAAGATTCCTTAGACTTTCCCGAATACAGTGATATATAATATTAATGCATTATGATTGTTTAAACATGTTTAAACATGTTTAAACAATCATTAAAGACGGAGAGGCACCACTTTTGCACCAATTTTTGACGATATTTTTGAATTTATCTCAAAAAATAAGGGTCCAGCGGAAAATAGAACTACATATACCACGCGATAGAGCAGACTTTGATCTTGAAGACCCCCCCCCCCTTGGAAGTTTGCAGCATCGACGTTTTTACCGAACCAGAAAGCAAAATATCTTTGCCCGACATGAGTTGCCGCCAGTGGCGCTCGGGACGGTATAGGGCGCAGCGACGCGACGGGATACGGACCGGCGAACGACCGTTGTAGTGTTGTGCGCCACTGGCGACAGCTCATGTTAGGCAAAGATATTTTGCTTACATACATTTTCTGAATTTCTTTTTATACTAGCTCTAATAATGTTGTACAGGAAATAAAATATCAAGTATTATATAATTAATGTCAAACTATCGTATATTATACCACACTGCGTGCGATAGAATTAAGAAAACTCATTTTGAATTTAAATCTTCATTGAACAAATTAAGAATACAGCGTGACTTATTTAAATGATTGAGTCGCATTTAAATATAAATTGAATATTCGCTGAAGCCTGTTCATCACCGAAGAGTGTGAAGATTTTCGGAGTAAATATGATCTAGATTTGGAAGAAAGTGACTAAGAAGCAGGGCCGTCCTAAGATACTCGGCGCCCGTGGGCTACTAAAAATAATCCGCCCCTCTTCATAAGAGAATACATGGGATGGCTAGCGGCAGCGGGGTGACCGGCAAGTTTATGCAAAAGTGTCAGAACTAGAAAAAGTCAATTTATTACCATTACACTAAACAAAAACATAAAATTCATACAAAATTAAAAAAAACCTATATGAACAAAAACAAACTATATAGTAAAAAAAAAAGTAACTTATATATTTATTTTCCTAGCTTCTTCTTTTGCAAATTGATTAATCGTATCACACGTATTTAAGTTATTTAATAAGTCACTCTCTATGGATCAAATGCTCAAATCATTTAATTTTCTCTGTCCCAAAGAAGACCGTAAATAATTTTTTATCCTGCTCAGTGCTGAAAAGGATCTTTCGCCGCTGCAATTTGTAGTGGCAATACTTTAAAAACGTGTCTAATAAAGTGTCAATTATTGTCCTTAAACTAAGTTCCGCGGCAGATATGTTTTCTTTATTTTCCAATAAATATACGTGTTTAAAATGACGGCATTCTTCAATAAAATTATTTTCTAAATCGTCCATATACGTTTCGCACAACTTTGTAGCATTCTAACTAATTGTGTCTTCATTTAAACTTTTTAAATTGATCAGATACCCAAATTTTCAGTAAATGTCATCATAGGCATATTTTCTTTCTTGTACTTCTGCTAGAAGTTTATCTATAATTACTAAACTAATAACAAAAAAATATAACACCAATAAAAATTGACGCCCCCAAAAGGCTTTGTTTATTGTAATATATAACAATATTTTTTATTAGCTAAGCCCGGGGCTTAGCCCATTTAGCCCTGTGGTTAGGGTGGCCATGCTAAGAAGAAACCAATTTAGAAGAAAACGATTAAATGGAATTGGTGATGATGTAGCCACCTCATGACGACGAATAAGTTTAAGGAAATGGTGCGTTCCCCTGATTTAGGAGAATGCGCAGAGTAATATGATCCAGCCAAGAGGAAGATAAATGATGCAATGTATACGATTAAGAAGAAAGAGACTAAGAAGAAAACGGTTAAACGGAATTGGTGAAGATCTATAAAAGGGATGGCTCCTCATCAGGAGCTCAGTTAACAGTCAAGATTTTCATGAAATACGTTCGGTTAGGCAGTCACCATAGGGAATCAGTTAACAGTTAACAATACACATTTCACAGTCACAGTTCAGTCTACATATCAAATTCATTAAATACGTTCAGTGCACAGTGAACGGTCAACAGTTCGGTAAATCGTCATTATACAGTGTAAATCAGTTCAAAATCAAGAAAGCGAGTTAACCCGCAGGAACAATATTGTGTGTGTTCAATAAAGTGAAGAAACGTGTAAACCTGCTGGAGAACAACCATCTCCAACTGTGAGTGATGATTGTTTGTATTGTATGTGATGGTTGAGAGTGTATGATATAGATGGAAGTGTGAGCGCGTCGAAGTGAGTAAGAAGCCGGAATGATGAGAGAGGGAGCTACTGGGAAGCGAGGTTAGGTTTGTTCGTAGCACGTTGTTCGTAACGCGATGCATGGAAGGTGTATGCCACGTGTTTGGCAGTGTATTTGAAGTATGTTAATTATAAGTATAAATGAACAGTGTTAAATATATTATGTTCCATAAACAAGGTTTCCAGCCAGTTATTCACCACGCCAACAACTCCAAAGAAATAACCACATTATCAACATTATTCTAAAGCGTGCTGAAGCGACTGTATTGAGGCTTCAAAAGCGAAAACTGCGTATCAGTAATTACTAACAATTTATAATAAGATTTCGAAAACATTATGTACCCTAAATTTGTTCAATAGAGTATATTCTTGTTTATTTTTATTCAAATCAAGATTTCAAATCATTTTTAAAAGAGTTTACTTTTTAAGATTTTTAAAAAAGTCACTTAGAATTAAACAAATCCTCATTTACCCCAACCGAAGCTGGTGAATGCAGGCAGGTTCAAAACTGCGTTTTATTCTCTCTCAAAATCTATCAATTAAATTATACAACCTATAATACGTCCACCTTAGGACGTAACAATAAATGAAATAGGGCAAACTAAACAAAATAACAATAAATAACGGAATGAAACAAAAACGCATTGAATGAAAAGTAGAATAATGTACATACAGTACATTAGTATATAATAGTACAAAATATAATGAAATACTAAAATACAACGAAATGTAATACTTTACAACGAAACACAATAAAATATAATAAAGTCACACAAAGTAGTACAATCAAGTAGAATGAAGTTCAATAACATGTAGGCAAATACAATGAAATACACTGAAGCGTATGTCAATGTCCAGAAAAATCGAAACAAAAATACAAGTACAGTGAAATATGTATAATTAAATATGATAGGATCAAACGAAGTACAGCATCATAACGAAATAGAAGATATACAATACAGCACAACGGAGTGCACTATGGTATGATGAAGCACGGCTGCATTGCCACTATAGTCAAATAGAATGAAACACAATACGCGGGTATACAACAGCGAAGTAGAAGGACGTGCAATAAAATTTAGTGGATTTCAATGAATTGGATTACAATGAAACACAATCAAGTGTGATGGAACACAATGAAGTACAACTAATAGCAGTTTAGTACGGTGTACTGAAATACGGAGCAACGAAATACAAATTAGAAATGTAATCGAGTACAACGAAATGAAACGAATTATAATCAAATACAGGAAAGAATAACAAAGTACGTTGAAGTACTCTGAATGAAAATACAATGAGGCGCAATAAAGTACAATGAAATACAATCCAGTATGATAAAATAGAGGACATCAAAACAAATTACGATGAAGTGTACAGTGAAATACAAGATAATACTAGTATAACAAAATAAAACGACATACAACAAAATACAGTGAAGTGCAGTAGGGTGCAATGAAGTACACTGTAGTGCAACGACGTGGAATGTTATGATAATATAAAGAAGCACACCACAAAGTTCAGGGAGGTGTAATCGAATTTTATGAAATTCAATGAAGCACTATGAAATATAACGGAGTGCAATGAAACGCAATGAAATATAATGAAGTGTAGCGGAACACAATAAAATACAATAAAGTGCACTGTGGTGGAATGAAGTACATTATAGCGTAACGGCATGGAACGAAATACAATTAAAGAAGTATTCGGTTGGAACGAAAGTTCGTAGCGTTTTTCAATTAAAATTCACAGATGAAATTAACATGTTTATTCATAGATCAATTCAACAACCTATTTCCCATTCTGATCTATTACGTTTTACCATCTTTGGGGTAGCTTATCGTGTTATTTAATATCTTTAGTATCTTTGGGTACAGGGTGTTTCGTTTATCTGATAACGGAAATTGATCGGTATGAAGGTACCAATCATATAGTCTAATTTTTTTTAAGACTAAAATGATGGGGAGGGGGGATTTACAAAGCCAAATTAAATTTTTTAAATGGAATGTTCTATTTTTTACCATATATCGATAGAGTATCAAATTCTGAGTATAATAGTGTTGACATTCATATGTCCTAAACCTAATAGTTAACGAGATATTATCGAAACAATTTTCTTTCTTCTTTCATGAAGTCAACACTTGTATACTCAGAATTTGATACTGAATCGATCTATGATATAAAAAATACGACATTTCATTTAAAAAACTTAATTTGACTTTGAAATCCCCCCTCCCCACCCTTCTTGTCCTCAAAAAATTAGACTATATGATTGTACCCTTCATACCGAACAATTTTTGTAACTTCAGTGCGTCACAAGATATTTCCGTTGTCAGATAAACGAAACACCCTGTATAAATGAAGGAGTATAACGAAGTTTGGGATTCGGGAGAGTCTACTGTGAATATAATGGTGTGCAGTGAAACCCAACAAAATGTAATAAAGCACAGAGGAATATAACGAAATGCGGCAAAGTTTACTAAAGTATACAGTGAAATACAAAAAAAAAAGAAAAATAACAATAATATTTTGGCTAAATACGACACAGTACAGTGATGCATAGGGATGTTTAGGAATTGCAATGAAATTCAATGATCTAAAATGCAGGAGAATGGCACACAGTTGAATAAGTTAAACTATAATGCAATGGAGAACGCTGAAATACAATGACACACTTTTCAGTAAATAGTAACAGCAACAGCACCTTCTCAGTATGGTTGGTCAATATTTTGCCATCCATGTACCAGGACAACTTCGCAGGAGGCCTGGATCCCATGGTCATGCAGTTTATGTCGTACTTCCGATCAGCGCTTAGGGGTGCGTTATCGTTGCTCAGTATCGTCACGCTCAGCGGCTTCACTAAAGCATGAAAACGTGCGGAATTATTAATAAAAGTCGAAGATCGCATCAATGTTCAGTATCAACGTGATCTGCGAAATTATAAACGAACTCACGGTGCATTTCGATTGCCACCGATGCGGAAACTGGTTGGCTGATGTTGTTGTTCGAGGCCTGACACGTGAACACAGCATGCAGGTCGGCTCTGGAAAGTTGTTTGACGATTAGGGTGTTTCTGCGAAGCGCTGGGAACTCGCCCTGCTCGTCCTTTGAGTCCAGCAGCATCTCGCCTCGCCACCATCTCACTTTCGGCTCCGGTCGACCTGAAAAATTATACAAAATCGTCGTTGTCCATCCATTGTTTAACGAATAGAAAATTTATATGCGACGGTACCAACCTGTCCGATTCAGATAAAAAAAAAAAGATCAACCCTATACAATAAATAGTCTCCGAGATAAAAATTTTAAGATCAACCTGTTCCTTTATGAAGGTGAATAACAACTAACGAGATTCAATTGTTTGTATTTCATAAACAAATTGAACGTCAGCAAAGTGATGACTAGAGAGCGGATCTTTATGCGCTCATGGGAAAATTGAGTAGATGAAATTCAAAATTGATGGAAAATTTTCATAATTGAAGATGTCAATATACCAGATATGTAAATATGGAACCGGAATTTGCCCACAGGTGGCTCTAGCTGTCAATGTAGTAACCGTCAAACCGCGTCATTGGGGCCATTTTCTTGTTTTGACATCTGGTAAAGATTTTCAACTCACAACCATACAAGTTTCATACAACAGTATAGTTTTTAATAACGTTACACATGTCGAATTTTTTGCCTGGAAACTGCGATATGCGGACAGCATTAATTTTCTGTTTCCATTTGAAGAAAACTGCTGTAGAATCGCATCGAATGCTTGTCGAAGCTTACGGTGAGCATGCTCTTGGTAAATCACAGTGCTTTGAGTGGTTTAAAAAATTCAAAAATGGCAATTTTGATGTGACAAATGAAGAACGTGGAAGACCACCGAAAAAGTTTGAAGACAGCGATCTGCAAGCATTGTTGGATGAGAATGACGCTCAAACGAAACAACAACTCGCGGATCAATTAAGTGTGACACGAGAAGCCGTCTCCATACGTTTGAAAGCCATGGAAAAGATTCAGAAGATGGGAAAATGGGTTCCACGTGAACTGAATGAAAGACAGCAGGAAAACAGAAAAACCACTTGTGAAATGCTGCTCGCCAAGTACAAAGGAAAGTGATTTCTCCATCGAATTGTGACTGGCGATGAGAACTGGATATATTTCGAGAATCCTAAGCGTAAGAGATCATGGGTAACTCCAGGCGAACCATCGACATCGACTGCAAGGTCAAATCACTATGAGCGGAAGACAATGCTCTGTGTTTGGTGGGATCAGAAGGGTGTGATCTATTATGGACTGCTAAAACCTGGCGCAACCGTTAATACTGAACGCTACCGACAACAAATGATCGATTTGAATCAAGCTTTGCGTGAAAAACGACCGGAATATCAAAAAAGGCAACACAGAGTGATTTTGCTTGATGATAATGCACCATTACACACAGCAAAACCGGTAAAGGAAACGATTGAGGCGTTTAGTTGGGAAATACTTTCGCATGCGGCTTACTCACCAGACTTGGCTCCATCCGATTATTACTTATTTGCATCGATGGGACACGCAATTGCTGAGCAGCGCTTCACATCTTACGAAAATGTACGAAAATGGCTCGATGACTGATTTGCCTCAAAAGAGGAACAGTTTTTTTTGGCGTGGCATCCACAAATTGTCAGAGAAATGGGAAAAATGTGTAGCTACCGAT
>CM052315.1:14566941-14603548 GCA_028455605.1 Lasioglossum malachurum | reverse complement strand
AATACTTTCACATGCGGCTTACTCACCAGACTTGGCTCCATCCGATTATTACTTATTTGCATCGATGGGACACGCAATTGCTGAGCAGCGCTTCACATCTTACGAAAATGTACGAAAATGGCTCGATGACTGATTTGCCTCAAAAGAGGAACAGTTTTTTTGGCGTGGCATCCACAAATTGTCAGAGAAATGGGAAAAATGTGTAGCTACCGATAGGCAATACTTCGAATAAAATATTTTGTATCATTGTCAGACAATAAAAGTGTATTTTCGATACAAAAATTCCGGTTTCATATTTACATACTTGGAATGTATGATTTCTCGTCTATTAAAATTATTAATTGAGGAAATAACATTCTATTTGGTTTCTATTTCATTGCAATCGACGCAGACAATTTTTATTTTGCATAAAGATCCGCAGTTTAGTGATGACTTAATTCCGCTAATTTTGTGTGTTAAACAGAGCATCTCTGGTATCTATTGGAAAAAGCGATCTACTTGGCACGACTCGTCGCGGTAAACGTGTGTGTTTAGGAATTAATCGAGGAATAGTGGTGATGGAGGAATCCTAAGGCTTTTTAGTTTGTTTGTAGACTATGTATGTCAACAATTGTCGGAGGATACCAACGCGCTACAGAAAAAGTACTATCACAGTGTCCATGTTGTTTCGAGCCGGAGAGATCGGACGGATTGGAAAGACTAGTGTTTGCAAACCATTACCGACTGTTTGAACAGGCGAAATTTATCGGTGTGTACTAAACATCAGGCGATTACGATCATCGGGAGGATAAAAAAGGAAAACATGGTCGCGCGAAGACAGTTTTCGAGATGGAAAACGATGAAATAATCACCTCCGGTGACGAGACACTGTAGCTTCATGTCTCCGCCTTCTTCGTATGGTCCTGCTACCGTCGTCACCGTCTTACCGAGCTCGTCGATTATGTTTGGCTTGTGTGGTGGCACTGGAGAACAGGAAAAGATTAATTTGTTGGTGTAACAAGCCCCGGGAAAGTGGGTGGCTAGATTCTCCAATTATTCAAATTGCAGTTCAAGTATAATTCTAATTTCAGTTACTTCAATTTCCATTTTGAAATTCAATTTTCATTGATCGTAAACAGGGACCAAAGATAACAGTTGTTCTAAAATTTTCTACGATGAAAATCATTAATAAAAAGTTGATTATTATTGAAATTTAAGATAATCTACACAAAATATAAAGAAAAAAATTCGAAGAACAAAATGAACAAAAAATATCGATTTTTATACTTTTTGGTTACAAATAATTGTTATTAGTGTCCAAAAAATTGGATCCTCCTCGGTAACTGTTATCGATGAAGAAAAACTTACTTGATCAGAAAAACTTGATCACTCGTAACAGTTATCAATGAGAGAAATTTATTTCAATTGCTCATAACAGTTATCGATGAGAGAAGTTCGTTTCAACCGCTCATAACAGTTATCAATGAGAGAAATTTATTTCTATTGCTCATGACAGTTATCGATAATCGAATTTCTTTTCACTTGTTCATAATAATTATTGATGAGAAGATTCATTTTGGTTGCTTATTTATTGAGTTGCCTACTCTTTTCCGGATGGAGCAAGCCTGCGAAATTCATTGAGAAGGTTTCGTACAACAAGATGAATCAACAGACCATAAGAACAACACAAAATCTGTTTGTTCGTCAGATTAAATTTTGATTGTGGCAATTAATTTTACGAATAAAAATCTATGAAATAATTGATTGTCTACCATTTGAAAGTTGTGTTATTTAATAATAACTATTACAAATTTCCTTCATCAATAACTGTCATGAGCGATCGAAATGAACTTCTCCCATCGATAACTGTTATGAGCGATCGAAATAAATTTCTCTCATTGATACGTAACTGTTATAAGTGATCGAAAGGAATTTCTCTCACAACGATAACATTTCCCAACAAGAGACAATATTTTCGGTTACGTATAATCCTTATTTGTAACCAATACGATTTTAGTGGATAAAATACTTGTTATTCTATGACTTTTTTCCTTTTTGGTTATAACAGTTATGGTCCCTGATCGTAAATAACGTTCTTGGAACACCGGGTCACAGTGAACCCGGACATTGTTTCCGAATGGCTACAAAGGAGAAATAACTTTATAATTTACAGAGCATAACAGCATGATTCAATAGATAATAACCCATTTCGTTCCCTACATTTATTTAATTAAATTGCAGCCTACGTTTTCAATTAGTACTTCTACAAGGAACTACTTATTCGAGGCTCCATCATCGTCTCGGAGATTAATTGATAGATTCCGTGCCTGCTGCAGCAATTTTTGCACCGCCGACCTCGAAACGATCGCATAGAATTGTTCTTCAGTGTCTTAACGTTGTTCTGTTTTCGTGTAAATCATTGAATGCAATGTTACTCTATGATAAAAATGGCTAGATACAATTTATTTGAAGAAAGACATTTATTCAATTATGAAAGCATTTTTGTAATTTAAATAATCGTAACCGAAAGGAAACATTCATTATTTGCGACAGGGGAGCAAGCACTGACAACCTTGACATTGACAAAATCAAATATTCTCTATTTTTATTGAAAATTTTGACTTCAACAAATTTATTCAATCAACAGTAACTAAATACTACGATATACATATATATATTAACACCGCTTGTAGTTTCTGTGTATGTTAATCGATATCAATGAAATTTTCAGCATGTGTGTAACAAACATAGATCTACAAAACATATATTTTAAATTTTCATTAAGGACCCAAATAAGAAAGTTTTAGAAAATGCCTTTTTTTATTTTTGCATGTAACCTTGTAAATTATAATTTTTAGAAAATCTCTTTCGCATATCATTTCGTAAACCAATGTTTCTTCTAATTGATTGTAAAAAATCTGGTCGTTTGGTACAATTATAACAAAGTTATTGGTTTTTAAAAGGTGTAGAAATACATTGTACACCCACTGCACGGTTGATAAGAGGATTAGCAATGTTTCAAAAAAAAAAGAAAAATGATGTTGCTTTAAAAAATAAATATGTACATCTTATTATATGTTAATTAAGAAATATTTTCTGAAAAATTGACCTCTTAAACAAGTCTATAGACGATACATTACGTGGTTGTACTTTGTTTCGCGTTTGATTATTATTGATAAGAGAATGTCGTCTACGAACCTATCACCGTGAGATGGATTCTGGAGTTTCTGGTAGGGCTTTTGGAAAAGTCCACACGACACCTGTATTCGCCCTCGTCTCTCTCCTCGATGTGATTTATATTTAAGGTGGCTGGTTCCGTGACCGTTCTGAAAAATGCCCGGTCGTTCAGGTGATCCTTATCGTTCCAATGGGAGGCCTCCGAGTGTTTGCCCCTCATGTCGTAACTAGAACAAAGTATTTCCGGATCCTTCATTAATTTCCGTTGCATATTTAATAAGAGACCACCACAGAAACCTTTACGATAAATAGAACTAATGGGATCGATCGTAACAGATATTTAACGGTAAAAATGGAATTTAGTTAAATAATCATATCAGTTTAGACGAGTTAATTTTATGCGTAGGAGTGTTTTGTAAAACTGAATGCTAATTCGAATACATTAATTTTGCTTTAAATAATTTCCTATTCGTGTTTTGGTTTCAATTATTACCAATCAGAGCTGGGGAAAATAGTATTTGAAATAGTAAATGGTAAATAATCCTATTTATTTTACAGTGTCTGTACAATTTTGAAAATAAAATATTTTATTTGATGCAGTAATTTTTGAAAATAAAATATTTTATGTGATGCAGTAATTTTTGAAAATAAAATATTTTATTTGATGCAGTAATTTTTGAAACTAGTGTTTGAAAATAGTATTTTATTTTAAGAATATTGAGAAAATATTTGGAGTTTGTCTTTATTTTCAATTTCAAATTTAAATATTATTGCTCGAAATAATGGGTCGCATTCAACAGATTTCTGAGTATAAATAGTTTTCTGGTGATAAGATACACTGTATGTTTATTAACAAACCTCAGTAGGCACATGCTGTGAACTAAAGTGGATATACACAGTAATAGCAGCAATCAAACAAAAAAATAAAACGAAAATGTGGCAAATGTTATAGTTTCTTATAGTAAGTACAATTTCTTGTTGAAATTATATTGCTAAAATAAGAAATATTAAATAAGTAATGCGATTTCTGAAAGTATTAGGTATAACGACACAAAAAATTAAATGTTATATTTAGTGTTTCAGATTATTAAAATAAAAATATTTTATTTTGTGGATGAAATTGTGAAAATAGAAATATTTTATTTTGAGGTTCACATTGTTCAAATAATGAAATATTTTATATATGTATTTGTGTATTTCAAGGTTCAGGTTGTTCAAATAAAATACTATTTCCTTTAAGCAAAATAAAATCTAAAATATTAAATAGTATTTTAAGTATTTTTTCGCTAAATAATGCCCACCTCTGTTATCCATCCGCATTACAATTTCAACTGTATTACAAACATATTTCAATCGCAATTACTTCGAATTCATATTTCAATCGCGCATTTCAATATCTACGATTTCAATTCCACTTTCAATTATTTCAAATCCACATTCTACTTTGAGTTATTTCACATTTCACTTTCATCTATTTCAAACTTCAATAATAATTCTTTCATAATTCAGTATTGCACGATTTCTAAATGAATGAATTTAATATGTACACAGTATTAACTGAATATCAAAATTGTTTCAATTACATTACTCCAAATACAAATTTCAATTCAAATTACTACAGATTTAACTTTCAACTATTTCAGACTTCCATAGAAATCATGTACGATATTTCAACTTCAAATTCCGATTCCAATCATTTCAATTTCAAAGTCAATTGAATTTATACCTCTAAGCGAGTAGACTCGTTTTTCCAGGATTGCAATTCTCAATAATGGGGTTTTTCAGTAGCTAAAACCGCTAGCTGAAAGGTCGATCTAGGTCCTATTTTTTCGTTTACGAAGCGTAATTTGCATTATTCGGAAGCATACAACTAGGCATGTAGCTATTTTTATAGCTACACTATTTAAATAGTACTTTCGAAGGCGATTGCGGCCTAGATTGATCTTTTATCTAGCGCTTTTCACCCTTCTTTGTACAGGGTGAACATTATAATGCGTTACAGACGAATATCTCCAAAAATATTGATTCTACGCAAAAATGTTTCAGATAAAAGTTGTTCAGTACTGAGGGGAACATCATGTGGTGGGACCTTTACTTTTCCCCGTGGTTACTCCAAGGTGAGGAGAAGGTCACCTTGATTTTTTAAAATAGAAACACCGACTTCCTGTATCATGAATCGATAGACTGTCGAATTCCAAGTAAAAATGTATTGACCTCCATATGTCCTAAATCTAATAGTTTACGAGATATTATCGAAATAATTTTCTTTCTTCTTTGGATCGAATATCTCGTTAACTATTAGGTTTAGGACATGCGAAGGTCAACACTTTTATACTCAGAATTTAATAATAGGACATTCCATTTAAAAAAGAAAATCGACCTTCACCTCACCTTGGAGTATCCACCGGGAAAAATAAAAATCCCGCCGCACGATGTCCCCTTCGGTACTGAACAACTTTCATCAGAAATATTTTTGCGTATATAATCAATATTTTTGATATTCGTCTGTAACGCTTTATGATATTCGATATGAGAAACGAAAACGCGCATCCCGCACCGTTGCGATTCTGGAAACGAGTCTACCGCCTTAAGTTTTGGGTCGAAATAGACCCAGGCATCGCCAAGAGTTAAATCTGTTTTTTAAAATGAACCAGTAGCGCCACAATGTAATTATTCGGATTTTAGGCACTGTCTTTTAGAAAAGTGACCCTAATCTCGCCAACACTGGCTGCAGCTTTATCAGAGGCTCGAGTATCGCACTAATACACCAACGCGTGTCGCGTGATGGTCCACTATTAGAGTGTACCTGTTCACGTTCCGGATCGATAGTCGTCAACCAGAGATTTTAATTGGTCAGCTGGACAATTAAAAATCGGGTGGAAACCTAGTCTATCCTCGACTTCAGACAGCAACTTTATTTGCAGCACTAAAGCGATCATCAAGAACATTTAAAGCATCGAATTTCTATTAATTATTTGAAGCTAAACAATGATTTGTGATCTCTAGTATAGGATATTATATAGTACTGCTGTGTTTGACACGATGACTGTTACGCAATCATGGTTTAGCAACGGCATCATGCTAGTCTTTGGATACTGATAACGAGGTTAATTACACTGATGTGTTCTGATATTATATAGTAGTATAGTATAGTAAATGATTAATTGTTATGTTCGTGATGCACAAAGATTTGTGCGAGGATTTTCTTAAAAATTTGATCTTCAGATCCTTACAGTTCCTTTAAAGATATCATCTCTCGGGAAGACGCCCTGAAAGTTTCAAGTTAATCCGATTAACATCTACTGAGCCGAGTTCAGTCAGAGCGTTGACACTGTAACCGGAAAGAACGTAAAAGTTTGAATTTGTTTTTCGCGGAAGCACGTTCCCGAAATATCTGTCAGATCGCTGCATTAATCTCTTCTCCAAAAATACTTGAAATTCTGAATTTAAACCATTGAAAAAGTGGTTGTAGCTTCGACGATGTTCAATGTTTTTCAACAAGAACACTGTGACTGCTGGTCCAAATTATGATCGTTCGAATGCACAAAGATTGATTGCGAACAATTTGCAACATGCCTTTAAAAAATGACTGTAACAATTTGTTTTAACAACGATTCGAATTCGAAATAATTGAGAAAAGAGCCCCTGGACAAATGGCGATATCTTTGACAATTATTCATGTTTTGTGATAAAAAAAAATTTGCACTGCTGGTCCGAAGTATGATCTTTTAAACGCAAAAGGATTGATTGGATGAAAAATGCCCGTAGCAATTTATTTTAAAACGTTACAAATTCGAAATAATTGGGAGAAGAGCTTCTGGAAAAACGGCGGCGCGGCGGTATCTTTGACAAAAAGATATTATTCATTTGCTTTGATAAAAAAAAATTTGAAATACTGGTCCAAAGTATGATTTTTTAACCCATTGCACTCGGAGCTATTATAACTGGAAAATTAAACATTTCTTCCGATCCAGATTTTTGAAATTTTATGGATATGAACTTGGTATAATACCTTATACAATACCTAAATGTTTAGTAATTGACTATACACCGATATATTTAATATAATGTAAACAATATTTTGAATAATGGTACAGCAACTTTTAGTGGTGCCTACGAGGGGACAACCTAGTGCAAAAATTAACAAACTTTCTTTCAAAAAAATTTTTGAATGTGTACTTTCTCACACTTCTCCGCACAAATTGGAACTGTATAGTTTATTCACTGACAATCCCAAAATGTGTCATAATGCTTCTGGTGAAATTCATCGTATTCCATCCCCTAATATTGGCGCATCCGTCAATCTTCTTCGATATTAATAGTAAACGTTTTGTTTTCGTCCCCCTATTGTTCGTAATTTATAATTTTCACTGTATTGATTAGCTTTCGCGGATGCGATTGTACGTGCTGGCATGTTGTCGACTTCCTATCAGTTTCTTTGATCCTCCTATCCCGAGTCGCCAGATGAGGCGAATTCACTCGAATTGAGGGGTAACGTTACCCTCTCTCTGCCAGTACCGGATTAGTCACGTGTAGTGTTCCTTCTCGAGAATTCTTTCTCCAAAATTTCTCGAGAATTCTTTCTCCAAAATTTCTCGAGAAATTTTATAATTGGTTGGTTATTTCTCATATTTCTCGAGAAATTACAGTATTTCTCGAGAAATTTAGATCTAGGAAAATTCTTATGAATCTCATTTATTTTATAACATATTCTCGGAAATGAACAAATACGTATATTCTACCATCAATCAAAACATGCTACATTTTAATGTATAGGTACATATTTAAATATCTCCGTTACTTGTGATTATACGAAAAAATGTCAGTGGAGAAATTTTCGACTGTTCAATCAGGTAAATATGTATAATGGCAAAATAAAAAAATTTTTTGGAAACCATATTTCGAAACTTCAAGGTCATCGTTATTTCTACTTAAAGGAGGTCATATAACTATTCTATATTCTTATTGAGAAAAAAAAGGCAAATCCAACGATGTGCCATGTTCCATAGTTAAGGTGAATTTCACAATCTTCAAAATTTTCAATTTAAGTGCGCCAAGATATATACTTATATTACACTCATACTTATATCCGATCGATCTCAAACTTCGCACAAATTTTTTTCCGCATCTAAAGGAACAACAGGAATAAACATTGAGGTGATGTTTTTTGCGCTTTCGATAAATATTATCAACGATATTCCAAATGTCATAAGTGTTCCAATATTTTTTTATCTTCTTAAAAATTCTCGAGAAATATACTCTTATTTCTCATTTCTCGAAAAATGAAAAATGTTGAGAAATCAGGAGCACTATTCACGTGACATTGTCACATGCTCTGGGAGTGGGGGGACAAGTCTTAATCTGGCGACTTTATTCCTGTCTTGGATTCTTTTTAAATCAGCATGTCAATTTCCAAAATGTTGCGCCATCTTCGTGTTAGAAATTTCGCAGAGTGTCGTTGATAAGGTCGAAAGCAGAGAATCTTCGTTCCGATTGAAGAAGACGCAGCAATCATCGCCGGGCTGATCAGAGCTCAGGGTCGAGGAGCTGGTCTTATCTTAACCCGGTCGGTTCCGAGGCGGAGGAAGTCAATCCGACAAGTCCGGCAGAAGTGTAGATCGAATATCGATACCGACAGGGACAGAGCCGGAAGTCAACAGTTTCAGGATATCCCTGGTAACCGAGGAACTTGCTTAATCCGGCTAAAATATTTGTTGGTTTAGTAGCGGGCGCATTCATATGTACACACTACGTACAGAGTCGCCAGATTAATTGTAAGACTTGTGTCCCCACTCTACCTTTCCCCTTCTACCTTCACACTTCCGCCGCAGTCCGGTCACGTGACCAATCTGGTACCGTCAGAGAGAGAGAGGGTAACTACTTCCCCTCAATTCGTGTTCCCTCCCTTCATCCGACGACTCTGACTGTGCGTTCGCAGAACATTAACTCGGCAGCTTGAAAGGAACAATAAGGCAATAGTTTGTAACGCTGCGGCCACTTGTGCAATTGTTGAAAACTCGATCGCTCCGAGGCATTCATAGACACGTCCGTAGCCGAAACGCCGCACCGCGCCGCGCCGCCGAGCGGAACTCGATTTGCGAAATTTCAAAGGGGAGTTATTCAGAAGCGAAAAATATTGTGTGCTACTTAAGCAATTTCCATAATCGTCGGTGAACATATTTATCGGGCAGGAAAACGCGGAGTTTGGCGCGGCGCGTGCGAAATATCCGAATGCGCTAAACGCTTTTCAATTAACCGCCGTGCTCCGTGCGTGTTGGATGAACGCGCGTTCAAACCGCGTGCGGCGCGGCGGTCTTTAACCTTCTACATACAGGGTGTACCAAAATTCCTGCACATCCCGGAAATGGAAGGTTCCTGAGATCATTTGGTACAACATTTTCCTTTGCAAAAATGTTATCCGCGGCTTCGTTTAGAAGTTATTAACGAAAAACACGGATCAATCAGAGCGCGACCTAGACGCGAGCTGGCACAGTCGGCCAATGGGCAGTCATCGCACCGGGATTGATCCGTGTTTTTCGTTAATAACTTCCAAACAAAGCTGCGGATAACATTTTTGCAAGGGAAAATTTTGCTTCAAATGGTCTCAGGAACCTCACACTGCCGGGATGTGCAGGAATTTTGGGACACCCTGTATAGTCTGCGGACATAATCAAAACACGGGATTTTTCTCCTTTTTAAATTTTTCGCCGTCCTTTGGGAAGTTTTTGGCTCAATAATTTTGGAAATATCTTGAAAATTGTGGAAGTTATAAACATTTTCTAAGAACCCAAACACAAAAGCAGGGAACTTATGCTGCAGAACGTGGTGAAATGTTATAAAAACATGAATGGGAACAACAAAAGATCTACGTTCTGTTGTTTTGTAAATATTCTACGATTCTTTAGGAAATATCTAGCTTAAAAATTTTTAAGACATCTTGAAAATTGTGGAAGTTCTAAACATTTTCTTAAAACCCAAACGCAAAAGCAAGGGACTTATGTCGCAGAACGTGGTGAAAAGTTATAAAAACATGAATGGGAACAACAAAAAATCTACTTTCTGTTGTTTTGTAAATATTCTAAAATTCTTTGGAAAATTTCTAGCTCAAGAATTTTGGTGATACCTCAAGAATTATGAAAGTTATAACTTATAACGATTCAAAGATCACCGCACATGCTAATGTAAGAGGATCAACGCAAAATCATAAATACCTTAATAACAACAATGTAGAGAAATGTCTAAAAATATCCAGATTACCTATAAATAGGCGTGATGTCGCTCTTGTACCACACGACCAAGATGGCGGAGTCATTGTCTCTGGGCGGCTTGATGTCGCAAGGTAGTTCAGCAGTGCCTTGAGCCACAGCCCTGGCTGCGACAGCTGGTCCTGCAACAGAAAACAATTTTCCGTGAAAACTATGCCACAGAAAACGGGATAATTTTGTTGCTAGCTTCCGTTCGACGTCAAAGAGCAAATATATTAAAATGTTATTATTCGGGTAGTGCAGCCGTCGCGACGCGACGTATATCTTCAGGCGGATTCGCTAAAGGCAGACACGCTAATTCATACCCTGCGGATTGAGTTTTCTCGTCAAACGAATCCTCCCATCACTCTTCCGGTAATATAACCGTGTGCTCTCTCGTTAATGAGTGAAATGTTTTCATTACGGTAATATACCCTCCGCTTTCCTTTGGTTTCCAATGATTCCTTCCTTCATCGATGCTCCTCAATTAGCTGACATAATATTTGCAAAAGACACTGTCAGTTTGTATTTATTCTTGATCGAAGCCAGAGTGACAATTTTACTTAACAATTTTAGTATATTTGTATCGCCCTCTCTCAATTGTTAATTTCCCAGAGAGCCATGAATGAATAAAATTGTGATAGAAACAGCCTAGACATTAGTCTAAAGTAAGATTTATGTATTATACAGCATTAATCCTATGACAATAAATACATATATTTCTTAGCAGTTTAGAAAAATGTATAAATACAGAAGAAAATAGGAAAGATATAAGCAGCTCACGCAAATGCAATTCAAAATGATTTCTAGTTCTAGAACAGAATCCTACTTAAGCATATAATTTCTCAGGAAGCCACGATTCAAACGATATTTAAAATATTTCAGGGCGTACTCAATAATAAAATTTAATGACATAAAGGATAAATAAAAGTCGTAAAGCTTGATCCCAGAGTACCAGGTGGCACTCCGCTTAAACAAGCAGTCGTTAAGCCATTCCTGAGGACAATGATCCTTCGGCAATGTCCGGCGGGTTTATCTTTCTTGACCGGTAAAGCCTTAACTATCCTCGTACTTTGAAATTAGTTTCGGCTGAGAGCCCCGAGGCGTTTTGCAAAAGTCATTAATTGGAATCCAATAACCTTGCTCGGTATGGGAGAAGTATGGCAAAACTGTCCACTGTGAGCATCAGAACTTCCGGCTCCTCCCGCTTGTCTCCGTATTAATATTCGACTGCGCTGTAACTAACTCTACAACTATACTATTATCACCACATGCCACTTCCGTATTTTTATTAATCATGGGACGGTCCGAGGAATTGATTACGGCCAAAAATATGTGTCGGACTCTTATGGTTGAAGTAGAATCTATTTTTAGGCTAAGAGAATTGACCGATCTTCTTTATACAGGGTGAGTCACCGAACGTTGTCACCACAAATATCTTTGTTGTTTTTAAAGATACGTCGAATGCCTGAAGGACAAACTTGAATGGTTCAATGGGGCTCACATGATACCAAAAATATTTGTGTTTTTATGTGACTTTTTTTTGAGATATGAAGGTCACACACACACACACCTTCATTTTTTTAAATGGAAGCACCCTTTTTGAAAAACCTACAATGATAGTCCCTTTCATTAGGAATTCGGTGACTATAATTATCCATGCACGCCACGTACATATAAACTTTCTAAGTATTTAGCTCCTAGTCCATATAACATTATTATTTTGCATTAACCATTAAAAATTCGCAGTCTACAATCACTCAATTTTCAAAGTCCCTTATTCATACTTATACTTAGGCTTTAAAAACAACAGAGATATTTGAGGTGACAACGTTAGGTGACTCACCCTGTATACGTGCGGAAAGTTCTTGGGAAAAAATGACTACATCTTTTACATTCATTAACATTTCCCGACGGGAAAAATCTGACAGTTACCGCGAAGCACGATCTTTCGAATGGAGAAAGTTTCATTTTGCAAGATCGGAAAGTCTGTTTATACGAAAAAATATTATTACAACAATTTAGGCTTGAAGTATGAATAGTTGGCAACACGATACTAATCTCTCTGATACTAATCAGTATTTTCTGACGGAAAAAATCGGAGACCTGCCCAAAAGTAGACTCCTCCAAACGCAAAAGAATTCGTTCTGATATATTTAAAAAGAAATTCGCTGTATCAATTTCTTTGAATCCTCAGCCCCGAGAAGAGGACCTCTGTGATGTAACCTCCCACCTTTGCACACCTAAATTAATATCAAGACTTTTCTATTTTTGTTAATTCAATAAGAGTCCAAAGAATGATCTGCAGGTGAAAATGTTGACGTAGTTCTCATAGTTGAAGTATAATAAATTTTCGAAGTTGAAGATCCGATCCCCGTGAAATTGTACGTGACAGAAAAATCGAGTGTATCGATAAAATTCGGGGCGTTATGGTTGATTGACAGCGTCGAGGGAGGAAGTGATCACGGTGTGGAAAAGGAGGGAAGAAGTATAATAACCGGCCTTGAGAGATCGCAGTTACGTCACTTTATTCAATCTCACGCAGTACGGATAATCCCATCAACCGGCGTTTCCAGCTTAATAAACCTTCGTAACAGGATGCCCGGAAGCTTCGTGGCCGATGATATCGCAGCTGACGTCAACAGGAATATCCATTATAATCGGTAAACACCCTCGCGAGTGTATAGGCAATAAATTAGAACGAACTCGATATATCTAAGGCATCGACGGATTGATTAGAGCCCGAAGCTGCCTCAGAAAGTCAGTTCCATTGCTTCGACTCCAATCAGCTGCACTTTCACTTAATTTGAACAGACACGTATTCTTTCGAACTGTAATGTCACATTTAACGTATAGTTAACAGTCTTATAAAACAAATAAACAATTTTTACTGACACTTTAAATATCAAAAATGTGATAAATAGCTTGGGGATTTTTAAAGATAAAAATTGTCTGTATTAATTGTCAGACACAGGAGAGAGAATTTTAAAATACAGTCAGATTTTTAAAGTCAAAGATTTAAAATCTAAATGTCTAGTGTTGTGAATTTTTACATTTTTATGCATTTGTTACTTGAAGGGTTATAAATGTAATAAATAATAATATAGGAGCTCTACAAAGCTCTCTTGTATTGGAAAATTATTTAAATAAAAATAAATTTTTAAAAAATACCCCGTTTTTAAAACGAACTAAAAAGTATAAAATATAATTTTTCCTAGCCCCATACAGATTCCTAACCCCATACAGATTGTGAATTTTTAATAGCTATGGAAATACTTGTAAGATTTAAAACGAAAAACGTGGGGCGCTTGCCTTAATTGATAATTGCTGCATGAATAGTTCGCCTAAGTCACTAACAATTTTATTGCACTGCAAATGATATGAACTGTTGTGCGAGTTTTCACAACGGCAGCTACTCTCTACACTCCTTACTACAATATTATCTTGCGCCCCACGTTTTTCGTTTTAAATCTTACAAGTGTTTTCATAGCTATTAAAAATTCACAATCTGTATGGGGTTAGGAACTTGTATGGGGCTAGGAACAATTATTTTATACTTTTTAGTTCGTTTTAAAAACGTGGTATTTTTTAAAGATTTATTTTTATTTAAATAATTATTTTCTGCTTTTTAGTCTTGCGTGCGTGAAATTTTTCAATCGATTTTAAACGTTTTATCGAAAACAAACGCCGTGGTAAAATGTCAAAGATAAAGGTTCGACGGAGAATCTCGGTGTAACAGTTCTTTCGCTTGGTAAACAAACATTATAGTATAATAATACGTAGTAATTTTATAAGAACTGCACGGAGCTTGAACGCATACTGAGCTCCTTCGGTGCGTAGCGGGTCAGTGGAGTGGGGATGAGTCAGAGTGGGAACCGAGTGGGTACTAAATACCGAGCGTCACGCGCGGAGGTGTAACGGTTACAAATTTTTTAATAGCTTACATCTCCTAAATGCATAGCTTTTTTAAAATTTGAAAAAATTTTTTTTTAAATATTACATTGCAGTTCTGAGAGCTATATTTAAAATTTCAAGTCTCTAGCTCATCGGGAAGTTAGTTTAAAATCAATTGCAAAATTTATACCGAACAGACAGACAGACAGACGGACAAGAAAGCAAGCTAAGAAAATGTAGTAAAAATATTCAATGGCATAAATACCTGGTGATTAGGCGGCTTCTCCCTGTGAAAATCATCATTAACGGACTGCTTCTTTTTTGTAGACATTATTTTTATCTTAATACTTTATACTCCCACTCCGCTGAGTGTAAATTACCAGTTTCAAACCACCAATAAAGTCAATGTAATTCATACGCATCATTATCGAAGACAAACGCGAGCGGTTGCGTGAACGCACAGCGGACGGTTGAAATTGTGTATTATTTACCTCCACATACGAAAATAAACTGACACTGAGCTCATGCGGCGCGAAGTGGGTCCGTGGAGTGGGGATGGGTCGGAGTGGGAACGCGTAGTGGAATGGGGAACGCTCTGTCGCGCGGATTGGCTACCGCTGAATCGATGACGTACTACCTTTACCGAGCGTATTTACTGAGGCTCGGGTTCGAATCCCGGTCTAGTTACAGTAATCGCTTCTTCGTTGTCCTGAATCGTGGGCACGATCGTTGTCCAGTGCCTACCCACTCCATTGCTTGTCAACGAGAGGATTAGGCCTGCGTGGATCTGGTCGCCAGATGTGTCCCAGGCCTGTCCAGATCCGTGCAGAACGCAGAACAATAGGAAAGGAATATGGTAAGGAAAAAAGGAGTTTTCTAAAGCCAGACAGTTGACTGCTTTTGACTGCGAATGCTTTTCTTTGTCATTTAACTAGCCGTTTCACTAAAGACGCAGTCATAAATCAAAAATAGTGTCCGGGCACGGTCGTTGTCCGCTCAAACCCGCCCCGGCCTTTGGACGACGAAGGAGCTTTTACTGTACTCCACGATTTCCTAATTACTATCTCGTGTAAACGCAGTTTAAAAAAAAATTTTTTTTTGGAATATTGCATTGTCATCCGGTTCTGACAATGAGCTATGTTTAAAATTTCAAGTCTCTAGCTCATCGAGAAGTTAGTTCAAAATCAATTGCAAGATTTGTACCGGCACGATTACGATAACCGTGACCCCTACTTTGAAGGTTATATTTGTGTTCCTGGGATCATTTTAAGAAAAAAATGTGTATATAACAAGTATCCAATGGGCTCCGTTTATCCGGTAAAGTATATTTCTTGTTTTTTATAAACCTGCAAATATCTTGGAAACTATGCGAAATATGGGAAAATATCAAGAGACCTATTTTGTAGGAAATTGAATTTCCTATAATGAACATTAAAGTGATGTTAAAATTAAACTAAACTAAACTAAACTGAACTAAACTAAAAATAAAATGATTTTTTTAAAATTACTACTAGACTACCCCTGGATTTTCGTATGCGTGGTAGGGCCGGCCCTCTCCCTCCCTCTCACAACCTAACTATAACTCACTTTGTTCACATAATTTTCCCATTGTAGATGTTATCCAGAATTTGGTCTTTTCAGAACCCTTTTCACTTGCCCCGACCATTATTTTAGGGGAGAGGCAGTTGTTTTGCAACTTCACCGAAATATAAATATACTTAGAAACAGCGCAGCTAATAGAAAAAAGTCATACAACATAAATTGTTGGAAATTCAATTTCCTACAAAAAAGGTCTCTTGATATTTTGCCATATCTTGCATAGTTTCCGAGATATTTGCAGTTTTATGAAAAACAAGAAATCTACTTTACCGGCTAAACGGAGCTCATTGGATACCTGTTATATACACATTTTTTTCTTAAATTGATCCCAGGAACACAAATATAACCTTCAAAGTAGGGGCTTATCGTAATCTCCCCTTTGTACCGAACAAACAGACAAACAAACAAGAAAGCGAGCTAATACAAAACGTGGTAATAACTGGAATTGTTAATACAAAGACGACAAATTGATTCCAAATGGATTTACAACCTAGCTTTTGTCGAATTCAATGTAGGCATGAATTAAAAGTAATCTTCTTTTATATTCCACTGCGACGTTAAGTGTAATTTCTTCTAATTTTCTATGGTAGTAGACTTTACTTTGATGTAGACTTTATGTGAAGTATAATTTTCTCTTTTTTCGTTACGAGTTCAACCAAGCGATTATTTCTTTTAATTTTTTTGGTCTGGTAGATTGTATTTTAAAGCGGGGGTTGTCATGTAAAATATAATTTTCTGTTCTTTTACTGCGAGTTAGGTGAAACGATTATTTCTTTTAATGCGTACTTTAATTAATTCTCTTTATGCGTACTTTAATTTTATTGACTATTCCTTTATTATAAATCAAATGAAACTGAGTCACTAAAAATCACAGGTTTGTAATGTGTTAATCTTTCTGCAAATAAAACTGAAATAAAAATTACGACAGAAGCGTCAAAAGAATTTTAGAGAGGTTCATTATGGCCAAGTGAAATTGTTAGTTTAAAGTGGTGAATCTGTTTTCAAACGAGTTGAAAGATCCACTTTCGTCAAATTCCACCGAGAAATGATTTAAGAATCATTTTCTTTTTTGGTTTATTATGCTGTATTATCTTATGCAATTCTTCCCAGTGACAGATTGTACTTTTAGATTTTAGGTGAAACTCGCGAGAACATCATGTTTATGGGAGAATCTTTTTGCAAGGTTGCGGCAATTCGAAATCTGCGAGTCCGCATTAAAATGATTACAAACGGAAATCCATAAGAAAAGGCGCGACGATAGACGGTGGAAAAACAAAGTCCCTCGTAGATAGACTTCTCTTTATGGGAAATGGATCCCGAGGAAGAACTGATAAATCTTCCTGTCGTTCTGAACGACGGCTGAATCGTTTATCTGGATTTAATCGTTCTGAACACCTGGCATGCATGGATCCATGGCACTTTAATTTTGCCTTCCAGTTTTTACCGTCTACGATCCCTTTATACCCTCGTTAATTTTCTTGAAATACTTTCTCGAGGTGGCGATCGTGCCCCTTCGAAAAAAGGCAAACAATGATCAAGAAATTTTAATCAACTCCTGATCATATTTTCCCGGAGGAAATGCTTCTTTGCGAAATTCGATTCGGCCCGAAAGGGCTTTCTCTTGTAATGGACTTAAGATATCAAAATGAACCGTAAGAATCATAATTTTTATATAATAACTTCAAGCATGTAACTAGTTCATCTCGTTGAATTTAATTTTATAACAGTAATCGATTTTATAAGCAATTCGACTGATTAAGATAAAATTTATAATGAAGTAAGAGGATACTTTCGGGGGAACATTATACATACATACATATACACAGTGACCCGAATTAATATTCGGACGCTCTAAAAAAATAGAGAACTTGTTTAATATCATACTATATGATTTGAACTTTTTGGGGAAGCTAGAGCAATTAGTTTACTACAGGATGTGAAAAGAAATCTTTTCAACAATTACAATAGATCGGAATTGTAGAAAAAATACTAAAAGTTGCATTTTACAATATTTTTTATGTGGGCCTATATTGGAATTTAAAAAATATGTTTTGTAAATCTGTGTCAATTGAACATATCCTGAAAATTTCGTGAAAATCGGTCGACGTTGCAATGAGCTTTACAAGCGTTTAATGATGGTAAAAAATATATAAAAAAGACTTTGAAAAACCACGCTTATATTAGAATGCACTAAAAAGGAGAAAATAATCTTTTTTTCCTGGTTCTCCATAAAATACCGAATCCAGTTAAATGATTAATAATATTTTTCCCCAAAATTTTAAGCAATTAATTCAAAATTTCTTCTGTTATTAAATCATTAGTGACTATAAAAATAAAAGCGTGGAGCTTTTTCGGCGTTTTTTTAATCAACGGTTGACGATTAACTACATCGATCGATTGAATGAATCGTCGATTTTTCAATGATCACCTTTTTTAATCGTACACATTAATCGATCAATCTTGATTAAAACTTTAATCGATTAATGCTTAACTCTGTAACAGACTAACTATTGTACTTTTGCTGCGTATATTCACTTTCGACGCGTTGGTAATAAACCTACTTCAGATAGGAACTTGTTTACAAAACATTGGAAACGTAATTCACTAATTTTAAGATGTGTGTCTATACCAGATATGTAAATATGAAACCGGAATTTGCCCACAGGTGGCTCTAGCTGTCAATGTAGTAACCGTCAAACCGCGTCATTGGCGCCGTTTCCTTGTTTTGATTCAAATGATCAATTTGAATCAAGCTTTGCGTGAAAAACAACCGGAATATCAACCGGCTTCATGATAATGCACCATCACGCACAGCAAAACCGGTAAAAGAAACGATTTAGGCGTTTAGTTGGGAAATACTTTCGCATGCGGCATACTCACCAGACTTGGCTCCATCCGATTAGTACTTATTTGCATCGATGGGACACGCACTTGCTGAACAGCGCTTCACATCTTACGAAAATGTACAAAAATGCCTCGATGACTGGTTTGCCTCAAAAGAGGAACAGTTTTTATGGCGTGGCATCCACAAATTGTCAGAGAGATGGGAAAAATGTGTAGCTACCGATGGGCAATACTTCGAATAAAATATTTTGTATCATTGTCATACAATAAACGTGTATTTTCTATACAAAAATTCCGGTTTCATATTTACATACCCGGTATACGATTGTGACGCTAGAAATGCCATGTACTACAACATCATAACTTTAGTTTTTGTAGAATCTCACATGTTTGGGTTGCATACTAATTTTTGACTCTCACTGAATATCCTACTTGTAGCATTAGAAAAATTCCTCTGCAGCCGAGAATTGGTGAAAAATCGCGGTTTGCGTCGTCCGTAGCCTGTTGTTTAGAGTAATTATCATGGAAGCGTGCAGCCGTGTTAATTATTCTGGCAGAGTATGATAGATTCGCGGGAGGAAAGCTGTCGCAGTCGCATTCGGTCTGGGAAGACCATTCCGCCTGATCCCCGAAGACGGTCTATGCAAATGACAATGAATATGCATCGATAAGTCGGCGACCAACCGCTGCGAAAATAATTCCTTCGGATTTATCGACTCGAAAGCTGCGACGGAGTGCTCCGACACGAACTGCGAGTTCTTTCTCGCAGCAGTTCAAACAACGTCACTATGTTCTAATACTCTTTATAATACAATTCTCTCTTTTCTTTTTGGTTTCGCGTTTCAAACCGAACGCAAAAAGTAGAAAGTTCGCGGTCCTTTGGACAGTTGATAGGAAACAGAAAGGTGGATTAAAACTTGCGTAATTAAAACTTGTACCTCTGAAAAAGTGCGACAATAACTCGACTCGTCCGAACCGGGAATTTAATGTTCCTCTGTTTTTGTCGGATCACAATAGAAACACGTTCGGGGTGACGCGATGCAAAAATGTAGTCTGGGAGATCGGCCAACCGGATAGGGCTAAATCGGGTCTAGAAATTGGATCTTCCATCGGCTGATAGCTGTCTCGACCACTTAAAGCTGATCTGGGTCGTCGGCGAGTACTTTGCCGCCGGGTTTTACCGGGTCGGCCAAAATTGTTGTGCCTTCTTGAAAGGACTGATTCCCGAGGACATTTGAAGTAACCTTTTCCTTTGCGAAAATGTTGTACGCAGCTTTTTTAACGAGTTATTCATGCAAATCACGGGCTAACCAGAGCTTGGCTACCATGGACCACCACAATCAGCTATACCAGGTCTGTAAATATAAAACCGGAATTTGCCCACAGGTGGCTCTAGCTGTCAATGTAGTAACCGTCAAACCGTGTCATTGACGCCATTTTCTTGTTTTGACATCTGGTAAAAATTTTCACCTCACAACCATACAAGTTTCATACAATAGCATAGTTTTTAAAAACGTTGAACATGTCGAATTTTTTGCCTGGAAACTACGATATGCGGACAGCATTGATTTTCTGTTTCCATTTGAAGAAAATTGCTGCAGAATCGCATCGAATGCTTGTCGAAGCTTACGGTGAGCATGCCCTTGGTAAATCACAGTGCTTCGAGTGGTTTAACAAATTCAAAAATGGCAATTTTGATGTGACAAACGAAGAACGTGGAAGACCACCGAAAATGATCGAAGACAGCGATTTGCAAGCATTGTTGGATGAGGATGACGCTCAAACGCAACAACAACTCGCGGATCAATTAAATGTGACACGAGAAGCCGTCTCCATACGTTTGAAAGCCATGGAAAAGATTCAGAAGATGGGAAAATGGGTTCCACATGAACTGAATGAAAGACAGCAGGAAAACCGAAAAACCACTTGTGAAATGCTGCTCGCCAGGTACAAAAGAAAGTCATTTCTCCATCGAATTGTGACTGGCGATGAGAAGTGGATATATTTCGAGAATCCTAAGCGTAAGAGATCATGGGTAACTGCAGGCGAACCATCGACAGCGACTGCAAGGCCAGATCGCTATGGACGGAAGACAATGCCCTGTGTTTGGTGGGATCAGAAGGATCTATTATGATCAATGATGGCGAAACCGTTAATACTGAACGCTACCGACAACAAATGATCGATTTGAATCAAGCTTTGCGTGAAAAACGACCGGAATATCAAGAAAGGCAACACATAGTGATTTTGCTTGATGATAATGCACCATCACGCACAGCAAAACCGGTAAAGAAAACGATTTAGGCGTTTAGTTGGGAAATACTTTCGCATGCGGCTTACTCACCAGACTTGGCTCCATCCGATTATATTACTTATTTGCATCGATGGGACACGCACTTGCTGAGCAGCGCTTCACATCTTACGAAAATGTACGAAAATGGCTCGATGACTGGTTTGCCTCAAAAGAGGAACAGTTTTTTTGACGTGGCATCCACAAATTGTCTGAGAAATGGGTAAAATGTGTAGCTACCGATGGGCAATACTTCGAATAAAATATTTTGTATCATTATCATACAATAAACGTGTATTTTCTATACAAAAATTCCGGTTTCATATTTACATACCCGATAGCCGCGCTGTGATCGGTCGTGTTTTTCGTTAATAACTCCTCAACAAAATCGCGGACATTTTCGCGAAGGAAAAGGATACTTGAAGTAACCTCAGGAATTATACCGGTTTCAAGTACAACATTTTTGGGACACCCTGTATTACTTCAACGAACGCGAACACTTGCTCCAAACACCGCGTTGCGTCGACCGAAATTTTGTTCCCGCAATTTTGCTAAACTAATTCGCCTCGTTACGAAATTTTTATACCCCCGTGTATTCACCCGCTCTCGAAAATAATTTTTTCCCATCGCGCTGCGCTGCGGCGCGGCGGTATGATCATAAATTCCACGGAGCAAACAATGCGAGCTTTAATTTTTACGCTTTCATTTGCGAAATGGATATTTATTAACGGTCTGACGGTAGTTGCTGTTCCGAATTTTTTATATCGGCCTCGAGTGTGTTTAAAAATCGCGACATTTGTCAAAACTCGATGCGAAAACGATTATGAATCCCGCGTCGCCGAATTATGAACGCGAGAACGCGATTGACTATTGCGGGGCTTGGTAAGGGTTTTAGAGGAATGGCGTGCAGTGGGAATGGCACAGGCAAAGTGCAGAGGCTGCACGATATAGAAGAACTTCGAATACTAGGATCAGCAATGTAAGGGTCGCTGGAAAATACGTGTGACACGCCTAGTGTCCCGAACCACGGATACGGAACTAAAGTCCGTTCCAACTGAACTCGCCGCTCAAAACCATCGAGTGCTGCTACTACACCACTTAAGTTGCTGGTCTAGCTCTACTGGCTCCCGTTAGGTTTCCTCGTCATTGCGAAAATTACGTTTGGAATTGAAAGGAGGTCTCATCACCACAGAGAACATGGCAAAAATGTTTCCATAGTTGATTGCCACGTCCGTAACCAACACAGTTTTGATTGTTCTGTTACGTAAAAGTCTGCACATATTGTCCACACACAAAAACAAAGTGACACGTTCATGTCTCATAATCGTAGCTTTTGTAGTCTCAGACCAAAAAGTTCTGAAAGTACAGTGCAGTCGCGTTATTTTGCAAACGGCTGTGTTCTGCACGGAGAAATATCGTGTAGGGACACTATTTTTTTATGACCGCGTCTACCGCGCCGGCCCCGCCGAACGTACAAAGGAAGTCGAACGTAGAAAAGGACTGCATGTAAACACGGATCGCGCGGCCGAAGCGTATCGGTGTGAAACGCTACTAATCCAATTACAAAAATTCTTTATTTTTCATTATTTTTTTATGGGACTTTCATCAACTTATTATTTCTGGCATTTTTCCGATTGAAATAACACCAAACAAAATACAATTTGGCCCATATTTAGTTACTCCATATCGTCAATTAGACCACTAAATATTCCACAAATATATTGGTAAAAGTTTCATAAAAAAGTAAGTAGTAATTAAAAAATATTTTATGGTCATTACATTGTGAGGACACGCGGGCATTTGAACCGTTCCGGCGACGGCGACTCTCCGCGTCTCTTTCTTTCCCATACGCTATCCTTTCTTGCGCCCGAAACTTTTATCGTCAACTACATCGCTAAATACAGTTGAAATTATATCGTGTTTAGTGTAATTTTAATAAGAAAAATGCCAAAAACAAGTTGGTCAAAGGCCCATAAAAATATAATGAAAAATAAAGAAGTTTTGTAATTGGATTAGTAGTGATTCACACCGATATACCCGAGCTGAGATCAGATTGCGCGGTATTTTTACGAGCTTCGTGGCACCTGCGGCGTTGCCCCTCACTGGAGTGGTTTGGCAAGGGAGAATTTTCGTGGAGACTCTCAGGGATAAATATCGCGACTTTACTGTATGAATATCTAATGCATTTTTGCTACCCCTTATCACACAACTACACTTCATGACCTGTGAAAAACGCAATTTTGATTCTTTCGTTCCGTAAAAGTTTGCGTTTCTTGTCAAAATACTAATGAAGTGACGCATTAAAGTCCCATAGTAATAGATTTTATAGTTGCTTAAAGAATCCTTACCACAGCTTGCATTTTTGCTGAACTAACCCCCCCCCCCCCAAGCACATATAAATGTATTTAACCTCTGGTAAAAAGTACAGTTTTAATTTGTTTATTATGTAAGAATTGGTGTATCCTATGTCAAAGCTTGAACAAAATGGTATGTTAACGCGTTTCACAATAATAGGTGTCATGCATTCCACATAAAAGATTTTCAAAGCTGACCTAGAATGCCTTGCATTATTGTTAGACTACCCCCCAACATATAGCTGCACTCAATCGCTTGTGAAAACCGGAATTTTGAATTTTTCGTTTCATAAAAATCTGTGTACCTCGTCGAAGTACTAACAAAACGGCGCATTCAAGTCCTATAATAATAGATTTTATAGTACCCAAACAAATTCCCAAAGTAGGCGTACTATTATATAACTTGCATTTTTGCTGAACTACCCCCTCAGCACATAAATTTAACTTCTTGTGAAACGTACAGACTTGAACTGTTCATTATGTAAAAATTGGTGTATCTTGTCAAAGCATGAACAAAATGGCACGTTGAAGTCCGACAGTAATAGCTCTTACGATTACGTAATAAAAATTACGTAAAAATTACGTAATAAAATGACAGGAAAACTGTTTCATTATAGGTTTCCCAGCGGACTTCCACACATTGAGCGTCTTTGTATTAGTGAGTGACGAAATAGTAATAAGGCAGTGGGTCAAAGTAGGCTAGTGAGTCAAGGAGCATAGCCGTTGTTACGTGGTTTCCATTCTACAGCCGCGTTTCCGGTACTCTCTCCGCTCCTCCGTGCCACTCAAAACGGTTCGCAGCTAAAAAATTTAACCTCATCGAGCCGCGGCTCCATAAAAACTTTCCTCATCGTTTTAATCTTACAAATTGACCTTCCGAATATACTCCATCATCGATTCAGCTGCACTCACCCTCAAAATTAGCGGCATGAACCCTCAACCCTACTGAAATAAATTCACAAAATTCTGCATTTTCCACAGGTTCATGTTTCTCTTATCGACGTTCTCGTGAACGCCATTTTATTTAAAGCTGCAGCCTACAACAATGAACTAGGAAAATGTTTTACGTGAAAATATAAAATTTGGAGGGTCTATATTTTTTAAATAAATGTAGAGGGTTTGGAGCTATCCTATTGTCGCGTGTACAGCAGATTTCAATTTGAACAGAATCCGAGAAACGTGTAGAAAAATGATCGATTCGGCTCGGAACGGCCGCATGTGCGTTGTTCGTTAAATACAGGGCTTGTGACAGAAGGTTATAAATCATCGGCGGTTTGGAGCCTAACCGCCGGACGATCCCCTAACCTACTGTCATTTCTTGCTTGCCGAGGAAGCGCCGATTAAACCTTATCGAAAGTCGAAAGTTATGAATGCGCACGCACTGTGCCAAGATCTCTTGGAATCGTTTTTCCGTTAACAAGAATTTTTCTTGCGATACGATACAGTTTTATAACAATGTCGATATACAATACATCTAATAATATTACAGTACCGTCTCGATATTCATGACTTTTTAAATGAGAATAATATTGGCAATAAATAATATGTTGGCAGATACATATTTGCCACACTTTTACGATTAGAATGAGTCCAAGCACGATACGATTCGCATCGTATTTACTTGTTTAATCCACGATACAGTGGAACCTCCATCATCCGAAATAATCATTGGTACGGGAGTGTTGGAATAATAGGACTTACAATGGAGCTTTCTGTATAGGAATCCGTGCAGATTCAACTAAAAAGTGTATTAGAATAATGGAGAATTCATATCCATTGGTTCGGATAATCGAGGTTTTACTAAATCGTGGATTAAACAAACAAATGTGCCCTGAATTGCGTCGAATTTGGACTCGTTTTAATCGGAGAAAGATGACAAACAAAGTCTGTAATAGTGTTCATCTCGATCAATATCGAATTATTGTTAACATGATAAAACTGTTAAAAATCGAGCGTTTCGCGCGCAACAACCAAATACGACAAATCGCGTTCCGATAGGTGTGAATTGCATTATCAAGTGCAGGGTTCGGAGCAAGAGCCGCTTAAAAATTTGATAAAGGGAATATCGATCGGCGAGAATCGATAGAGCACTAGGTCGGCCGTAAATACAGAAGACAAAGCAATGTCAGACGCGTTCTAAAGAAAGCATTGTTGGTAGTCGCCGAGTACTTCCGGATTCTCGTATACAACGTGAAAAGTTCCCGGGGCTTCTGTATAGGGACTCACTTTCCGAACAAGACACCGGCGACCATAATGCTTTCGAGCTAACAATCGCCGATCTACGAGTTTGAATAAATATGAAAATAATAAAATTTAAATACGAATTTGCGAGCGTGTCCCGCAAACGAGTAGCTCAACGTTACAGCCATTAATGGGTCCAAACAGCAAACGGCAAACATTTCCACGAGCCATCGACCCGGGATATTGTATTTATGATAGTGTGTACCCCGCGCTCGAAAATCAAAAGAGGGACACTGACACTCGAATGTTTATGGCAAACACTTTCCGCGCGCGCCGATACAATCAAACGCGATACAACCGTGTTTGCACAACCGCATAATGTATCGCCCATTGTCTGAACGACCTTCATCCAACCTCCAATCCTCTCTCGTGCTATAGTATTTAAATTCAGTTTCGCGCCGATTTGTATGAACATCATCGATTCATAAAAATTGTGTGCTAACAGTTGCCAACAGAGAAATTAGTTCTTAGACTGTGGACTTTTGCTGTTGTTGCACTGTCGATGCTTAGGACTAGGATGCAGGTTTATCAGTTTGTTTGATGAAATTCAACTTTCTCGAAATAATCAAACTGCACATTTATTCTGATTTTGTTAATTGTTATAGAGTGATTCTTTATAATTCAAGCCTTCAATTAGACCGCGAATTATAGAAAAATTAATATCGCTAATTTTGGGGACATCTTTCGGCTGAACTTCCGAAGGTGTCCATGCTTAGAATTGGATGAAATTTTGGCTGAAATGATGATTGCCAGAAGGATTTTTGGCGATGCGAAAAGAAATTTTTTGCCATATTAATTTTACTCTCTACCTTACCGACAAAATTTTTTGTAGAGTTAGGCTGGGTTCGGTCTGGACGACACCACACACCCACCCTGGTTTGTTTTAGAAGAGACGGCTAACGACTATGGAAAACCCGACTATGGAAAAATGTTTATTTTAACCATGTGGGCCGCCTACGACTTTGTCGGTAAGGTAGAGAGTGACATTATAATGGTAAAAAAATGTTTCTCGAGTCGCCAAAAATCCTTCTGACAATCATCATTTTAGTCAAAAAGGAAGCTATTCCCAAATTTTTATTCAATTCTGAGCATGGACGACTTCGGAAGTTTAGCCCATTTTTCAATGAAAAATTCTACTCGTGTTTCTCAAATTATTTTACAGATTCTGTTCAATGCAAATATATTTCTATAGATATTTGAACAAAATAAAAATTACAAGCAACAGAAGTCAGATAAAAATTGTAAATAGAAGATAAATAAAAATGTGTTCTCGCTTTTGATCATTTTAATGAGGCGAAAATAATGTAATAATATTCTTACCACCACTAAAAATTGCTGTACCATTATTAATCAAAATATTGTTTATATTATTAACTATACATATCTGTATCTAATCAATCATTAAACATTTAGGTATTGTATGAGGTATTATACCAATTTCATGTGCATAAAATTTCAAAAATCATAGGGAATGAAAATATTCTGGATCGGAAGAAATGTTTAATTTTCGGGTTAAAATAGCTCCGAGTGCAAATGGTTAAATTCTTGTAATGTCTTCAAAATCTGCAGTCTAGTCATAACTAGAAAAAATTGGGAACCAGTCGGATTATAGTCGAGGGGCTGCATACCTATGGCGAGATAAAAAAATCAATGTTTCAAAAAATGGTTTATTCTATTAACACGGCCCTTATGGAATATTCTCTCAAAGTTTTATTTGGAAATTCGCAAAACTGCTGGATTTGTAGCTCTGAAAACGCAGTCTGCAAAGTGGTAGCAGATAATTGAAATTTTACACGCGTTATTCTCGAAACGAAGTTTCCGATATCGATACACTGGATATATCTGAGGGACTACTGGACCAATCTGGATGAAATTTTGCAGTGATATTCTTAAGAGTAGTATCTAGTCTAGGGATGGGATCAAGTTTAATATGTACTCACGAATCCGAGTCAAAATTTCAATAATGTTTTAATGATTATATTTGAAAAGTATTCATTTTATACAAACTGATATATCGAACCTCGGAATGAGTACTTACAAGTTTCGAAAAGATAATTATCTTATAAGTACTTCGATGTGGAATGAAATCGAATCTTTCACAAGTAGTACTCGAATCTTGGAAATCAGAACTGCATAGTATAGGTGTTAAGCACTTTCTTTATTAGACTCATAACTATTTAAGAATAATATTTCCGACAGATTATGAAATTATGGTTGTGCATGTTGAATGAAATTATGAAATTAAGAGAACAACATATATAATTGATTTTAAAGGTAAAAAAAATTATTATTATTTTATGAACATGTGGTAGTATTCAATCGTTCGTTCTTCTTAAGTGTGTTCAAATAATGAAGTTGTTCTCGTAGTCAAATTTCTGAAAAAACGTTTGGACATGCAGTTCGAGCAGACAATAGACTGTTCCGAGAGACTGTCCAGAGTTTTGATGCTGTACACCCGGCGCGACGTTCGTACGTGCCAGCTCCCATCACAGACTTCCAGAACAATACGGTCATAAACTGTCGCAAACTCGGGGCACTTGCGGTCAAGTTGATCTTCGACCATCTTTTTCATTATTTTCCGCGTAGGTAAATACCACTCTCGTGGAAGTTTCCACGGAGGACCAAGAAGTCAACAAACCTTTCAGCATCGGACAAATCAGAATTTCGAGGTAAAATCCCCATGATCAAAAAGCTACTCAATCAGAGCACCGAATCTTCGAGTAATTCCATCTAACAGGCAGACACTAAAATCCTTTTTGATCCTGTAAAGCGACGATATCATTATAGAAACACGGCCTTTTCAAAAAGCGCATCGATAACAGAGAAAGAAGCAATTTCACATTAACAAATACTTCAGAAATTCACAAAATTAGAGAAAGATGACTGTACAGACTTTCGAAGATTTCACTCGGCGCGGCGCGGCGCCGCGCCGGCATTAATCATCAAAGCGTTTCTTTTCGAAGAAAATGGGAGTATAATGAGTGACAGCGTCTCCGTAGCAGTTATATCAATCGTGGTATAAATCAGGAAACCCGAAGCGTTTAATAATTCTTTTCCCGGTATCGGGTGACCGGTAATTTACGGGTGCGGGAGGCGTTTCGTCGATTTAATTTGCTGGTTAAAATTTATGGAAACTCGGGGCAGCATTTATTAAAAGCTTTCTCGTCGTCTAGCTCGTTAATTAGACCACGGCTCATTATCCTTCATATTTAAGTGAAACATTGCGCCTCTTATTAGAAGAAAAAAAATTATTTCCTCCTCGTAAGAGGCGGAGGAGGAGGAGGTGGAGGTGGGAGCAAGAGGAAGAAGAGTAGGAGTAGGATGGTGTGAACAATACGATGACACAAATCCGAAGAAAGAGAAACCCCCTTTTAGAATGTCCCGCGATGAAGAAATACTCGGTGATTTTTAATACCGGCCCTCTGTCTCTCTCTCTCTCTCTCTTCTAGCATTCTTCTCTTCCTCGGTTAATTATCTTCCGTATCGAGGAACGATTTTATATTCTTTTCAACGGCTTCTCCACGCGGAATCATCGTCCGAGCGCTGTTTTCACTATTTTCATTTTGTTACCGAACAATAGCGCGATTCTTCCCGGCGTCTTCTCAAAAAACTGTACTGGTCGCTCCATAACACTGGAAGCGTCTTCACTGTGGACCGGAGTGTAAAACCGAGGCAGCCATGTTTAGCAACTCGTACGAGCAATTGCACTTTGGAACATTTTTAGTTACTCCGATAGTACAATAAATTTGCTCTAGAATTTCAGATGAATTAATTGACGAAACCTACCAGTTGCAATAAATTCCCGAACACGCATTCGCTTTCATTTTTCGCTCTTTCACAGTTTTAGTGTCATCGTAACAATTAATGGAATATCGTAATAATTCTTGTATGTACAGCTATTTTCGACTAAAAAAAAATATGATTTGTTATTTCGATAGTGTCGTGAAATGGCGTTGAACTTTCGAAAGGATTGGTTCAATTCGTTAGTTGCAATAAATACTCAAACATTCGAATCATTCATCAAACAGTCCACATTCAGAATCATTTAACAGTCGTTTGCAAAATTGCTACTCGGATAGTATATGTTTGATGGGATGAAAGCTGAACGAAAAAACGAAACCAGTTATCAAAACGCAAAAATTTCTGCCAGAGGGCGCGCGTGAATTATTTCGAGCTGTGTTTGCCGTTTGCACTTACAAAATCTCCCCCAGACTCCCCGGTTCCGAGGTATCCGGTCATGCTAAATTCTTAATTACTACGCAAATGAGTTTTGCATCTTTCATAAGACTTAGAATTTATAATGAACATGGGTTTCATATGCATTTCGCGGAGTGACTGCGACTCTAAGGCTCGAACATCCCTTTGATTTTTTATTTCTTACTTTTGATCGCGAGACGTTACCTCCGACCAGCTTGTAGGTCTTGTATAGTTTTGTAATAAATTAATAAGCATATAGATCAATAATAAACGACATAGCAGCGGGTTCTTGGATTAGGGGACCTTGCATAGGTGCATCGGAAATGCAGATTTCTGACAGCGATATACAGGGTGTAACATTTTATATGGCATTTGCAAAAAATAATGGTTTAAACTATTGGGTTGGCAAGAAAGTAATTTCGGTTCTCACTAATAGATGGCGTTATGTTTTGTTTGATTGGTTTACGATGCGTTTGTTTTCTTTCTGACATTCTATAACTGCATCTTTTAAGTTACTTTTAAAGCAAATTACACGTAATTTTGATTAAAATTCTGTAAAGTTCTGTGCCAATTTGAACATGGTGTGCAAAAACGAACATTATAGGCACATAATGCTTTTTTATTTCCGTAGAGGTAGAAAAGCTGCCGAGGCTCACAAAGATATATGTGAAGTTTATGGTGTGGATTGCGTAACAGAACGCACGTGCCAGAATTGCTTTAAAAAATTCCGTTCTGGAAATTTCTCACTTGAAGACGACCAACGTTCTGGTCGACCATCTGAAGTTGATGATGACCAAATGAAAGCCATTATTGAATCGGATCGTCATATAACTGACCGAGAGATTGCAGACAGATTCAATATCTCGCATACAACTATAGAATATCGTTTAAAAAGTCTCGGAATCGTTAAGAAACTCGATATTTGGGTTCCACACGAATTGAAAGAAATTCACTTAACGCAACGCATCAACATATGCGATATGCATCTCAAACGAAATGAAATCGACCCATTTCTGAAACGAATCATCACTGGTGATGAGAAATGGGTTGTTTACAATAACACAACGCGAAAACGATCATGGTCCAAGCGTGACGAATCAGCCCAAACCACACCGAAAGCTGAATTGCACCAAAAGAAGATCATATTGTCAGTTTGGTGGGATTACAAAGGTATTGTGTATTTTGAGCTGCTTTCAAGGAATCAAACCATCAATTCAGATGTTTATTGTCGACAACTAACAAAACTGGACATAGCGATCAAAGAAAAACGGCCAGAATTGGCAAATCGCAAAGAAATCGTGTTCCACCATGATAACGCTAGGACACACACATCTTTGGTATCACGTGAAAAGTTATTGGAGCTTGGTTGGGAAGTGATGTCACATCCACCATATAGCCCTGATATTGCACCATAAAATTATCAGTTATTCCGAAGTTTACAAAACTCTTTGAATGGTAAAACATTCACTAATGATGATGATCTGAAATCGCACTTGAATCAGGTTTTCAGCGAAAAGGATCAGAAGTTTTATGAGCGCGGAATTATGAAGCTACCAGAAAGATGGCAAAATATTTTATTGATTAAAGTTCATTGCTTTGATAAAAAAATTGGATTTTATTTCACCTAAACGTACCGAAATTACTTTCTTGCCAACCTAATACAGCAAATTTAAAATTTTGCGCGAACATGTCAAGAATTAATTGTTTGTTAAACAAAGTCTACTAGATATGAGTATTGAACAATTGTTTTTCAATACAATCCTATAAATTTGCTTTCGTCTTGTGTGAAAGTATTCTATTGGGTTGCGTAATAAATTCCCGCGTTTTCTATAATCTATTTTTTCTCGCAATTTTGTGCCTTGTTACGTAAAGTATACACAGGGTGTTCATTCGAAAACTTTCCAGGCTAATATCTCAAAGAGTACGAAAGATGTTAAAATGGGTGGCGTTTTCAAGGTCATTTGAAGGTCAACTTTGTTTTTTTTCAAATGGAAACCTGCGGATAAAAAAAAGTATCCTACGAAAATTGCTGGTCTTTCTACGTACAATAAGATCCCATAATAAAAAATATAGGTTTCCATTTGGAAAAACAAAGTTCACCTTCAAATGACCTTGAAAACGTCACCCAAATAAAAAACTGATACCGCTCCTCTCTTTCCCCCACGAAATCCTTGGACACGTGTTTTACACTTTTTTATGAACACCCGATATGTATGCATTCGCAAGTCTTTTTCTTGCTCTACAAACTTATCTGCTTCAATTTTTCGGATTAATTAGTTTTAATCATACTTTACCTAACAAAACACAAAATTGCGAGAAATAAAAAAAAAACGCGGGAATTTATTATACAACCCAATAGATAAAACAGCTCCAATCGTTGTAGCTCCGAAGAAAATCGTAAGGGGTAATGGATTGAAACTCGAATAAGTTAAAAATCTTGCGTATACTCGCGGATTGTAAATTGGTAATGACAGAGGAAAGGATTTGGCGGTTCGGTGGTTACCATGAAAAATCGCGGAATGCGGCGTTATTAATGGTTTCTCGGGGCCAAGAAAATTTCAATGGCGGCTGCTTTGTGATTACGTCCGTCACGCCTCCGCGCTGGCGTTCACTTCGATTAATCAGCTTTAAGCTGCGCCTTGATTGCTGGCCTGCAGCTTCGCCTACACCAACATTTACGCTTGCATCGTGCACTTGCAGTTGCACTTGCACCACCTGCCGCAGGTATGAGTCTTCCACATAAGCTCCCGGCGTTGTTCGGGAAACGGAAGAAGAACACGAGACCCTCGTAATAACCGAAATGCTGTTCCATGCCACCTTTCGAACATAGAAACGGAGCTTCATGGAAATTCGCATGCATCCCTATCCAGAAGTTCGATGCACTTTTGGGGAAATTTAAACATAAGACGAATGAAACATCGAACATCCAACTTCGAAAATTTGTTCTGCTTAAACTACGACTGTTAAACGAATGATTCTTGCATAGAGCGATTCTAAAGACTCTCCCTAATACAACGGTATATTTTCAAAATAGAATTATGAATATTTGAACATGTTTAAATTCAATTTAAATAAAGTTTTATCTGAGCGTACTTTGAAAAAGCGAGTTTCCAACTTTCCGTACTTTTTATGCTCAAACTAAAAAAGATATATCAATGTTTCTTGTCTTGAATGATTTCGCAGACTCTTCCGAACACAGCGATACTTTTTTAAATAACGTTATGAACATTTAACCATGTCCAAATTAAATTTTTATCTAACCTAACGTTCAGTTACAATTACAAATGTACCTTGAAAGATTTGACAATTTTTTGTGATTAAACCACGAATGTTAAACAAATGATTCTTGCATAGAGCGATTCTAAAGACTCCCCATAATACAACGGTATACTTTTAAAATAACATTATGAACATTGAAAAATGTTTAAATTTAAGAAGGCTTCAGTTTGATTTAAATACACTTTGAGCAGTGCTTCGAATGTTTTGTGATCCAACGATCATCGTGCAAATGATTCTCGTATAGATTCTCTAGACTTTCCCGAGCACAACGGTATTTTTCTTACGACACCGTAGCTACTTGAACACGATTAAATCTTTGTCTGACGTACCTTCTAAACTGATTTCAATCGATGCCCGGTAATCGACCGCGCATCTTTAGCATATAAATTGTGACATTACTCGGATAATTCTGACTCCGTAGCTCGAAGATCCGGCAGTCGTCGACACGGCGCGGCAGTGTCGTGATGGATTCGCCTAAGGCATATTTTCTCGTCGGCGAGCTCAGTCGGCGACTTGCACAGGCTCATTCATAACGGATGAAGCGGCCAGATTTGTTATGATTGCCAATCAACCTTATGGTACACCAACGACACGCATCATCCCCTAAAAGTAGACGGTCGAGATGATGACACCGACTTACTATATCCTTCGCAAAATGGAATCCTTCATGCCAAACACATCTCCCTGGCTTTATCTCTCCCCTTTTTATCTTTGCTCAAAGCTAGGCGAGCACTATCAACGGCAAAAGAAAAATATAATTCATGTGCGCTAACAGCTCGTGCACGTTTCTTTGATCACTTACAACCCGCCGAGAGAAAAAATTTTTTAAACGAAGAGTAGCTCGGTGAAAATGTGAACAATTTTATCATCACGGATTCGATCGGCATGGTTTATTCTCGGAGCGGATGGATGATGCAATAGATGCCTGTTTAAATGCGTTCACTGGAGTTATTAAACGGGCCTTTTCATGGAGTTAGCTCCTTCCGCGGAAGAATTCCATTTCCTTTCGGGATAGATTCCCTCGCTATAATATTGGAATCTCTCCTGAAGAGATATCCGAAGCTTCAGCAGCTAGATCAGGAGGTGAATGCGAGGTTCATGAAGCCGTTCAGGTTAGCTTTGTGCCGAGCAGCGACTCCGAGTGCGAATTTATTTTTGCTACAGTCGCCGAGCCGCGACGCAGACTTTTTCGACGGAGTTCGTTTAATCTCGAATTTAGAGCTCTCGAATAGTTTCGTTCGATGATTCTTTTTTCGTTTTTCTTTTCCGGCGACGCGATGGCAGAGCGCCGACATATTTTCCAAAGTTAGGGGTGGCTCTGTTTTTGCGCGCACATGTTGCCGTTACCTATGTAATATTCTAACCGAGAAATCCATTTCACGTTACATTGCTCACGATGTCGTTGCGTTTTGCGTTTACACGATCACATGTTAGACCAAATCCGCACTGTAAACCCGTGCCACGGACTGTTCACACAGACACGATTAGCCGAGGTCGTTAGTGTTCGGACCCGATCATTGCAGGCGCTCGTGGAAACCTTGCAGATGTTCCTACTATTGTCGACCCGCGATAAGGTGCACGCAAAAATGTCTAATTTCTGCTTTTGCTACCGAAGGTCGAATTGTTTCGCACGGTTTCCAGTCAAGCTTTAATGTCACGCTGTTCTTTATGTGATTTTAATGGAGTTTAATGGTGGAATTTTAACGGTGTAGTTATAGAATTTTGTTTCCTACAGGGTGCGGCAGAAGTACAGTGTGGTGGATAATCATAAACTCACACTTATTTCCTGTACTTTTTCATTATTATTGGATTGGCAAAGAAGTTCGTTCGGTTTTTTAGAGTGGAATAAAACACAATTTTTTTGATACACAATATATAATTTAATCAATTATATATTGGCCATCTTTATCGATCACCTCTTGCCATCTTTCCATCAACTTCATTATACCGCGTTAGTAAAACGTCTGGGACTTATCGGCGAAAAACCAATCCAGGTGGTTTTTAACGGCCTCGTCACAGTCCTGAAGGTTTTCCCGTTCGTAGAATTCTGTAGCGACCGGAACAAATGATAATCAGAAGGGGCTAGCCAAGCCTAATCAATTTATTCCGAGTAGTCAATGATGTATGAGGTTTCGCGTTGTCGTGGTGGAAGACCGCACCGCTGCGATTCGCCAATTCTGGACGTTTTGTGCGAATTGCTTGGTCCAATTTCGTTAATTGCCAACAGTATACAGTTGAATCAATCGTTTTGCCTGCCGGTAACATAGTTCGCAATAGATGACACCCTTGAAATCCCACCATACGGAGAGCATTATTTTCTTTGGATGTAATACTGCCTTCGAGGTTGTTTGTGCTGGCTCGCTGCTGTGCCCCTATGATCTTTTACGTGCTACATTATCGTAGACGACCCATTTTTCGTCACCCGTTACCATTCGTTTCAAAAATGGGTCGTTTTTTTGGCGTTTCCGTAGCAAGTCGCAAATGGATATGCGTGTGGTCAAGTTAGCCTCGGTTAATTGGTGGCGGCACCCAAACATTAAGCCGAGAAACGTAACCCAGCTCGCGCAGATGGTTTTCTACGCTTGCGTGGGATATATTTAATGTCGTAACAATCTCGCGTACCGATTGGGATGGATTTACGTCGATTAGAATGTCGCATAGCTCTCCTAGTTGAAGCACAAAAAACTAAATTATTAGAGTCGAAAGTTCGGTTTTTCTGTTCAAGGACTGTTTAAATGAAACTTATCGTACCTTATAAATTAAATTTAAATGTGTTCCAGCGTTTGTAATATTATAAAAAAATAGCGTTCCGTGCTGGAGAGTCTACAGAATCAGCCCACGCAAGAAGCACGTCCATGGCATCGATCGTTAAATCACAAAAAATTTCGGAAACAACGATCTCTTTGGACCAATCTGCGAGGAACAGCTAAAGCAGTCTCTGGCAGGATGATTTCATGGGTTGGCGCGATAACAACAGGCTGTCGTATGTATTTACGGGAGTGGAGACAGCTAATTCGAAGCAATAATTCCGAGAACTTAATCGCCTACCTCCGAATGAGGTTTAACAGCGCTCTCGCCCTTGTTTGCGCCTCGAAAGGATTAAGACTAAAGACGAAGAGCTTCTGTCAACAAGGCTGGTCGCCGAAAGACATTTAACAGTCAAGATATCCCTCTGGCCTCTGCGCCCTTGTCTTCTCTCACTCTCTCACGCTCTCCCTCGCGCGTCTAATCATCCGCATCGATCCCCGGAAACATAGTTAACCACCCGACAAATCCTCCGGAAAACATCCTGGCAAATCCATTTTTCAACACAAGCGAGAACAAAACGAACGAACTCGGCGCTGACAAATCCTCTGTTTTTAATTCGCTGCAACAAAACTAAATGGGAGACAATGCTCTGTCGTTTTCGGCCCCCGGGGGGGGGGGGGGGGGGTTGAGCTTTAGTTGCTCGCGCGTTAATGCTCATAATTAGAAACAATGAAACAGATGGTGTTGCGAGCGAGATCCGC
>CM052315.1:14532322-14566841 GCA_028455605.1 Lasioglossum malachurum | reverse complement strand
ATATATATATATATATATATATATATATCACACGTTGCCACGGACCGTCCAAGAATGCACAAAATTCAAATACAGTATTAGCAATAGTTTTTTGCGAATATATCTCGAAAACTAAAATCGAGCGGCGGTAACATGTACAGGAAAAAATTGTCCAGAATGATGATCTTGACAACATATGTGAAGATCATCCAAATCGGAGAGGAAGCCCTTAAAGTAAATAATTACCGACAATTTCTCAAAAATTAATGACAGTTAGACATTGTTGGTTAGAAATTGGCCCTAATACGAAACGGCATTTGTAACGCGTTGGCATAATTAACTCGCTATCTCACTGAAAATACAGACCACTGTTAGAAATTGACCCTAAAATGTAAAAGGCATTTATAACGCGTCGGCGTAATAAGTTAACTTGCTCTTGCACTGAAAAGACTGGCAGAGGTTCCAAAAAGTGAGGTATATTCAGTTCTACGACTTCTCAAAAGCTAATGAGCACTTAAAAATGGTCGCTAATAGCTTCCAAAGCCTTTATACCGTTGTAATAAGCTTCAGAATTTTTTAGAGGATCAGTTTGCTGTCACTGAAAATATGGATGGCAGGAGCTCCAAATACTGAACCACAAAAACCGAGCCAAAAGATTTTTTCAAAATCGTATTCAATGATCGTCACACAAAACGCTTAAAAGTCGGATTTGAATGACAGAAAGCTTTTGGAACGCTTTGATGTTCGTTCGAATGGAATTCCGACGTTCCTTCGAGTGGATACTGCAATGATTAAAATGTTCTTCCTGTAGTTTCGATTGGACTTTTGATGCCTATTCAGTAGGAAATATTACACTGATAATTTCAGCATTTGCAAAAAGCTATACGAACCCTGAAAAAATGCTATAAATGCAATAAATTCTGCAATTTTTAAAACGGTTATTCTATAAAAGACTGAAAATGGTTAGAATGACTTTTGCAAGGGGAAATCATAAATTAGCAATGCTAAAATTTAGGAACACCGACACGAGTTCTCGAAAAGAATTAACACAATTAAAGTTGCATAATTTTATACACAAATAAAAATTGATGAATTTCCCTTAATTGTCAACTGTTCAAACCCATCAGTGAACGGTACACTTTTGTACCGATTCTTTAATCGAACGAATCGCAGATTACAGGAAATTTAAGGTTAGAAATACCACGAAACGGAGAAACAATGAGTTCTCCCCTCGTAGAAAGGACTATGGCTTCAAGTTTTGTCCCTGGCCAGAGATGGCTTCGTTCTCTCGCCCCTTAGACCTCTCGGTTTCAGCTCGAGAGCGGAGAACGGAATAGTTTTCCCACTTCCGGCTGTAGACACGATTGCAAATTGAACGGATTTCCAGGAACAACGATCGACGTCTGTTGCCAATCAAATATTTTCCACGGAGATTCAATATTAGCAACACTCGACCGTTTATCCGATCTTGTTATGCTAATTGAGCTTTTTGGTCGCTAACTTCTGCGAACTCTATTTGCGCGAAATCGTTCTCGAAATCAGCTGAATCGAATCAAAAAGGCATTAACGAACTTCCATCTCTATATTTAACCCTCGAAATGAGTCCAACACATTTCAGCAAACTCTCGAAATCGTAATTAAACATTCAAATATTAAATGAAATTGACAATTTGATGACCAAAATCGAGAGGGTACCACTTTAGGAATGCTAAAATTACTTTAATTGACAGGTAAAAATGCTCGAGTACATGTTGTAATAAAAATTTTGGGAAATCTGAATGAATTCGATTTCCTATTATTATAAAACAAATGTGTATAACATGTCTGTCGTGATTGGTAATTCTAACGACAAAAGTATAGGGAAACAATAAAATTAGCGCGTTAACTGACTTTTTAAAGTGCACTTTCTTAGCTTTCATTCGCAACGCCATAAGTTAAAAAATTCCCATGGGACAGCTTAAATAATTCACGTAAAGCAACCCAGAGTGAGCGAAACTCGTTTAAACGCACTTTAAAATTGACAAATTTTCATGCTTATTTAGAAGAAAAGGATAGATGATGTCAAAATGGGGTTATTTACTTTGCTAAACCTTTACTTTCAACATCTACAGTCCTCGACAAAATAGCAAGACACCTAGCATATATTTTTAAGTTTCTTATATTTAAAGGTAGAAAATATACACTCTAATGTATCCTGTATATTACATACTATTTCCAAAGTAAACATGTAAAATCTTAGGATTGTATCGCGTACCATAGCAAAATTAGAGAAAGATATGTAAACACGGTCTGACATTAATTCGACAAAAGTATAAGACACTAACAGAAAAATGTTTGATCAAGCAAATAAAAATACAAAATTAATACTTTGTGATACCCCTCCCTTGAATTGAATTACGACTAGTAATCGCTTTCGCATAGTTTTATATAACTTTTTGATTCGTTTTTGTTGTAAATGTGTCCAATTGTGATTTATACTTTCTTTTAATTCATTTACGTTATTATATTGTCTCCCATTCGCGTAGACTCGTCTTGACAAATCTCCCCACACATTTTCTGTAATATTTAAATCGGGAGAACGAGCGGGCCATTCCAAAATATTAATATTTTTTTAAGAAAAGAATTATTTCACAGATTTTGCAGTATGGATTGCTGCATTATCCTGTTGAAAAATATAGTCACCGCGCGTGATACGAGCTGCAGACTTATTTAACTGATCTGTTATTAGTTAAATATATTTATTACTATTCATCCGATCTGATAAAAAGTTTATTTGTGGTATGGGAAGAATACGTTCGCAAAGAATACATTTGCAGATGAACACTTAATGGTACAAGTCATATGAGTGGAAAATAAGCCAAATGTCTTATAACTTTTGTCGAAGCAATGTTAGCCCGTGTTCACATATCTCTCTAATTTTGCTATGGTATACGATACAATCCTAAGATTTTGCGTGTTTACTTTGGAGATAGTATGTAGTATTCAGGATATAACGGAGTGTACATTTTCCACCTTTGAATATAAGAAATTTAAAAATATGCTAAGTGTCTTATTATTTTGTCGAGGACTGTGTATGCTTCGAAATGTTCCGTATTTACATGCCAGAATGTGTCGCAGAGCGAAATGTGTTAAAACGGCGTCTACAAGTGCGAAATTCGTTTAAACGCAGTGCTTTTTTTCCCAGATATCGAGAAAAATTATTAGACTGCGGATCTTAATGCAAAATAGAAAATGTTTGCATTGATTGCAAGACACAGTAGCCAAATAAAAATTTCATTCTTCTTTTGATGATCTTGTTAAGGTAAAAGTAACACACTGTTGGCCTTAAATATTTTTAATATCTCCACTCTTTTAAATTGTACGTACCCATTTTTGTCACAAATGCATAAAATCCGCAGTCTAGAAATTATAAAGGAAAGTGGTTGATTTAAAGAGTGATCATAAAGGTATTGTTGTTCCGTGTCCCTGATCGAGTCATATTTTTGATTTTATGTAACAGAACAGAATGGCGAAAGGAAAATATTTAAATGAAACTGAAAAGGCAATAATATATCGTCTTTTAAAAAAGGGGGGAATTGTGGATCGAAAGATAGCCAAAGAAATTAAACGTTCCGAGTCTTGTCATGTGTTGTGAGAAGTTGACAAACTCGTATGGGAAAGGGTCGAAAAATTAATTTGAGGCAACCCCAAAACTCTCACGGTCTTCGAGTTGCATTATGGTTACGGTTAAATGTCGTCGAGAATACAAATTAGTGGGGTCTGTAGCGAATGGAGCCATAAGAAAACGGCAAAGGTGAGCACTGTCATGGAAGTTAGCGCGGTTGGGCACAGTCGTAAGATTTCTCGACACTGTCTGGCCCGCGGATTATCGGCTTAGCCAGCTACCTCGGCCGGCTGGGTTGTTTCCACGAGCAAAATCGAGCCTGACGAAATCGAATCACCGCTATTCTCTGTCTTTCTGTTGCGCGAAAACCTGCTCTTTGTTTGCACAAAAGCTTGCGCCTATCTGTTACCGAATATCTATTTGAAAGGGCTACACGTGTACCTTTGAACGATTGGAAAATAAAAGGACCTCAACCTCGTTTTCGTATAAAAAGTTATGTAACTCATCCATTTTTAACGAGTTTTTAAATAAACTTTTACTGGCATATCCGTGACATTTCTCTTTGTAAAATGATACCAAACATGATATAGTTGCAAACCCTCGATAATCCGAACTATTCAATGAAGCATAATGGTGTTGTGTATGGATGAAAAATATATGGTATAAGAATCGAGAATTTCGATATATGGTAATCGGTTCGGATGATCGAGGTTCTACTAAATCGTGGATTAAACAAGTAAATGTTATTCGAATTTTACCGCGTTTGGGCTCATTTTTATCAGGAGAACATCCAGAATACAATGGTAAATGTTCCATAAGAAAATATAGTTGAAAACAACAGATTTATGTCAATGGATTACAGCTCCTGCTTTCTTCAAGAAGTATATCGGTTAATAGTTAGTATTGCGGACTAATTTTTTACAAATATCAATAATAATAGAAAATCAATAATTATTTTATAACACGATGTTTGCCAACAGTTCAGAATAAAGTTTTGAGGAGAACATGAAAGCTAATCTTTGCAGCAGAAAATTAGTGCCACTCGGATAAACTTAATTAACTGTACAGTATTAACAATGTAGATTATTTGTCACAATCGTAAAAAGGAATGTTAGTAGTAGGCAGTTTAAACCGCGCGGATTGCATTCGATCTATTTTTATGAATGTCGTCGTATCGGTCACGAAAGCAGTGCACGCGACTATCTGTCCGAATGAAACCTAGATCGAAGATTACCGGAGATCTATGCGCGGTGATCGGCGTTTGTATTAACACGCGATTTCACACTCTGCCCTTTTCTCGACAACTTTACTTCTTCTATCTTCCGATCGGAGACACAGTCCATTAAGAAGACTATGAAATGGCCTGTCACAGGGTGTAGACATCCTGAATTTATTTCAGCGTCTGCATGCCTCTGGCAAAATAAAAATAATCGATTCATCTAGCATATTCTATTAGCACGATCATTCTGGAATACTCTCGCAAAGTTTCATTTGGAAATTCGTAAAAAGTTTATGGCTCGAACCATCTCCTGCCAAAATGGCAGCCATGTCCTCTTAGTTTATGGTATTTATTTTTCAGCAGATACTAGACGAATATCGTAGAATAAGATGTATATATTGAATTTTCAATGATATTTAAATTTACACTACTTTATTTCTGAACCCCCTCAAAGATAGGCAACACAGTCATAATAGCTGTCCATACTTTAGCCTTGCAAAATACGTGCAGGGTGGACAGCTGTTATGACCACGACCGTCCATCAAGTCCGAAGAGCTGTAACTTTTTTTATAGTTCTTCCGTATAGTTTAATAAAAAATAAATAAAATGTGGATATAAATTACATAGTACAAGCGGTGTTTCTCAGATATGGTTTCGAGAAAATGACTACCACCTCCTCCTCGTTTAAAATATTCAGCACAATTTTTAAACAAATACTGTTCGAACATCACAGAATGAGATGTACCAGGTATGTAAATATGAAACCGGAATTTGCCATAGGTGGCTCTAGCTGTCAATGTAGTTACCGTCAAACCGCGTCATTGACGCCATTTTTTTGTTTTGACATCTGGTAAAGATTTTCAACTCACAACCATACAAGTTTCATACAACAGCATAGTTTTTGATAACGTTGAACATGTCGAATTTTGTGCCTGGAAACTACGATATGCGGATAGCCTTGATTTTTTGTTTCCATTTGAAGAAAACTGCTGCAGAATCGCATCGAATGCTTGTCGAAGCTTACGGTGAGCATGCCCTTGGTAAATCACAGTGCTTCGAGTGGTTTAACAAATTAAAAAATGGCAATTTTGATGTGACAAACGAAGAACGTGGAAGACCACCGAAAAAGATCGAAGACAGCGATTTGCAAGAATTGTTGGATGAGGATGACGCTCAAACGCAACAACTCGCGGATCAATTAAGTGTGAAACGAGAAGCCGTCTCCATACGTTTGAAAGCCATGGGAAAGATTCAAAAGATGGGAAAATGGGTTCCACATGAACTGAATGAAAGACAGCAGGAAAACCGAAAAACCACTTGTGAAATGCTGTTCGCCAGATACAAAAGAAAGTCATTTCTCCATCGAATTGTAACTGGCGATGAGAAGTGAATATATTTCGAGAATCCTAAGCCTAAGAGATCATGGGTAACTCCAGGCGAACCATCGACATCGACTGCAAAGCCAAATCGCTATGGACGGAAAACAATGCTCTATGTTTGGTGGGATCAGAAGGATGTGATCTATTATGAGCTGCTAAAACCTGGCGAAACCGTTAATACTGAACGCTACCGATAACAAATGGTCGATTTGAATCAAGCTTTGCGTGAAAAACGACCGGAATATCAAAAAAGGCAACACAAAGTGATTTTGATTCATGATAATGCACCATCACACACAGCAAAACCGGTAAAGGAAACGATTGAGGCGTTTAGTTGGGAAATACTCTCGGCATACTCACCAGACTTGGCTACATGCGATTATTACTGATTTGCATCGATGGGACACGCACTTGCTGAGCAGCGCTTCACATCTTACGAAAATGGCTCGATGACTGGTTTGCCTCAAAAGAGGAACAGTTTTTTTGGCGTGCCATCCACAAATTGTCAGAGAGATGGGAAAATGTGTAGCTACCGATGGGCAATACTTCGAATAAAATATTTTGTATCATTGTCATACAATAAACGCGTATTTTCTATACAAAAATTCCGGGTTTCATATTTACATACCTGGTATATATTGCTTTTTTTAAGGAAGCATAATTTTATTATAAAAAAATGGTTGAATTTCCCTCAGTTTTCGTCTGTTATTGATCAGGACTTTGATCTAGCTATCTGTCCGAGAACGCAACTGCGGTCAGGATTTTTCTGACAGCTCGAGCACGCGTCAATTTTTCCGATATCCTCATTAAATATACAGGGGCGTAAAAGGAAGGTGAGAAAGTGGCCCCGAGACAAGATTGCAACGATTTAACAAGCAGAGTTTGACGCGCATCAGTTCGTTGAACGATGCACATTGGTGCAGCTCAACGTATATTGTGCAGGCACGGTCAGCTTTATGGAAGCTTGTTAATGCCAACAAGAGCTGTCCTTCCCGCTATGAGGTTTTCATTTCACCGTTGTTCAACGATGTACGGGATGGTTTGATCGACGGGGCGCCATTCGAAACTGCGAATCGATTCTTTAGAATAACGTCGCCTGTTGACGTTACATCAAACCCCCTCAGGCTCTCTCTCCCTCTCTCTCTATCTCTCTTGCGATTCCGATGATTTCTAACGAAATTAATGCTAAGACAACATCCGGCCACCATGGACAAACATCGCCGGACGTTATGCTATTGAATCTACAATTCCACAAGTTGCAATCAACCAAATTACTACGATGTCGTTACTATTCTACAGAAAAGTTTGAATCTCGATCGAGCGAGGACCTTATGCATTTATGGCAGAAATTAGTAAGTGCAAATGATAGCAGGAACATTCTAACAATTGATGAATCTATTATTTTCAATTTGCGAACATTGTCGAAGAAAGAATGAAGTGTCTACCATCTTTTGCAGACAATTTTGTCGATGACTACGGATTTTTATGCAAAATAGAAATTTTACAAGTTAGTCGTAAGCAACTGAAATTAAAAATAGTATTTTCTCTTAATAATTTCTTAATGATCTCTCTGAATAATTTTAATAAGTCGGAAATAGTGTAACAATATTTTTAGACTAATGTTTCGACAGTTTTGACCTTTTCATTTTTGCTATGAATATATAAAACAAACATATAAAAATCGTGGTCAAATAATACATTAAAATAGTAATAAAAAGTACCAAAAAATTCTAATAAAATAGAATTATAACTGCACTAAATAAAATGATTCAATTACATTGAAGTAGTACTAAATAAGTAGATTAGTATTAAGATAATATTGTAACACCACGTAAATAGTATTAAAATGCTCTTGATATTCTGCTAAAATAATATTTAAAAAGTACTGCAATCTCACGAAGTGCAATCAATCAAATTATTTCTTCTTCATTGGAATTCGCAACAAAATACATATATTGAATAACCATTTAATTTTTTGAATACATTGTTCATCGGTGGATCATAAATTATGGATAATTGTTTTTGAAAGTTATTTGGTGTTGTATATTACAAATATTGTGAAAATCGTTTCTACGAGTTGCACGTAATCAACGAAATCAATGTCTTGTAATTACAATTCTAAATAAAGCAGAAACCCCTAGATTTTTAAATGAAAATTATTCAGGAGAAAATTTCTAGCCTTGTCCATTTTAGTCAACATAATTAGTCTCTTTCAACGTTTGCTAATGAAAAAGTAAAGCCTTTACAAAAATTCTTCGATAAATTTTTCATTGATGAAACATTAACAGTGAATAACCATCTCTGAAAAAATGATTACCACACTGCCTGCTGCAAATATTACGAAAATAATTTCTGCAAGCGTTATTCATTTTAATGAACAACACACTGAGCCTTTCGAAAAACCGCAGTTCAAAGTAAAAAATTAAGAACTGTACAAAAATGTATACATACACGTAATATGTAATATGAATTTGATAACTGATGATTAAATCATAAATCGATCACGGACACATATCATTAATTTCTGTTAATTAATTTGTGAAATAATCGTTGTAACAGCGTAAACATTTCCGTAATTATTTTGAGAATCTTGTAACACCGGTAACAATTAATAATTAATAGCCTGAGATGTTTAAATATTCAAAGAGCGCGCGGCGAATAAAACAAAATCCGTTAACGGGAGTTTAATAAATTTTTCACGTTGATTATGCACCCAGAGAAATTCTCAATGTATACGTTACTAATTAATTTCAGGAACCGAAAAAGGAGACCGGAGAAATTTTAATTTGCACAAAGTAATGTGCGATAAAAACCGTGGCTGGACGCGGTGTCGAGAAACTGCATTAATTGACTTATAATTCAATTATGCGATGGAGGAATACCGTAAACGCGTGGGAAAACTTCTAAAATGATTAGGCGAATTTTCGGAAATTAATGTTCGCGTCATGAGAGAAAAATGGAATTCACGATTGCGATGGTACACGTTTGATTCGCAGCTTTTCGCCAGAAGGTGGAACAGCGACATCTCTATTCAGCTCGCAATAATATCAAATTGAGCTGTATTTTGCAGTTCTAATTGCTCCTGAAACATTCATCGTTATCTCCATTGTTGCCGGTTCTGTTCGCGCATTCGTAAATTTCGCGCATTCGTAAATATACCGTAAAGAGACAATTGATGACCTATTTGGCGAAGTGGCTGGCAATATTAGCCGCCGCTTCCACCAGAAATTGTTCTACCCTCGTTACCAACTGCATTAGTGGACAAAATAAGACACACTGCACAATTACTGAAATATGCACCTGGTACCAATTTCAGTTTATCGTAATTCGAATTTTCATTACATTAAACAAATAATTCCGGAAACTCGCTATTTCATTAAAAATTCATGAACTCTCTCGCTTTCGTGCATTCGTGACGATAAATGCGCGAGCGAAACAGTAGGCAGATTCACACTACGTTTACGAAGACTATTTTACAGTATTTTATAAAAACGACAAGAATGTGTTTTTCCAAACTATTTTACTTACAAAAGATTAGAATCCGTGGAAATGAAACGATGGAAAGAAATTTATACGAGGCTCTTGCAAAAATTTTCACGTAAAAATCAATGAAAAAAGATCGACAATTTCGAGCGGGTGCTCGCGTGAATTTTGGCAGCAATTGCAGAGGTTCTTGGGGATCAGTGTCGGGATAATAAGAGTTCGGCGAAATAATTGAAAGGTATGACGTAACGTAATTCTGCATGTAGAACTCGGGGAATAAATTATCCGTCGGGACATTAAAATTGTAAATTCTCTCGCCAGAGAATTCTAAGGAGATTCACATTAACAGATTTGCCGGGGACCGCGTAAGTCGAGTCCCAGGGGACAGGAACCGTTGGTCTAATTTCGATGGAGAATAGTTGGCCAACTGTCGATGACTGGCTAGCCTAGCCGTCCCTGTAGGTTCGCACACAATAGCACCGACCCTCTGCCACCCCGTACACGTCCCGTTAACCACCGGTCATCGCGAGACACTTCTCATTGTTAACCTAAACCTCTGCGGACCGTCTGAATCTTTCATCGACTCTCCGCATTTTTCCCCCGGTTTTGCGCTACCGCCGCGCCACGCCGCGCCGCGCCGCTTTACTATCTACCTCTTCTCTTGTTCGTTTGATAACAAAACTCGGCACTGCTGAATCTCTTCCTTTGTTGTCGATTGATTTATTGTGCAAATTGGAATTTTTAGCTAGTGATTCGTACGGATTGCTGCGAGCACAACTTCTACTACATTAATTCACACATTTAAGGGGTTGTGTACGCTTGTAAATGTTGAAGAAATCGACTTTCGAGAAATGCCTATGTCTGAATTGAGTTTCCTGATGTTTAAGGAGCTGCCATTTTGTTCAGAATCAATATTTCATATTTTTACCAACTACAGTGACTCAAACAATTGATCAAATGTTTAATTTTGTTTAAATTTTTATTTGATTGAACACATGTTAACTTAAATATGTTACACTTTTTAAAAAAAATTAAATGAAATTATAACAAATTATGTAATGATCACATTTTTGAGTTTGAAAAAATAAAATATTAGTACTTCGTATACGTTATTTTCAAACATTTGAGAATACGTTTGTAATAAAATAATTAATAAAAAAAATATTTTTAGTCGTATTTCATAATGAGACCAATAAAATGGACGTTCATCCAACACTGAAATTTGGAGGAGGCCATATCATGGTTTGGGGTTGTAAAAAATTGAAGGTCGAATGACTGCAACATCATACACATCCATCCTGCAGAAAAGTTTAATTGGAAGTTTGGCAAAATGGAATAAGAACGCAGAAGAAGTGATTTTTCAGCACGATAATGTCCCTAAACACACGGCAAAAATCACCAAAGAATGGTTATCAGCTCATGGTTTTACTGTTTTAGTCTAGCCCCCACAGTCTCCTGATCTGAACCCAATAAAACACCTATGGGGTTTACTAAAAAGAACAGTAGCCAACTTCGATCACAATTCAAGAAGTATTATTGAATTGTGGTCTGAAGATAAAACTGCTTGGAGAATATTAAGGCTGAACAGTGTAAAAGTTTAGTAGATGTATGCCGAGACGCATAGAAGCCCTATTGAAAGCGAAAGGAGGGTATACGAAGTACTAATATTTCATTTTTTCAAACTCAAAAATTTGATCATTACATAATTTGTTATTTTCATTTAATTTTTTTAGACAGTGTAACATATTTAAGTTAATTCTGTATTATATGAACTACGAAAACTATGTATGTAATTATAATAAAATATTTTGTTCCATATCTTATTATAACACGTGTCCAATTAAATAAAAATTTAAACAAAATTAAACATTTGATCAATTGTTTGAGTCACACTGTATTTCATATTGTCCCTACCGTGCTAATCTCACAAACCTCCTCCTACACTACACAGGAGTTTGGTGGGGAAGACCCAGGAGTGGGGAGTTGTCCAGGCCTGATCTAAAGATTTTCCTGTAGTGTGCAGAAATAATTGTTGTACTATTAACCCTTTGCACTCGAAAAACTATTCTAATTCGAACACCGAATTTTCTTCATTTTATTGATATAACACCTTGTACAATACAATTTCAGTAGTTTATTAAAATGTTAAATACGTTTAACAAGTTATTGAATATACAGATTTAATAGAGCAACAAATATTTTAAATAATGGTATAAGAATTATTGGTGGCGCCACTCGAGTACAAAGGGTTAATCATTTAAATATTTTAAAGCAGTGGTGGAACCAATGTTTATAGTTGTATAGAAACCATGAATATCTGACATTGAATAATGAATATTTCACAGACAAAACGTAATTTTACCATGGAAAGGTTCTCTTGTGGTACAGCACGAATAAACAATGTTTTCGCCAGGTAAAAATGTAGACACCGGGTAGCATTTGTTAGCATAATATTCGACGCGATGTTTGCCCCGGCCCTTTGAAAATCAAATGTAGTTGATTCGTTTATTCTTTCAGTCGTGGGCCGACAATGGCCGCGTGGAAACGCGCAACGCTGAAATCTACAGGGAGAGCCGAGAGAGTTGCCGTTGTTTCGTCTTAAACAATAGGAACCTGAAATTACGGCCACTTGCAACCATAGAATCTTGGGTATAAATGCAATTAACTTACAGGAACTGGACTCTTTGTCATTTGCGCGCAATTAGCGCTGCGAAATTCGAGGTCCGGCGACGCCTGTTCTTTCCAGAAGGTGCTTCTAAAGTTTCATTCCCTTTCCTCTCTTACCATTAATCCGACGGCCTCCGCGATATCGCGATATCGTCCTTAAACTTTCCACTTACGACCGACGTGTCATTAACACAATCATCGGAATTCGTCCCCTACTGCAATCACTATTTTCTCGACGTTATCGTAGCTTGTACAGTACTGGACCAGATAAAGTACGCATCACGAATATTTTTACAATTACGTTTATAACTTCGTAGAGTTTTTACAGATATAATAATTATGTATTTGCACAAAAAGAAGTCTTACTTAGTCTACTTTTAAACTCAATGAGAAGTAATTCCAAAACCATGAAACATCGTCCATTAGTCAAGCCCGTTACGTCTGTTGTCATAATTTTTCCTCGGACAAACTAAAGTACGTATTAGAGTGTTGATTTACTTTCAGCAATAATGGCATGCAGGATACTTTTCTTGCGGTTGGAGATGAAAGAATGTTTACAAATAAACGTATTAATAAAGTTTCAGTTAGCCATCAGTGCTCTTAGAAGCAAGATTGTATCATTCCATTGCGAATAACATAGAAACGAAACAAACGTCCGTACAAATTAGAAAATTAATAGTTAACGACCGGCAAAAGGGGCTCTCCAATAGGAAAATAGGTGGAAAGTACAATGTTAGTGAAGCAGCGGTCGGAAAGATCTATAAAAAATTTGTAGAGCTTGACACAATAGCCGATAACATCGGTCGCGGACGGAAGAGGAAGACAAATTCAGTCGAGGATCGTAGAATTATCCGGCAAACGAAGAAAAATCCGGCTGTTACTAGTCGCGTAATCAGGGGGGAAATTTTGCACAGTATCACCCTTTAATTCGAAAAGTTAATACATGAAACGTCTCCAATTTGCAAAAAAATACGTCGATAAGCCAGTGGACTTCTGGAAAAAGGTTATTTGGAGTGATGAGAGTAAGTATGACCTGTTCGGTCATAAACAACGGACACGGGTTTGGTTGGAGACCGGCGAAAAGCTTCTGGATAAAAATGTCCGAACAACTGTCAAGCATGGAGGAGGCAGTATTATGGTGTGGGGGTGTTTTGCGTAGTTGGGTGTGGGAAATCTCGTCAAGATCGATGGTATTATGACAGCAGACAAATACATTGACATCCTCAACGAGAATTTAGAGGAGTCTCTGCTAAAGATTGCTTTGGAAGATGACTTTATCTTCCAACAAGATAACGATCCTAAACATACCGCGCATAAAACTGCTACTTTCTTTCGTGCTTCGAGGATCAAAGTGCTAGATTGGCCAGCACAATCGCCGGATTTAAATCCAATTGAAAATCTGTTGTCCATTTTCGACCAGGAGGTTGACAAGGGTGACGTAACGAATAAATTCAAGTTATTCGAAGCTTTGGAAATGGCGTGGGGAAACATCGACGAACAGCACATCCGGAATCTCGTCGAGAGCATTCCTCGGCGTTTGCAAGAGGTCATACGAGCAAAGGACGGCCATGCCGGCCATAAAATACTGGTTCTCAATTAGAACTTATTTTGTCCAGAGAAAATACCCTTATAAATGTAACGGACCTGTCTATTGAAAGATGTTAAATGTTTTTGAAATTATTTTTGTTAGAACTTAAAGGTAGACTAAGAAACCTTCTTTCTGTGCAAATACATAATTATTATATCTGTAAAAACTCTACGAAGTTATAAACGTAATTGTAAAAATATTCGAGGTGCGTATTTTATTTTGTCCAGTACTGTAGCTATTAGTATACCGCGCGCGAAAATGAACCTTTTAATATTTAACCTTCGCCAGATAAGAATACATTCACCCATTCGAAAATTAAAAAAAACAAAGTTTTTTTACAATTTTACTAACCACTTAAAATTGAGAATATGTCTCAAATATGAGATAAAATAAGTATTTAATTATTAACGGAAGAAATAAACTATTGAAATTATTTGAAGTTGCCCCTCCCATTAATTCTCGACGCTATGGGTTGGAATTTTGTATAAGAAATCGAAATCATATTTTTAAATTGACATTACTTTCAAATATTGAAATTATTTTTGAATCGAAATGACTATCATAAAGTGAGTTCTTCCAGCTTCCATTTGAAACCGAAAACCAGTCGAGAAATTTCCACGAAGAATCACAAGAAGCGTTGTAAAAGTGATTTGAAGTTACTCAGTAAGATCCAATCGCGTTCCTCCGAGTTCATGACCGGGACTAATCGACTTCTCGACGTGATCTCGAATTTTTGTACAAACGTAAATGAATTCACATCAAAGCGTCTTATTCAAGCTTTCATTTGAACCTTCAGAACTCGAAAAATTTCCACAGGAATCAATTCAAATATTATTTTGAATCTAAGCCATTATTCCTTAATCAGCACCTGATTATTCTACCTGCCACTTCGAGACTATCGATCGATTCTTCGAGATTTTCAGCATGAGGTCGTAACCATTTTCAAATGGAGGTGAGTCTATGATAAAGTATGGTCTTTCAGCTTTCATTTCCAGCCTCGAAAGTTAATAAACCTTCACTGGAAGACGTCAAAAAATGAATTTAAAGCAACCTCTTAACTTTAAATCATGTTCCTTGATGTTACCGATTGAAATTTTGAGAAATTTTTCATACGAAATCAAAATTATTTTTAAATTGAAATTAGTTTATCATAGAGAGTGAAAAAAAAATAAAAATGTAAGCGCTCTGCACACTTAATTCAAGTTCTCCATAGCTATCAATTGGATTTTCTAAATTTTCGCCACGCTATCACTTTTTTTTTGGAAAATTCAAGTATTTGCATCACAAAGTACGTTCCCGCAGCTATCATTTGAGCATGCGAAAGTTCCAAAATTTCTACAGGAGAGTGAAAATCGTAATTCTCGATGGAGAAAGTTATTTCAAAGGGCCTCAGGAATCAGCTCCTTCAAGGAATTACAACATTTTTGAAGATAATAAGTGTAGAATAAAGAATCTGAAATCTGTCATTTTGACGGATCCAATAATTCTAGTGTTAATAATAAAATGTGGTAATTATTGAGAAAGGGTCTGCGTACTCCGATTTTGATGAAATTTTAATATGTTATGCAGCAACACATTTTGAACAACTTTTTCCTGTTCCAATATAGGGGGTCGCTTTTAGTTTTTGAGGTATTTGCAAAAAAATATCGCTAATACTGTATTGAATTTTTCGTATTGGGTAATTATGCATAAAAGGTCCCACCTCACCGATTTTGATGAAATTTAAATATGTTACAAAACTCAAAATTCTGAACAACTTTTTCCTATACGTGTAACCGCCGCTCAGACTTAGTTTTTGAGATATTTGCGAAAAACTGCAGCTACTACTACATAGAATTTTGCCTATACGTGCACGCCCGTGCCGTGCGTATGCGTCAGAATGATGTGACTGCTCGTCAACCGTTTCTACAGATATATATATATATATATATATATATATATATATATATATATATATATCACTACGATCGTCGAACGATCTATATACCGATCTATATACTTTTTAAATCATATGATCATGAAGAATGAGTACATATTATATTACGACGATACCACACACACCCACATAGTGTTTCTGAGAAGAAACAGCGGTAATTATATAGAAGTAGGGTTTCCTCTTCGATTTTGATGAAATTTAAATATGTTGTTTTCCCTATAATATACGTTACCGCCGCTCGATTTTAGTTTTCGAGATATTCGCAAGAAACTATTACGCTTTGGAGATGAGAGAGAAAACAAGGTCTCTCTCTGGTCATAAATATAGGGTGAGCTTTCAATTTTGAGAGACTACTCCTGGATTTTCGTATGCGTGGTCGAGCCGGCCCGACCGCATACGAAAATCCAGGAGTAGTATTTCAACATTGGAAGCTCACCTTATAGATACATGTATTACCGTATATAAAACCTACAACGTGTTTACAAAAAAAAATAAACAGAAAATAGATTTTTCGGGTTATCCGCTCAGAAACACTGTGTGTATGTGTGTGATGTCGTCGTAATATAATATGTATGTACTCATTCTTCATCATCATATCGTTTAAAAAGTTCACGCGGTATATAGATCGTTCGACGATCGTAGTGATATATCTGTAGAAACAGTTGACGAGCAGTCGCATCATTCTGACGCATACGCACAGCACGTATAGGCAAAATTCAATTGTAGTAGTAGCTGCAGTTTTTCGCAAATATCTCAAAAACTAAGGCTGAGCGGCGGTTACATGTATAGGAAAAAGTTGTTCAGAATCTTCATCCTGACAACATATTAAAAAATCATCGAAACCTGTGAGGTGGGACCTTTTATGCATAATTACCCAATATATAATATTATAAATTAAAATTTATATATACATATACATATGTATATGTATGACCAGAGTGAGACCCTGTTTTCTCTCTCATCTCCGCAGCGTGTTTAGAAGCAAAATGTAAACAAACGCTGCACCGGGACAGACTTACGTTACCACGGAGCGCGCAACAATACGAAAAATTCAATACAGTATTAGCGATAGTTTTTTGCAAATATCTCGAAAACTAAAAGCGACCCGCCTATATTAGAAAAGGAAAAAGTTGTTCAAAATGTTGAAATCTATAACATATTAGAATTTCATAAAAATCGGAGTACGCAGACCCTTTCTCAATAATTACCTAAAATGTTTTTTGGAGATAATGTGGTAAGGAGAATTCGGTGAACGGTTGGTGTGCCGATAGAATCGTTTTCGCAATGTAATTTGTCGTGGAGTTGTTTCCCTGATCGAATTAAAGCGGAAAAAGCAAGAATGTGTGGGCGGATATAATAGTTTCGTAAATAATATGTTCCGTTTGTAACGGCGGCAACAGAGCCGCGAAGGCTTTGCCTTTGCACAAAAAAGTGTAATTAACGCGAAACAATTGGTGTTACTGTCGGCGCCCAATTAGTATCCTTGAAATCTATTGTTCGGTAACGCTGGTCCTCTGTTTCAAAGGTACCGGGAGCAGAGAGAGAGCGCGAGACTCTCTTTTTCTCTTTGATAAGTGATTCTTTGTGATTTGGCTCCACTATTCAGTCGAGAGCTGATTTTAAGTGTCCTCCGGCGTGAAGTTTGACGAACTGCATTAACGACACGCAACAATAGCCGACAGATGGCCGAGAGTGTGACAGAAAACGCGTGATTCAGCGACGAGAGTCGCGGCGAAAAAGAAAACATTGCGCGAGAAGTCAATTGCAGTCGATACAATGCAGTTTGCGTTGCGCTTTGAACAGCATATTTATTTTCAAACGCGTTTAAACGTAATTCATTACACCCCGAGTGCAACACTTTGAGTGCTGAACGCCGATTAAACTCTTGGACGTGTGTTAGACGAGTATACTCGTCGCGGAGATTTAATGTTTTGTGACGAGTATACTCCACACAGAAAAGCTATTATAATACTCTAAGGCGAGAAGGAAATAAAGTATACGTGACAGATTGGAGACATTTACGGATTTTTGTACGACGAATATTTTCGTCACGCACACGCGAATACATGGCAATATTCGAGACAAGAATGAAATACAAGAATGAAATAAAAGAGTGAAATACAAGAATGAAATAAAAGAGTGAAATACAAGAATGAAATACAAGGGAAGAATTGAAAATATACTTACATATGTTTGTATGGACGTGTATATGTATTTTCGTCACGAAATAAAACAACTTGTTTGGCTCGACTTGCAATTTTAATTGAAGCATTATTTTTAAATCTGATTTATAAGTCTGAAATCAATCGATAAAAAACGAATAAAAATAAAATCCATCTTGACAGTATTATAATTATGTCACAATAATAATTTGAAGGATTTCATGAAGGAAACTGAGGAAATATATATATATATGTAGTTCTTACAGAAATAAAGGAAGTCATTTAACTTGAGTTGCTATCCTGATCGGACAGTTACAGTCCTCGACAAAATAATAAGACTCTTAGCATATTTTTAAATTTCTTATATTTAAAGGTGGAAAAAATGTACACTCCGTTATATCCTGAATACTACATACTATCTCCAAAGTAAACACGCAATATCTTAGGATTGTATCGCATACCATAGCAAAATTAGAGAGATATGTGAACACGGACTAACATTGCTTCGACAAAAGTTATAAGACATTTGGCTTATTATCCACTCATATGACTTGTACCATTAAGTGTTCATCTGCAAACGTATTCAGACGTTGAATCTTGTGATTTTCTTACAGTATCACTACATTTATTAAAACGAAAAATAAATAACGTGTTGTGGAAAGCATTTAGATAAAAATGTGGTTGATCGAATTGTTCTGTTGCGCTCAGAAAAGTACAGTATTAATAAAATTGCGAAATTATTAAACAGAAGTAGCTACGCGATATACATATAATGTGTTAAAAAATCCAAGTGCTTATGGAAAAATGAAAAGAAGTGGAAGACCTAGCGTTACTTCCGAACGTGATAGACGTGCAATTTTGCGTGTTGCGTCGAATTTTAAGGGCACAGCACAACAAATACCCGAAGAAGCAGGTGTGAAAACAAATTTAAGAAATGTACATCGCATTTTACAAGGAAGCAAACACGTTAAACGGAAGAAATTAAAACAACGGCCACCTTTAATGGAGAAACACAAAGCAGCGCGACTAAAGTTCGCTTGTGAACACGTCCACTGGATGAAAAACTGGGAAAAAGTCATCTTTAGTGTCGAGAAAAAATTCAATCTAGATAACCCTGACGGCTCTGGGCCTACTATTTTCATGATTGCAGAAAGGAAGAACTCCATTTAAGTTCCTGTCAAATGGGTGGTGGCAGTGTTATGGTATGGGCCACTATTGGTTACTATGGAAAGACAGAAATAAACTTTTTATCAAATCGGATGAATAGTAATAACTATATTGAACTCTCTAATAACAGATCAGTTAAACAAGCCTGCAGCTCGTATCACGCGCGGTGACTATATTTTTCAATAGGATAATGCAGCAATCCATACTGGAAAATCTGTGAAAAAATTCTTTTCTTCAAAAAATATTAATATTTTGGAATGGCCCGCTCGTTCTCCCGATTTAAATATTATAGAAAATGTGTGGGGAGATTTGTCAAGACGAGTCTACGCGAATGGGAGACAATATAATAACGTAAATGAACTAAAAGAAAGTATAAATCACAATTGGACACATTTACAACAAAAACGAATCAAAAAGTTATATAAAACTATCCGAAAGCGATTACTAGTCGTAATTCAATTCAAGGGAGGTATCACAAAGTATTAATTTTGTATTTTTATTCGCTTAATATCTCAAACATTTTTCTGTTAGTGTCTTATACTTTTGTCGAATTAATGTCAGATGGTACGCGATACAATCCTAAGATTTTACATGTTTACTTTGAAGATAGTATGTAATATACAGGATATATTGGAGTGTACACACATTTTTTACATTTAGATATAGGAAACTTAAAAATATGCTAGGTGTCTTATTATTTTGTCGAGGACTGTACATCTAAATTTAGCAGCTTCGAAATAAAATTAAATTCTCCATAATCATCGAGGCGAATAATTTCGAAAAACGTTATTCCGACGACATTGTAGTAATAAATAACGTTAATTTTGTAAATGAAAATAAAAAATGGTTTATTTATGCATTCGCTCCAAAAATTTAGATTTGTATAAAGATCCTTAGTATGGAATTCTTCAATTAAAATGTGCATTTATGCATTTATGATAAAAATGAGCAGGTCTAATTTTCGACAGTAAAATAATTTGAAGAATTTCGATGTGCTACTGTATTATTTTCAACCTGTTAAACATGTTCAGCAAGAAATTAAATATTTATTTCATCCCAACTTGCTGCGATTCAGGTAGAAAGTTTTGATTTTGCATAAAGATCCGCAGTCTAGTAATCAGCTAGTAAGCAGTATAGAGTGTAGCAATCAATAATTAATAATTAGTAATAATCAATCACTAATTATTTACAATAGAAATGTTCCCTCAAATGACCTTGACCAACCAAAAATTTCTTAATCCGTTGGCGTACCTTTCCTTTTACAGTTGCAGTGATTAGAATGTCGTTCTGCACAAAAATATAAGGTAAAAGAGTATGTAGAAGGGAAAAGAAAATGTTTATTTTGTATGGCTACATTTACTTTAATGCTTAAATATCGATTACAAACGAATCAAGTTTTGTTTCATCTAAAATGAAACGCGTAACATTCATATTTGGTAGAATTTGTTAAAAAACTTCATCGGAAGTCTGGCTCGTCAAAGTACAGCGAGGGGTTAATATATCAAATACAAAAAAAACTTTTATTTATAGAAAAGAAACTGTTGATTTTGCACAAATATCTGCAGTCTGTTAACGAGAACTAAGAGATGGTTCTTAAAACGGTCGTAGGCAACGTATTCGCCAGTAGTAGCGATCCTGATCGAACAATCGGCCGTTTATTATAGCAACCGTATGTCGTGAATGAAGGCTCTGAAAAGGCCGGAAGTGGCGAACCCGTAAAATTAACGACAATGACGTTTTTTTCGGGCACGAGTGCCAAATGCTCGAACAATGCGAATAATGGAACACGGCGGGGTGTTCAAGGCTAGGGTGCTAAAAGCGAGAATCTCGAGAGGATAATGCGCGCGCAAAGATGGCGATTTTGATAGTAACGCATCGAGGGCTCAATAAAACTGCACCGGCTCTCCCCCCCACCCTTGTCAACCGCATTCGCACGCTACGAAACATTTTTATCCTGTAATTTCTTCTGTTAAATCGTCGCCTCCATTGTTTTTCTCGCGTTCCCGATTTTTCCCCGATACAACGGGCAACCGTATAAAAGTCTTTTATTTCTTCGTTTTACGCCAACGAATATTACAAAACCTTTTTCGCTATTTATTTTTTATTACACCGCGAATGCAAACATTTTTGCAAATTTATTTCCTTCAATAATTGTTTTGATACGCTGGAATATTTACATTGGCTTAATTCTGTTACTAAAAAATTTTACTCTAAAAAGAGTGCAGTCATTGTTGTCGTACATGCTTTATTGTTTACAAGCTGATATTGTTGGCTCTGAACCTGCATGTTTATGCAAATAGCCGAAACAAAAATCTTTTATTTCTTCAACAATTTTTATACGGAAGTAGCTACATTGAATTCTTGTTATTTGTATAAAATATTTTATGAAGTTTCAATTTTGCAAATGTACGTTCATATGCACAATACACGTATGTATATACAGTGCCTCCCACAAATATTCGGACACTCTTAAAAAGGCGATAACTTTTTAAAAATTGTACTATACGATTTGAACTTTTTTGAGAAGCTAGAGCAATTAGTTTACTACAGGATGTGAAAAAAATTTTTCCATAAATTGCAATTGATCGGAATTGTAGAAAAAATATTAAAAGTTGCATTTTACAACTTTTTTATGCGAGCATATAATGAAAATTTAAGAAACACGTTTTGTAGATCTTTGTGAATTAAGCATATTCTGAAAATTTCGTAACAATCGATCGACGTTGCAATGAGTTACGAACGTTTGAAGATGGTAAAAATTGCAAATTTTCACGATTTTGGGCCTACATAACTGCAGATTCTTACATCTTTCAATGCCTGTCGCTTTTTTCCGCATCAACCGATTTCGATGAAACTTTCACCGTGCATACAATTGACACAGATCTACAAAACGTATCTTTTAAATGTTCAATATAGGTCCACATTAAAAAGTTGTAAAACGCAACTTTTAGTCCTTTGTATACAATTCCGACCAACTGCAATTTTCAAAAAAATTTCTTTTCACATCCTGTAGTAAACTAATTGCTCTAGCTTCTCGAAAAGGTTCGAATCGTATAGTGAAATTGTAAAAAAGTTATCGGCTTTTTAAGAGTGTCCGAATATTTGTGGGAGTCACTGTACTTTTCACACTGTGACAAAAACATAAAGAGTGCTGGCTAGTTATTGTGTCTCTGATTATTCAAAACGCGAAATTAATTTTTGATATGAACAATTCTTTTTTAGCATTATTATATGTATATTTATGCAAGTACACGGATTACAAACTTCGTATTTTATCGATGCTGTATACTAATGAACGTTGCAAACCTTTCGCAACTATTCTCTCATTATTTTTCAAGTTATTCAAATTGTGAAATCATGTTGCTTTTTAACCAGCGGATTTTATGCACACATTCACAAAAAAAAGACATTTGTGTTATTTGTAACTTATTAAAATGATTATAAGAAAACATACATTTTCATTTAAATTCTTATGTTACTTAGCTGAAATTCTTTTGTTATTATTATTATATATTCAGCGAAACGTCCGTATAAATTATTACTACTCATTCTTTATTATTCTAATCAGTAAAAGTGAGAAAACAATTTTTTAATAAAAACAATTCTTTTAATAGTTTTGTTGTTGGCATGTATTCTCATATACACACATACATTTTACAGAGTGCATGTTCGAGCAACAATTTTCACTCACCATTTATATACTTCTTATTTTCTTTCAATTACTAAAGTTATGAAATCAATTTAAATGTTTTCTTAAAGCATTGTTATGCGAATTTTTGTTATTACGTATTTTTAGCCCGGTTCTACAATGTGCCCGATGCATACATGTATACGCACCAATCAACGTGTTTGCACTCTGGAAAAGTGTGATTATCTTATAGCGATTTCGCAATAAAGATAACAGTTTATTCCAAGCAAATGAAACCGCATTCACGCGCTGGCATAAAAACCTCGTGGGGAAACAAGAGCGGGTTATTTGCAATATTTACAGAGATTTCTGATAATAAATTATCGTTACAACCCTCGGGCAAATCGACCGATCCTTCAACTGTGTAATAAAGTGGCTATAACAAATATACACCATTACTTAGAATTTAGAAAAAATAACACCTTCAATCCTGTAATAAAGTAGATGCAACAAAAACGTATTCGCAGAAACATAATTCCATGGAGAAATACAATTATCGATCCACACGAACATTCGGCCACTATACTATGTGTATATGATTTATTACCATTTCATTAGTAACAAAACATTGTTGATTTTTAATTAATTAGTTAAGGGAGTTGTACTGGCATATTCGTGACATTTTTCTGCTTAAAATGAGTACAAACATGATACAATCATCTTTAGATAATTTCTTCTTGTTAAATAAATAATTCGGATAAGCGAGGTTCTACTAGATCGTGGATTAAACAAGTAAACATTATTCAAATTGTATCGTGTTCGGGCTCATTTTAATCAGAAAAATGTTGCAGATACATAGTTAAAGATTTTGTAAGCAAATCATTGAAAACAGAAAAGCTTTGTCAAAAAATTAGCGCACGCCTGTCTCAAAAATATCGGCACATTATTAAACGTGAACGTTAATGTAATTGTAACCGTTTTAATACTGACATCCAAGAGCAATTATTTTCGCAAGCTCTGCTTTTAGAACCGTCGATGAACTTTAATAAAAACAAAACAGTGAATTACCGGGCGGGTTTTTCTTTAAAATGGCACAGCCTTAACGCGAGCAGTTTATTTTCCGAGGGCGAAAAAATTGAACGAGAGAGGCAAAGAACCGTGCAAGACAGGTATCCTATCCCCTTCCTGGCGTCATTGTATCATCGTAAGTGTGTCTCGCGCAAATCGTAGTCCATTTTCCATCGTGGCCTTTTCGGGCCGCGTTCTACGGTGCGGAAAATTGCACATCCGTTGATGGCGTTTTACCTCTTGCTAACTTCGTCCGATGGAATTTTTGCAAGAACGAAATACCGGGATCCCTGCGCGATCCTTCATATGGTCCGAGAGGCTCGTATCCGAAAAAATGAGCGGCCACTGGCCTGATGTAATAAGCCTACAATCGCTCGTGAAACCATAATCCCCTCAAAAGTCGCGAATTTTTGATTCGCGACTCGACCGTTGTTTTGCTCTGCATATTTGAAATAGCGCGACAGAAAATGTATTTTATCCTAAAATATTAAAACGGTCAAGCTCAATTATCCGAAAATTATTTATAAAATACAATTCACTTATCTATAAAATTACTTGTTAAATACAAAAGTACTATTGCTTTAATTGGAAATGTGATATACAGGGTGTCCCAAAATTCCTTCAACAGCCGGAAATGAGAGGTTCCTGAGATCATGTGAAGCAACATTTTCCTTTGCAAAAATGTTATCTGCGGCTTTGCTTAGGAATTATTAACGAAAAACACGGACCAATCAGAGCGCGTCTAGGTCACGCTCTGATTGATCTGTGTTTTTCGTTAATAATTCCTAAACAAAGCCACGGATAACATTTTTGCAAAGGAAAATGTTGCTACAGATGATCTCAGGAACATTTCCGGCTGTTGAAGGAAGTTTGCGACACCCTGTATATTACTCAAAATATATGTATGTACACATATACATATAAACGATACATAAGAATTATACATATACAGTTAATGTCAACAAAATTTGTTTGTTGAAGTAGTATTTAATTTTGTGTCTGAAGACCGTGTTTTATTTAATAATAAAAATTGATGCTAAAATGTCCATTTTATTTGATAAGTGCACTATTCAAAATAAAATATTTTATTTGTTGCAGCAAATTTTTTATATATATAGTATTTGATTTGAAGGATTCTAAAAAAAAAGTGGTAATTTAATTTATTCTGATTTATTTTTTTCTTATTCGTACCGCTCAGATATTATTTTTCAAAATAATTTATAATGTTAGATTTCCAAAACATTTGAATTGCTGAAATTTTATACTGTCCGCTTAAACTAGTATTTCAATCGTAGAACGATTATTTAATATAGTATTTGAAATATGGTTTCTCCAAAATTTTATCTAACTCTGATTAGATTGCTAAAATGCAAGACTGTAGGAATATCCGAGAAAATAAGTACTATTATACCATATTTGTTTTATCATAATTTTTCAAGGAAAGAGTAAATACCTGTTAACTGTTGTGGAACTAAATGGATAGTGTACCGGATACATGCAGGACAGAGACGAAACGCATCACGTGACCGGGTCGCGGCGGGTACTGGCATCGTAGAAGGGGAAGGTAGAGTGAGGACACGAGTCTTCATCTGTCGACACAACTCTGTACAGCAGGTAGTTCCAACTATTAGTTCCGGAGCTATTCGAGACACCCCCCTTCCTCGCTTAGGTTCTTCCCCACTCTTAGACTTCATCGTTAATGTATAGTAGAGTGGGAAGCTGCCACCACGAGAGCCGAGCGCCGCGACACACACGCATACATTGCAACCAGTGCCGCCAGAATCGACCAAAAATGGTCGATTTTTACTCTCCTCCTTTTCCCCTTCCCCTTCCACTATTGCATTCCAGCACCATGAGCATACTCCAACATCCTCCACTAAGACCGTAGACTGGTCACGTATTAATCTGGTCATCAGAGAGGGGGTAAACTGTATTCCCCTCGATTTCCTAGATCTGGCGGCACTGATTGTAACCGTCCAGTGATGTCGGATGAGGAGAATCGAGGTGAGATGATGTACTCCCTCTCTGATGACCAGACCAGTCTACGGCACGGGCACCGTGGCCTACGGTCTTAGTGGGGGGACGTTAGAGTCTGCGCATGGTGCTGGAATGGGATAGTGGAAGGGGAAACAGAGGAGAGTGTGATCATTGTAACCGTCGAACTTCGTCCCTGATCCCTCCCGCGCCACCACTTCCCCCAACTCACTAACTCTACGGCTATACGTAGTAGTGGGAAGAGGATCGACGGTGGGGACCTTGCAGTTCTCGGAGGGGAATAAGTTGGAACTCTCTGCTGTAAGCACTGAACTGTAAACTCTCTCTGCTATTCTATTGTATACGCTATTCGATGTTAACTGTATGAACTACTCCGAGACTCCGATCATTCTTGCTGTTCTGAATAGTTTTGACTAACTGACGTGACTAACCTCTACCAACCGCCCTCTTGGGTCCTCCCCACGTGTAGGGTGGGGGTGATCGTACAGACGCGTACTCACTACCTGATCTTTTCGGTAGTGGGATTTTACGATAGGGGCTACTAAATGACTACTGACGAAATGTCAATGGCTCTCTCTATGCAGAGAAAGAAAAAATTATAGTAAATATTAGATCTAAGAAAAACGAATGTCCCCTCCACTGCTTACCCCGCGAGACACCAAGGAATCGCACTCGGTCGCCGGGCAGTCTAAACTGTAAACATGCCGCGTAACCCACGGGGTCGGGTATATCGGTGTGAACCACACATTACTAATCCAATTACAAAACTTCTTTATTTTTCATTATTTTTAAATGGGATTTTCCCTAACTTATTTCTCACATTTTCCTTATAAAAATGACACTAAACACGATGTAATTTGAATTGTATTTAGTGGCTTAATTGATGCATTGCGCGTGATACGTTCTACGTTCGGCGCGGTCGGCGAAGTCACAAAAAATAATCCTTACCATGAATATTCCTTACGTTAACAGAGATAACAAAAGATTTGTTTACCACAATATTCTTTCGTAATACACTCCTCAAAAGAATTAAGGGATCACCTCTGCGAACTCGAAAAATTGCTACCACTTTACATGAGGTAAAAAACTAACATAGCAAAAATTTGAAACAGTTCATCTGAAGCTAGAGGTTTCAGGCTTTCAAACCATTGTTTAACGATATCGATACAGCAATTTTGGCCGGAGTTATGATCATGTAAAGTGGTAGCAATGTGATCCCTTAATTCTTTCGAGGAGTGTAAAAAAAAAATAGTATGTTTTTACCAGGATATTCTTTCGTAACATAATTTAAGTTGTAATTAAATCGGAAAAGTGGAAAATAGTATATTTTTACCTCAATATTCTTGCGTGATACAATTTCATTTGTAATGGATTTTATTCGAAGAAGACTCGCAATCAGCTTTTAAATGCAATACTCTTCCACACAATTTAGTTTCGTTTATAACGGAATTAATTCGGGGAAAGAAGACCGTAGAGAGTACATACAATACCTTTTTATACAATACTTTTTTATGATACAGTTGAATTCCTAACCAAATGAATTCGAGAATAAAAACTGTTTCCAGATGCGTCATGTGTCTAAACCGATGCATTACCACGTTCAATGCATTCATGACACAATTCGAGGTTCTACTAATAGACTGGAGCAATAACGTAACTTCGTGCGTAGTCTTTCTTCGAAATTAGGCTGATTTGTCAGACGGTTTCTCCTGGAATTAGCCGGTTGCATACTGTGTAACATCGCAGAGTGCAGTTTCCGCGAGGTGCAACTAATCTCGAGACCATGTCCCCGCGTTGCAAGAATTCATCAACTTTACGACGTGAATTTTAGCGCCGAAGTTAAATTAAATCTCACCGAGCGTGAAACAGAAGATTTTTTAACGACGACTAAAAAAAAAACACAGAGCTTAACTTTTCCCGAAACCCGGGCGACAGACGAACAAACGGAAAATTAAACCTGAAATAGCTGAATCAATAATGTCGTGTTTAATAATAAACTTTCCATAATTCGCTTTGTAAAGTACAATACATATAATACTATATTCATTATGCTCGTCAATAGTGCACGCAGAAATAATAATCTAAATAATGATCAAATCTGTTAATCAGTATCAGTATATAATACATTTAATGAGTCAGTTAATTATAACTTCCACGAAGGAACCAATCTGAAAACTACATATACAGTGAGTGTAAGAAGCATTCGTACGCCGTTTAAAATATTATAGAATAACTTTTTTATAATTGTACATCAAACGACCTGATTTTTTATAATCAATTAGAAGCATTGGCTTACGAAATGATATGCAAATAAGATTTTCCAATATAATTCTAATTTACACGGTTACATGCAAAAATGAAAAAAAGGCATTTTTTTTAATTTTTTATTTCGGCCATTAAAAAAAAAAAAGAAAATTTAAAATATATGTTTTGTAGATCTATGTGTAGTAGTTACACACATGCCTTTTTTATTTTTGCATGTAACCTTGTCAATTAGAATTATATTGGAAAATCTTATTTGCATATCATTTCGTAAACCAATGCTTCTAATTGATTATAAAAAATCAGGTGTCGTTTGGTGTACAATTATAAAACAGTCATTCTATTTTAAATGGCGTACGAATACTTTTTACACTCACTGTACATACCTGCACATTTCGAATTTGTCTAAAAAAATCTAAAATTAATTCCATATGTTGAATATCTGTTAATAAATTTTTCGTCATGTAATAAATTCTTATTTTTTAGACAGCACAGTTATTAAAATTGCGAGACTGCGGATATTTATGCAAAATAAAACTGTTCGAAATTATAATAATTACTCCACTTAGTTTCCAACTACATAATATCTTTGATAATACAGAAAGCTGCCATCTTCGTTTCTGCAATCAATTTTCCTATAAATTATATTAAATTATGGAACTCTGAATTGTTATTACGCAATCTACTGTTGCCGACATATTTTTAATTATCCCGAAAGAATCGTACGCGCATTAGCTATCATTAAAAATTTCTCGGACTCATTAGTATCTGAAAGTTGCATTCTGAATGCATAAAGAAGAATGCACTCCATATAATAAATTGGCAAATGTCAGATAAAAAAGTAAAATTCACGAGAAATCGATGCATGATTTATGATAGGATTATGTCCGATGAGTTCGCAGCATAATTTCGACTTTATGTTACTTAGAAAATTAAATTCTTGACTTATTTATTCATTCTATCTTTCTTGTTATAAACAAAATTGGAATTACAATTAAAATAAGGACCTAGAGAGTCTCAAAATAAGAAAATTTTTAATACTGCCTCGTCTTTATTCATTGTACCTTTCAACTGCATACGACGAATATACCTCTCGAAAAATTTAAACTTCTTTCGTATTATCTTCTCGTAAAGCATTGACGTTTGAAAATAACAAATACACATTTAATAGTGTATTGCAGCTCTAAAAATGATCGTTGGGCTGTAAATTCTATGGTTTTGTAACAAAAGATTGAAAAATCTGTCGCTACATCATATCTTGGATATGTAAAAATGATTAAGAGAGAAAATAAACTGCAGCTTTTCCTTGCGAATGACACAGAGAATGTTTATTTTGCATAAAGGTTCACAGCCTGGTGATCAGCCAGCGTATTTGCAAACTTTTACGACCAAAACCCAGGAGGTTAAATGAAAAGCATACTTCGGGAGCATTTTTCATTTAGCCTTCCCTCGTTACGAGGATTCCTACCTTTTTTTTTTATGGGAAAAATGGCGCATCGAATGCAGCTGATACGTGCACTAGAACGTTGTACACCGACGTACAGCGTGGTCTAATCGCGCGATACGACGTCTACGCACGCCTGCATTTGTATATTTGTATTTTTGTTGATGCGAACGAGGCGCTCGACCATGAAATAAAGAACTACATACGCCGCGCCGCGTTTCGTATGTAAACCTGGAAGAATAGCTTATTTTAAAGCGATCACGAAACGCTTTTCATGTCCGCCTGGATGATGGAATCGTGCTTTCATTCGACCGTCTCGTTGTGAAAAATGATCCGCCGCTACCTACCAACCTTCTCTACTCTTCCCTGCCGGCAGCCTTTTTTCCACGTTTTTACCTCCTTCCCGGCGTACATGCATGCTCGAATGCAGGGTAAAGCACTCAAACCCCGCGAATAATGCCTTTATTTTTCTGGCTACGTAAGAAAATTTCGCGATAGCGCACGCGGATTTATCTCCCGGGCCAAACCTATTTTCGAAGTTTTAATCGTTTCCGGTATCCTCCGAGGTTTATTAGTGTACAACAAAATTTTTCAACGAGAGAAAGATGATTCTCCTGCGATCTATTCGTCAGGTTTTGGATTCAACTGGAAATTCGTATTAATCCGCGGTTTTGTGTTTCCTTCGAATTTTGATTTTGAATTAATCACCTGATTTCGCCGGGAAGAATTTTTAGAAAAATACTGTCAGTACAGTACTGAATCGTTGCACCTACGTCTGAAAAAGGCAAAATTACTATTGTAATTATGTGGGAAAAAATTTTACGATATTCTACCTTAGCTCATTTCGAACGATGTTCTCCCTCACTTATAATAATTACACTGTCCAACACCAAATTTGTTCCCAACATACTTTTGGGTCCTTCTTATAGAGTTTTTTGCGCTGATTCCGAATCTGTCCTTAATTTTTCTCTTATACGCACAATTTTTGGGGAACGTGGCATTGAAAAAGAAACGTATTTTTCAACTTTAAACAAATATTGTGATGTTATTATAAAAGATATTGAATTGTTCTTTACAGCGCAAAAAATTCTGTAGACTTTCCCGAATCCAGCGATACATAATATTAATGCATTATGATTGTTTAAACATGTTTCGCACCACTAGAACGGTCGTTCCCCGCTCCGTATCCCGTCCGGAGCGCCACTGGCGGCAACCATGTCGGGCGAAGATATTTTGCTTTCTGGTTCGAAAAGAACGTCGACGTTCCAAACTTGAAAGGGTGGTTTCTCAAAATAAAAGTCTACTCTATCGCGTGATTATTTTTTTAGATAAATTCGAAAATATCGTCAAAAGTTGGTGCGAAAGTGGTGTCTCTCCGTCTTTAACAATCGTTTAAACATGTTTAAACAATCATAAATTAATATTATATATCACTATATTCGGGAAAGTCTACAAAATCTTTTGCGCTGTAAAGAACAATTCAATATCTTTTATAATAACATCACAATATTTGTTTAAGGTCGAAAAATATGTTTCTTTTTCAAAGCCATGTTCCTCAAAAACTGTGCGTATAGGAGAAAAATTAAGGACAGATTCGGAATCAGCGCAAAAAACTCTATAAGAAGGACCCAACAGTATATCCGGAACATAAAAAATGTTGAAATTTGTTGGAAAGTATTATTTATCAAACACTGAATTATTTTATAAAAGCCAGAATAAACGGAAAATTAATTTCTACAAATGAGAGGGACGACGGTTTGAAATAAAAGTGAAATATCCGTGTCAGCAGAAGTTATTGCTGCGAGGGTTTCATGAAACCTAATTAATTTTTCCAGGAGCCCGGAGTGCACGAAAATCCTCGTTGTAACGTCGTCGCCAGCAAGATCGAATATTTAAAATAAAGTGGTTCGTACGCGATTAAGACTGTCGAAGGTTCGACTCGGGCTAGGTAATCGCATTCCCCGTAAATTAGCGGATTAATCGACCGAATGGCGGATCGAGAGCGAACTTGCAGAGGGGGGAGGGGAGGGGGCATATGGTTGCAGTTAGAGCGAAGGAACGCGGGAGAAAAGCGGAGCAAAGGTAAGCGAGCTAGGAATCATGAGTAGCGTGCAATCTATACAGCTCTCCGGAGAGGCTTTTGAGCAAAGAGAGAAGCAATGATCTTACTCAAGGGAAATAACATATTTATGGGCTGCGAATGGCGGGGCTCTCTTGCCGTTGCGACATCGACTACTTTGATCTCCGCCGCCGCGCGCATCAAAGTATACCGAAAATCAAAAGCAGTTTGCTGGAATATGTAAGTGGATTTTCGGATACTTTGAAATCCGACTACCCTCATCTTCAATACTCCCTCGCACTCCATTTTCCTCTTAAAAAGTCCGTTTTGTGCAACGCATGCCGGAAACAATGCATTTTTAGTGCCATTGCCTCGATTGTCGCATATAAAATGTACCACAGAAATTTGGAAATGTGGAAATGTGGAAATTCTATTTTATAAATTTGTAAGCAACCTGATAAATATGTGGCAATAAATAAATTATGTAGCACCCTATAGTTAATCTATATTTGAGACATTGGAACAGTTTTTGAATCGAGTTTCTGAAAAAGAAATTCCTGAAAGCAGCTTTCTCCAGCTTTCTGGAGAAGCAGTAACTACGTAAAGGATGTTTAAGCAATTTTTCTTGAGGCTTCTGGCACATTTGAGGTTAACATTTTTGACACATTTCTGATTGAAACGATACTAAACACGACACAATTTGAATCATACATAACAGATTATAGAATAGTTATTTACAATTAGCTACATGAGGAGTCGCTAGATGAAGATAGAGATTTAGTGATTTGACCAATGAGTCGAGTTGTGTATGAATTGCTTTGATATTTTATCGTGGATCAAGCGAGTAAATATGATGCAAATTGTATGGTGCTTGACCTCATTTTAATCAGAAAAGTTCCACGAACATGTTGGCGACAGTTTCATACAGAAATAATTGCAAACAACAGAGTACTGTCAAAATGTTTGCCTTCAAAAAATTTATTTCATAATTTTAATATGAACTAAAAACGATATACTCTGACATTCTTAATATATTTTTAACCAATCTACTGTTTTAGATTTCTTATCCACAATATCTAATATAATTACATATTTAAAGCAATCAAACGCAACGCGATCGAAGAGAAACAAAAAATTTAACGTAAATTCATAAAATAGGTGAGTTTCTATGCAGGAAATTTTCGTGCAAGAAAACGTGTAACAAATTTTTCACAATGAAGGTTGAACAATGTATTATGCATATTTATGCTTTCGCGGGGTTCTTCGAAGTTCGCTGTCAATCAATACATTGTTTATTAGTCGGCAGAGTTCGATATAAATATTGATGTATGGTAATGCGAAAGATAAGTAGCGGCAGAATTTTTTGTATTATTTCTCTTCACTGTATCTACGAGGTGAAGTTGGAAGTTTCAAAAAGAAAGAAAAAAATATATATAACCAAGACAGAAATTAGTTTTCCCAGACGCATCTGTACTGGAAGAGTAACTCGTTCGCTAGAGAATATCTCGTTCGTTGCCAAAGTTTCCGCGATAAGAAGCCAGATAAGCACAGTTGTCCTCCTGGCCGAGGAAAAAACTTGCAAACAGTAACGAAAGAAACGCCTGGCTTTTTCGGAAGCTTGATTCTAAACGTCCATAGTCTGGTCGACAACTTAAATTTACAACTACTCATTACTGGACTGCGAATTGTATGCCTTCAAAGGGTCATGCTCAATCGAGAGTGCAAGAAAAGTTACACGAAAATGATTAAAATTATTTATTTAAAATGTCTTATCTTAGACAGCACCTTCTGATTTTTTTAATTTAGAGATTCTTATCAAAGTTGTCACCGACAGAAATGGTCTTGTGCAAAATAATTATTTTTTATGAATGTTATGAACTGATAAATATTTTCCCTATTATCGATCGTATGATTGTTAAACAAACGATGTGACAGTGTTCTCGGCGCAACGCAACGATTCGATCATGTAATTACAAAAAAGCAAATTGTGCAAGTTAAATTAAACTTTCAACGTTTCAATCCCTATGTGGATCATTCTCAAGAAAGAAGAAAACTGCGCCTAAAAAAATTTTTTTAACAAAAAACTATGTTATGAACTGATGTTAAAAATTGTAATTTTACTCAATATTTCGAAAAGTCCTTCGTTTGAGAACAGATACAATATAGTGTATATATATTATACAGTGTATAAACCTTATTAAACTTTTAATTTCTCATAAAGTCGCCTGCTTAAGCTCAACTATTGTTTCGCAGTTGATCAATATTTTTCAATAAAAAAATTACGAGGTACTTTCTAAAGCTATTTTAATATTAAAGCTTCTTTTGAACAAAGTCTCACGGCTTTCGAGAAAAATATTCCTGAAAATGCCGTTTTTCAGCTTGCCTTCTGAGCATGTTGCAGCACTCGGCAACAAAAGAATATTTAAGGCACCTTAAAATGTTTAACGTGCTTCTTCAGGTTTCTTCGGACTTCTGATACATCCGTGACACATTCCTGATTAAAACGATACCAAACACGGTATAATTTGGATCACATTTACTCGTTTAATCCACGTTATATAATCGAACCTCGATTATCCGAACTAGTGAACACAAGTGCTCGGATAATAGAACAGCTTACCTAGCTACAACGCGCGTTAGACGAAATCTTTACTGTATAATAAATCATGTTGTATATGGTTCACTTTAGATTGAACTGTTTAAACTGAGATAAGGGAAGATAATGGAGAACATCAGGTTCGGATAATAGAGGTTGTACTTTATTGTAGGTTAAACAGGTAAATACAATCAGAACAATATCGTGTTTGGACTCTTCTTAATCAGAAAAACAGGACAAATATGTCGACAACAGTGTCACAAAGAAATGATTACAAACAAAA
>CM052315.1:14504460-14532222 GCA_028455605.1 Lasioglossum malachurum | reverse complement strand
GCAATGAATTACTAATAAAAAAGTATAACGCGGCGATCGACGAGCGCGCGCTCTCTCTCTCTCTCTCTCTCTCTCTCTCTACCCCCCCTGTGCAAGCGTATTCATCACATCGCGTATTCATTTATGCGTATACGAGTATTCATATTAATTCGCGGCCGTAATGATCGGTGCATTATGCAACATAACTAAACCGCTGCGATTTTCAAGAATTCACGCTGTGCTCCAAGTAATGACATCTGAATGTTAATTGCTTCGGGCATTTTTAACGAAGACGCGACGAAACGGAATACATTATCACGTTTGTAACGCTTTCGAAATTATTAGGAGAGAAGTACAGCGATTTAAAAGTGGAAGAATTTTTATAGAGTTGTTGCATTTTACATCATTTTTAATTTCTACAGATGCATTTCATCCAATTTTTAACTTTTATCGAGTGATTCCTCTGCATTTTTCATTTCCACAGAGCTAATTTTCTTATTTTTTAAGGTATTATTAATTTCAGGGGACCTACTTTCCTCCAATTTCGCTTTGTACAGGGCTGCTCTTCTTTAATTTTCATTTTTATAGTTAACTGTGACAACGAGAATTTACACAAAAATCCTATTTATCGTATACAGTTCACTAATTTCTTTATTTGATTTACTCTAGTCGCTTCATTTGCTTTATCTACTTTATTATCTTTCATATTTGAACGATTTATGAACTATTCACCTTTTGGATTTTTATACAAAATTTTATGTATCTCTAGCCAAGTTGGGCATTAATCGATGAAAATTTTAATCAAGATTGATTAATTAATGTGTATGATTAAAAAATGTAATCATTGAAAAATCGACGATTGACTCAATCGATTGATGAAGTTAATCGTCAATCGTTGATTAAAAGGAGAAATCATCGAAAAATCGAAAAATCGTCGAAAAATAAATAGAGTTTGTATTATAGACCAAGTGACAATACACCTAAACTCAGTTTACATTTTTTTCAGTATTCATACAGTTTTGATTCCGTATTTCATTTCGAAATTTCAGCAATTAATCATTAATCAATTATACGATTAACGACTAAAGTAGAAATTTAACCGTTATTCCCACATTAACGATTAATTTAATCGTTAACCGCAATTAACGACTAAACTAGGAGATTAATTGGTAATTGCGATTGATAGGAATTTATTCGTCAATCGTTGATTAAATTTCTGCTCAACTCTGATCTCTAGGAGGATGCAGTGGGGTGTCACGAGGCTCCATTAAGCGCATTACATCCCATAATCACAAATAAACCAAAGTTCATTAGCGTCGTAGTTTGAAAAGAACTCATAACAGTATAATACGTACCCAGCTAAGGGAACAGGTCTAAAACAAACTAATAATTCAAACATAGCTGGATAACTGTTGATAAGAATAATGTCATAGATATTCGGCACGCTTTAAAGTTTAAACAATTCGAGTAATTGAATGTTTACCAGTGAAATATGATTGAAGCGGCGCGCGACGCGACGCGGGTACACTGTTCTATCGCGTTCGCGTGCATCAGCGCCGATGCATTCGCAATTTCTCAACCTCTGATAAGCGTGCGTGCCCGTTCCGTCTGTAGTACGCATGATCCGATGTGAACTGCTTTAACGCATCGCTACATAGGATATCCGATTTCATTTGCCTTGCCAATGTGCCATTTTAAATCCGAAAACGCTATACACAGGAATTTGTTAAGCTGAAAATCGATTTAGAAATGTCTTTGAAATTCATTGAATGAAACTTTATTTGAAAATATTAACAATTACTGCAGCTACGATTCTGAAATTTTGTGGATTTGTTGGAACATGCTTGAAGAAAGTATAGTCATTTTTTCAAGTGAAAATATTAACTTCATTCAAAGTTATAGGTACAATCATATTATCAATAAAGCTTGCTATATATATAACTATCATCCGATGATTAAAAAGCTATTGCAGCTACTATTCTGAAATTTTGCGGATCCGTTTGGAAAAGTTTCAAGAATATAAATATAGTAATTTTTCAAGAAAAAATATCCACTAGATTCAAAGTTATGGTTAGAATGGTCTAGCTTTGTGGCGATTTTGATCTTAAAAACTTTAACATTATGAAATACGATAATTGAATAAATGATAACTATGGCACGTATGGTTCCGAGACCGTTCCAGTTTAATCTACTACATTTCAAGAATGTACAGTAAATTTTTTCAAGAAAAAGGAATTCAAAATTATAGCTACTTACATTCGTGTAACTTGCTGAAACAATAACGCAATTTGTAGGAATTTCTGGAAGAAAATCTGTACGCCGTAATTTTTTAAAACCTTCTGGGGGGATATATTCGTACCTACAGAGACTCCCACTACTATTCGGACACTCTTAAAAACACCATAATTTTTTCAATATTGGAATATACGATATGAAATTTTTGGAGAAGTTAGAACAATTGGTTTGCTACGCAACGTGATAAAAATTTTTGAGAAAAACTGCAAGTTGTCGGAATTTCAGAGACAAATACTAAATGTTGTATTTTTCAACTTCTTTATGTGGGTTTATATGGAACATTTCGTAGATTTGTATCAATTAAACATATTCTGAAAATTTCATCAAAATCGATCGACGTCGTAATGAGCTAGAAACGTTTAAAGATGGTAAAAATTGCAGTTTTTCACGATTTTCGGTCTCCAACTGCAGTAATTCTAAGGATTCTTATATCTTCCAATTCCTGCCGTTTTTTCATCAACCGATTTCTATAAAACTTTTACAGTGCATATAATTGACAAAGATCTAGAAAACGTATTTTTTAAAATTTCAATATAGGCCCGCATAAAAAATTTGTAAAATGCAACTTTTAGTATTTCCTCTACAATCCCGACCAAATGCAATTTTTTAAAAAATTTCTTTTGACATCCTGTAACTAAAACTAATTGCTCTAGCTTCCCCAAGAATTTCAAATCGCATAGTCCAATAATAAAAAAGTTATGATGTTTTTAAGAGTGTCCGAATATTAATGGGAGTCACTGTATATTAGGTGATATAATCTCGAAAATTATGCTGACTCGGAAGTCCTGTTTTGAGTACTGCAGCAATAATGATTTTAAAAAGGAGACTGTATGGCACATTCTCTTGAAACGTTCACGGTGCAGTATACTACGCATCGTAGGTAATCACAGCAATCTGTCAGGAATATAATACGAGTCAAAAAAGAAGTTTTTCCCGCAGTACCACCGACGTTTTCAAAAACCAAGCACGTCTGTGTTCACAATTCCATTGCGGACGGCGCGGCGCGGCGGTCTAAATAGCACCGAGTGGAATTTGAGGGGTCGGTGATATGGTCGGCGAATATTTAACGAATTTTCGTAGATTTGCAAACGGGCGGTCTCTACGCGGGCAATCATTCAGGCCGATTTATCAGGCGAATCGGCTCGAACGAGCACGGGAGCGCGACCATATATCCCGGCTCCAATTTACATCCGAAATCCATTTGGCCGATATGGCGTTCGTCACGATATTTGGGTCGATCTACGACTTCTTGAGCACATTCCTCGAGTCGGTCACGTACCCCCGGTCCCTGGCAAGATGCCGAAATTATGAAATCAGCAGTACGTGCGTGGGATTTCCCCGTGAGGGCACCGGCACATTTTCTCGTTGGATCGTAACGCGCGGCCCGCGCGTGTACGGGGAGTGCGAGAGAGACCAAGACAAATAAATAACTAGGGAAAACGGAGATATAGGAGAGGCAGTGACAAACAGGCAAACATCTCGTCGCGTAAGATGTATTAACTTGCTCCCGGGAGTCCCATAATCTCTGCTCTATGTCGCTCCTTGCGACCCGCGAATATATGTATAGTGACCAAAGGTTGCGGTTTCTCCGAGCGTATTCCCTGTCGTCGATAGATTCACGCTGGATTTATTGGGATCAAACCATCGTCTTCCTTCCGGACCCATAATTCCCCGTTATCTAACCCCGCGGATCCAGATTTGCGATCTACCAGTTTCAATCGAAAAGATTGTAGCTAAGACAGATTTGTAGCTAAATCGCCGCACAGCCACCACGGTTCTGCCTGTAACTTTGGATCCCGAAGATTATTGTTTCTTGAAAAAAATTCGGCCGTGTTCCTCAAGTGTACGTGAACGAATTCCACAGAATTTCAAAATGGCGGCTCCAGTACTTTCTTTTTGTCGACCGTCGAATGCGCAGGGTAAACTGTACTATTGCTCTTGCACTGCAGTAGTTATTGGCAGTTTTGATTTAAGCGGCAAACATTAAGAATTCCTGGTATGGGAAATCATTTTATATTGCTTCTTATTTATATTTCAAAGCAACGTTGTAAGTTTTCATAACAGAGTTCCACATACGACCGTTAGCAACGCTGGAGGACATCCAGTAGGACCGACGGATGACCGTAGTGCAGTGTAAATAATGTTTTGTTAAAATTTTCGATACGGTAACTATACGTTATCGCTTTATAACTTAATTTCGAACGGTACTATAGATGTAATAAGTGCGTATATCTTTAATTATAAATCAAATAGCCTGTTTAACGTTTACTTCTTACTATTTATTAGACATAACCTCAGATTTTCAGGTGCCAACGAATGGTTCATTTATTTATATGGAAGTTTAAGCAATTGGCACCTATGCCAATCACTAGATATACACTTTTGGTTTTTTTTTAATATTCGAAAGATTAATGCTTTGGATGCTTAGAACACATTAGAAATATGATTTTAATTCGTTGAAAGAAGTTTTCTTATCAATTCTTGGCACTGCCAATCATTGTACACTGAAGGGGCCAATCATTGCAATCGAAATTAGAGAGTTAATCGTTGTATTATTTATTTACTTACTTGTGTAGTTATATTCTTGTATAGAATATACTAAAAAATACGCTGAGGCAGCTTTACTTCAGGCTATAGAGGCAGTTCAACATGGCATGGCCAAAAAAATGGCGGAAGAAAGAAATAAAGGGAAAAATGGAAGAGGAAAAAATCTAAAGAAAGTTGTCCTCGCAGAAGAAAATGAAAATTGCAGGCTTAAAGACTGATAGTGATATCGAACATAAAAATACTGATGATGAATACGATGACTTACCTTTGAATGAACGGATACACTTGAGTACATTAAAGATACCGGACGCGGCAAAGTTTAAAAGAGGCAATAAAAATATAAAAACGATAGATGCCAACAACAATACTGAAAATACTGGTGTTAATGCCTAGACGGAGAAGAAAGAAGAAAATTCAGAAAAGGCTACAGTAGAGAAAAGGAAGCCACAGATCGTATCAGTCGAAATAATTGTTCCACCATGTACATATCTAAAGATCTTCTCTTAAATAAACAAAAAAAAAGAAAAATAATTCGAAATTTACATGAGAGGAAGATTCACCAAAAAAGGAAGAGTTGAATCGGATGACTCATGTAAACTAAAATATTTTTCTTCTGTTTCTTTGAGCATTGTCTTCGTCTATTCAGTTATTTTTACGTATTAAGCTGATGATATTAGTTCAGACGTAAATTATACATTATGGAAAATTTAAGCTTGTACATGCAGTACAAACTATTTTCATTATTTTTCTTTATTAAGTTAATAATTCCTATTCAGTTCTTCAGTGCCAATAACTCATACTTGTGTCGATAACTGTACCAAGTGTGCCAATGACTGTGCTATTTATCTGACGATTGTTATTCACTGAATATATTTTATACTAAAAGATTTATGACTCGTGAAACGGTTTGATTTTTCTGAAAAATCTCTATTTCAAAAAAAGATAAAAAGATTTTTACTACGATTTTGGTTTACAGTGCCAATCATTGTACAGTTTATCCTATACTTCCCGGCGTGTAACTTTGGATCAAATGGATATTTTCCTTTGAAATAAATTATGTGTACTGTTGAAACATGGTCAAATAGATCTACGAAGTTTCAGGATAATAGTTTCGATAATCGATTTTTAATAATCAGATTTACAAATTATAGCAGGCCCACTAAAGGGGAAATACGATCCGAAGTGTATCGCGTGTTTGGTCTCGTTGGAATCACAAAAAGATCACGCATATGTCAGTAAGAGTGTCATTGAAAAATGATTAAAACCAACAAAGTGATGACAGTAAAGTACTATCGTAGAGAAACACCGACCCCGAAGTTGCCACGCATATCGAGACATTAGTTATCAAGCAGGAGAATGGTGACACACAATTTCCTCGCACGCAGTACACACAAAAGCATCGATCGGAGCATAAAGGCTAGCCTAATCGTGGTAGGAACGTCTCATAATGCTCATTCGGTGCTTCCTCGCTAACAGTGTATCGTCAGAGGGAAACCGGAAGCTTGCTAGGCTGGGAAGTGTCGCGTCTGTGTGACGACACAGAGCGAGGGAACAGCGCAGTGGGAAAGTTGTCTGGAATGGCAAGCGTCGACTTGATGTTTGGCGATGGGGACAACCAAGGCTAGACTCGGGTTCCTCCATTGAACCGGTGAGAATTCGCGGGACACCCTGTACAGAGAAAACGGGGTTCGCGGGCTCGGTCTATTGTCATTGTAGTGTACCGAGCCGGGTGCTTGCGGATCCGGAGCGCAGACGAGCAGAGAATTTCTGTCTCTATACATATATACTATCCTGGAAGAGAAGGAGAGAGACACACAGAGAGAGAGACAGAGAGATTGTTCTCCGAGTGTATTTATGCCGTCGCGAGGGTGTACGTGAGAGCCTGCGTGTGCTTGTACGGTGGGAGAGATGGCTCGGACGCATTCCGCCAGCCGCCGTTGTCTCTCGAGAATGCCAAATGGAATCTGAATTCTGTCGGTTAGGCTCGAGCTACGGGAAATACCGGTATCAATGCGAACGGCGCGGCGGCTGCTCCGTTCTACGTCCAACAGGATGCGTTCAACTGTCACCGACGCTTAAACGCGCCCATTGTAGAGTCTATCGCTACCCCTCATTACGACAGAGACGAAAAAATTTCCGAGATCCAACGCGAGTCGTTAACCCTCTCGAACCGGGCCCTTTCCGTTTGGATCTTCTGACGTTTTCCTTTGAGCATTCAATGAGTGATTTTCTGAACCAAAAGTACTGCGGGTATTATTTTGAAATTTTGTGGACCCATTTGAAAATGATTCAGGAATACGTTGGAATTTTTCCAAGTAAAAATATCCACTCGATCCGAAGTTACAGTTATAATTGTATACTTTGCAGCGATATAGTTCTCTCATCAATGTTGGGGCTGTTCTTTACTTTACCGGACTCAGAATTTATGCCTTTCTCCTATAAATTATGATGTATTTGGTATGTAATCATGTAGATTTGTACCCGGGGCGGTTGCAGGTCTAAGTTTCGATCCTGTGGGATCAATGGTTCAGGAGTTATGCTTGCTTAAAGTTGTGCATTTTTCAGCGTTTTTGACAGGTAAGGGCGCTGCCATATTGCTTTGTAGTGACGATCGCGATCCGCTTACCGAGCAGAACCGCTAGATGGCAGCACGGGCACGCTGCTCAAATAATGCTGTTTGAATTTTGGATGACATGGCTACGTGTTGCGTTTTGCACTGGTCTGGGTTAGGTTTTTGTAAATATTTTCCACGATATTTCTTCTCCAACATTTTCCGAGATATTTTCTCTATGTTAACGATATTACTGTGTGTCCGTGCTGCCATCTAGCAGTTCTGCTCGGTAAGCGGCTCGCGATCGTCACTACAAAGCAATATGGCGGCACCCTTAACTTTATCAAAAACACTGAAAAAGAAACTTCGACCTGCAACCGCCTCAGCCTCACCGGGTACAAATCTACTGGATCGCATACCAAATACCTCATAATTTATAGAAGAAAGGCACAAATTTTGAGTCCGGTAAAGTAAAGTTTACCCATGTTGGTATTGGAAAATTATGATTAAAAAAAAATTATTCAGTCTGTCGCTTTGTACTGTTGCAGACCTAGTTAGCAATCTTTGAAGAATGTACAGTAATTTTTTCAAGCAAAAATATTTATTCGATCGAAAGTTATAGATAAAATTGTATGCCCTTTCTATGATCAACAAAAAAACCTCCATGTACGAAAGTGTACTGCTAGAACTGCGTGTTTTAATATCAAAAATTCGTCCAGAGTGAAGTTAATCAACGATGCTTCCCAAGCTCGCTCGACAGAAGAATTGTCGTTGGCTTTAACGAGAAAATCAATTAAAGTGTGTTAACACTTCGACGACACAAAATTTCGTTCACGTAGCCGGTCCTCGCGGTTTTTGCTTCGTTGCTACAACAATTTATCTTCCGTTCCGGCCCGCACGGGGTCGCACTCAATACTCAGACTCCGTAGACCCACCATTAAACCATAAAACGTGAGACGAATCTCTCAAACAAAATTATTTTTCATTTTTCTGTCGGTGACTCGATGAATTCGAGCACCAAATAGAAATTCTCCTCGAGCTCGTACATTTAACGCTGGATCTACGGAGCGGGTAATGTTACTACTTTACATTAGTTTATAAAAATAACAGAAACGCATTTGGTCGGAGTTTTAGCAATTCCTATTGCAATTAGCAGTAGAATAGTAGAAAATAAAACATATCGACGAAACAATACTAATTTAATGACGAAACTTTATTTCTAATTGTTTTCGTATGTATATATATATATATAGACGTATATATATATATATATATATATATATATATATGTCAGTAAGGGTTTCATATATATTGGCGACATTTTTCTGATTATAATGATATCAGACTTGATACTTAGATCATATTTACTTGTTCAATCCACGTTGTAGTGGAACCTCGATTATCCGAACGAATCAATGGAACTCGAGCTTCATTGAATATTGTTAAATATGCTCGCTTTTCTTACAATCCGACAGAGTGTTTACTATGGAGACTGTATAAAGAGATCCAACTAGCATCAAAAGTAACTATATAAATGTTCCTAAAACGCGACAATTCTACTGCGCATAATGATTCTAACGGAACTCGTTCATTGGCTAATTTCCTACTCGTACTCGGCCGGCCACGCGACCATTGGCTGACTGTTATGGAACCCGATAGAAATAGGTTATCCAGTAAAAAATTAGCAAATATCATGTTCTTAAATTCATTGCCTCTCGAAGATTGGCTATTATAAAATAATTAAAAAATATTATTACATTTGCCATAATATGCATATACAAAATATGTAAAAAGATCATTACTACTATTTCTATAGACGGCGGATCTTTATGCAAAATAATTTAATTTTTTTTTTTCAATTTTTCAACTTCTTCGATTTTCATACACTCAATTTTGCTATAAATGCATAAAGATCCGCAGTCTAATAATTATTATTACTTTATTTCTTTGATAAAAGAGTCCAACAAAATTTTGATCTTCGTTTTTTTTAATCATTTTTAGACATTCCTAAAAAAAAAATCGATTATTTTGGAAACGATTTTTTAGTGGATCGATTCTTGAAGCTTCAATTATAATCGATTCAGAAAAATCGATCTTTTTGAAAATAATCGGCATCCCTATATCGCATATACCGCGCGCGAGACATTACTATAATCGTAAAGTACAAAATTGGATGCCGTGGTTCTTAACGAACGTTGAAGCGAATTAGAAGGTTGTAGGTTGCGAGAAAGAAGAGGGAAAACGGTGGAACGTACGGGCGAGGTCTCCGTTGGCTGTAAACCAAGCGAGAGTTATGAGTAGAAAATGTCAGACGGAAAAGCGGACTGAAGGGCTAAGACTAGGGACAAGGACTATGGCAGACACGATGACTTTGAATAATACATCCAGTTTCTCGTGCCTTTCCCGGCAAGTATATATATATATTGTATATATGTATCCCCGGCACACAGCCATTCCCCGGGCTTTCGTATATTGCAGTCCGAGTTATTACGTTAGTGCCCGGCGACTTCGCCGTGTAACGCTTTAATTAAAACATCGCTAAGTAATTCGATACGCCTTTCTTCTTTCTCTCCTTCCCGCCTCTTCTCTCCCCGGGCTACGGAAAGTCGAAGAGTTTCTAATTTTTCAGAAGTTACATGGAGTTACGTGCAGTTATATTAAACGGACCGGGGGAGGGGATCCAGCTCTCGGAACTGGAACGCGAATCCGCCGGTTTTACGTGTATCGCGAGCGGAATTTAAATTGAATATTATCTGTAGTAAGTTACGGCAAAGAGTCCGCTTAATGGCCAACGTCAGGGCTGGTTGATGTCCGAGAATTCGGAGAATGAAGGCTGCGATGAATTTGTAACGCTGAGCGTTTGAGGGTCGAATCGGGGGAATGAAATTTGGATTGTTCGGCGAGATGTTCGAAACGTTTGAGACTGTTTGAACGAACCGAATTTCGAGCGGTTTAGTTGACGCTTCAAACTTCGATTTTTTTATGAAGGACGCTGCTGCGCACAGTTTCGGTGCCTCGAGTTCCAAATTTTTCCATGTTCGAGGTGTTTGAGACTGTTTGACGCCTCAAACTCTAAATTGGTTGCAACCAGGCCACCATTATTCCTACAAAAAGCCGTCACGTAATAATTTTTTCGGAAATTTTCTCACGTTCACCAGGTTCACAGCAATAAAATGTACCTTGAGGCTAGTATAAAATATAAACAGTAATTCTTGCTAATATTAAGCTCTATCATAACACATATTACAATTACTCTGCGGATCTCTATGCATTCATATTGCGTACAAAATTTTTAAATGTAGAAAAACCTGTACACATTAACAGTAGCTAATTAATAAATAATTATGCAGTAGGACCTCAATTAACCGAATCCTGATTATAAACAATATGCGTTTAATTGTGATTATATTATGAAGGGAAATAAATTTTCAAAAGTAAAAAATTTACCTCGGTATATAATGTACATTTTAAGTATTTCCTCGGGTCTCGATTATCCATCGAGCCCTAATTTATCCAGGCTGTTTGTCTCCCGATCAAGCCGGTTATTAGTGGTCCTACTGTACTTCTATTTCATTTTTACTATCTCAACAAATTTTCTCTCTCTCTCTCTCTTTCTCTCTCTCTCTAGTTAGATAAATTAATTTTTCCTGTATTAGAATTTTTCTAAAATAATCTATGAAAACACTCATACATGTATAAAGATCCTCTGATTATAATATATGATAACTAGACAGCTGATCTTTGTGGAAAATAAAAACTTTGTACCTGAATTGCAACAAACTGGAGTGAAGTGAAAGTTTATTTTCTTTCTTAATATGTTCAATAGATTCAAAATAATGTAACAGTATTTTTTAATTTTTCTAATGGTTTTAAGTAGTTTATCAAATTACACCTACTCATTTTAACAATTACATATTAAATGCGAAGCATCATTTCTCGCATTCTCGTTTATTAATCAGAATCATTACTGATTTCCGCTTATAGGATATTGTTGTATCTGCAAATCTCATCTTTATGTGTCACTGTAATTAGATTTTTGGTACAAAGCGGGCGACGAGAATAAATGGGACGACGCGACGGGAAATAGCTTCCAATATTTCCTGCACCTTCGCGATTCCTATACCCAAAGAAATTCAGTCGGAAAAAATAGTCTTTATCATCGTAACAAAGGATCGGCAAAACGAAAATAAATAATCCTCCCCCCCTTCAAAAAGAAAAATATTTTCTACTTTCCAAGACGTGTAATAACATACCTCAACAATTTTTAAAAAATACAGTCCACAACTTTCTATCTGAAAAATTTTAAAAATTGCTTCACTCTGACGAAATAGAAGTAATATTTATCAAGACAATAAAAACATTGCGAAACCAAAATATTTCTTTAGAAAACAAATGTCCTAATTTCTGAGACGCGTAATAACATACCTCCAAAATTAATAAAAAATACGGTTAACAATTTTGAAAAAGAAAATGTTCCGAGAAGTTCGCCTTAAGTTCACCCTACGCGCAAGAGTACTTTATGCGTTAAAAAAAAGATTTTTACTTCCAAAAGCGTATTACAACACATCCTAATTTCAGAAAAATCCGCCACACAGTTTCTCCCCAAAAAATCCCCGAAGCCATAGAATTTCACGAAGATGGATTTGTAAAGTTTGTCTTATTTTCGGAGGAACAGTCTTTATTAACGCAACAAAAGAACTGCCGTGACGTGTTCGGCTGGAGAATTGACGAGAGAGCATTCTTCGGGCCCGAAGAATGATTCGCCGCCATTATCACGGTTACAAGATGCCATTAACTGTTATCGCGTGGGAGGCTTCGCTGTTAGACAAGGGGTAGTTCTGGGCTCCGTTACTAATTCCATTCCCCGAAGACCGATTCCTGGTCTTCTCGATTTCCTAGTCGATTCATTTGGCCCGTCGAAGATTCTATTCGGTTGCTCGAGATTGGCAACCGCGGGACAAGGATCGACACACGGTGAATTTCGAGGAAGTAGCACTGGGTATCAGGAGCACCACCGGGAGGAGAGATGGGGCTGGATACGATGAAGGAGAAGCCAAGGATTTATGCCGAGAGATACCTAACCCCAAAAAGACTCGAACCGCCAGAAGAGATCACTTGTATATAGGGAACTAATCGGAAGCGAACGAGGTCGCTTTAAATGGATGAGGTCTCAGGCGTGTAACCGTGCTTGGATCCTCCAGTTAAACGATAGCTGCGTAATTGTGGCTGCTGTGATAGACCTCACAACTTTTATCCCTTCAAATTATTCAGATAATAAATTTGAAGTTACAAAATATGAAAGGGAACCTTGCATCCATTGTTATACATAAGAATATTAATTCTACATTATAAAATACGGGTAAACTTTACTTTACCGGACTCAAAATTTGTGCCTTTCTCCTATAAATTTTGTAATCCAGTAGTTTTGTACCCGGTGCGACTGCAGATCGAGGTTTCGATCCTGTAGGATCAATGGTTCAGGAATTATACTTGAGACCTAACTCGGGTAATCAAAAATTTTTGCTTTTCTCTTATGTGATCCAGTAGATTTGGACAAGAAAATGCCAAAAATCCAAGTTTCCTTCCTAGAAGATTAGTGGTTCAAAAGTTAGGACTGTTTAAAGTTGAGCTATTCTCAGTGTTTTTGACAGGTAAGAGCTCCACCATATTTAGTGACTGTCGCGCGTCGCTTACCGAGCGCAGTGGCTAGCTTGCACCACAAGCACGTACTGATATCGATCACGTAGATTCCCAAGCGTAGTCCCAAGCGTAGACATGGCGGCACTCTTACCTGTCAAAAACACTGTAAAGCTCAACTTGAAACACTCATAACTTTTGAGCCACTGATCTTCTAGAATGGAAACTTGGATTTTTGGCATCTTCTCGCCAAAATCTACTAGAATATATAGGAGAAGACAACAATTTCTGAAGAAGGCCAGATAGGCTTGCAAGGTTTCAAAGTGATAGATACAATAGTTTTGTTAACCTGCCATTCATTTCGTTCCATAACTTTGGATCGGTTGGATATTTTTACTTGAAAAAATTATTGTAGAATCCTGAAACATGTGAAAAAAGAGCCACAAAATTTTGGAACAATAAACGCAGCATTTTTCAATCGCCGAATTTCGCAGCGTCGGAATTCCCATAATTTGATACTCGAAAGATTGGGAACTTCCTCGCGGCTGGATTGTTCGATCAAACGGTGGTAGGGGTTGGTAAACGAGTTTAAAGGAGGACAGGGTGGAAGTCCTCTTATCGAGCGTCCTTCCGTTTTTACCTCTCGCGGACTTTTGTATCTTTATTTTAGGTTGCTGACGGGTCCGGGAGCTTAAGAGCCGTTCCGTAACGTGAATCTCGCGGGGGTTAAACAGTTGAAAGAAAGAAAGAAAGAATGGGAAGAAAGGAAAGGAACGAACGAGAAAGAACGAAAGGAAGACTAACTGAAACTGAAATGAAGATATAAAAAAGACAAAGGGAAGAGAAAGGGGACAGGCATGCGGTAGATCTATGAAAAAAAAAAACGTAGCGAAGATACCGCACCACCGGGTCCGCGAAAAAACGAGATACAATGAAGAATACCGGGAGCAGAAAGAGAAATGGGAAAACCGTGGGCGGGAGAAAAGGGAAGATTCGGGGCCAAGATAATAAGGTCAGAATAGGCAAATGAAAGGGGAACATCATACGAACATTACCAACGAAACGGGGGGCGTCCGGATAAAGGACGGCACCCGGATCCATTTCGACAAATGAGATTTTTAGTTTATCTCTAATTGAAAAGTAAAACCTTATTTGTCTAGACGATTGTCTACAAAAAAAAAAAACAATTGCATTCTTTACCTCTGGTATATTAAAAATATCTTCTTTGTTTCTTATTAAGCTACTCTTTGAGATTCATCTTACCGATATTTTTATTGTATTGTAGAATGCATTGTAAAGAAAAATTACCTGCTTAGAATAATATTTTTATTTTATTCTGATCTTTATCAGATCTTCCATTAAAATTGCAATTTACGTGCACAAATCAACCAATAATTAAGATGTTTAATATGGAGGTTAAATGATGGTTTTTTCTTGTAGAGTTATTAAAATTCGTTGAACGTTCTGTTAACTGCAGGCATGACAGAATGTCGTTTAACTATTCTTAATTAATTTTTCAATTTGCATACGAGGTTTCTTAAAACAATATATTTTTATTTTATTTTTACCACATTATATGTGTCAACAGGCCTATTTATTCTGATATTTTTAGAATGTTCATTCTCTATAGAAATGGGAATTTGCATTTTACCAAATTAAGATTTGTAACGGCACAAGCACATGCTAAATTATACAACATAATCGCAGACGTGCTCGTGCCAAGTTACTGTCACGATACTAAACAGTGTTAAAAAATGAAACGTGTATGACCTTCGCTAATCTCTCATTTAATTTGTCAGTGACACGGTTTTAACATTTTTGAGCCTCGTGTCAAGGAGTATTGAGCGAGCTGTATATTAAAACAGTATCTGGGAGTAATCTTTTGCATGACACGTTTCCGCGAAATGTTTTTAGGCGATTTTCGGATAAGGGCTCGCATACATAAACAGTTGTACAGGGTGTCTCGAAAATTCGTGGAGCAACTAAAATCACAATTTCGTAATTTTTCCACGAAATTACCAAAAAAAATTGTATTGTATAGATATAATTAATATTATTTACCAAGGAGATTTCCAGCAGTGTTCAGGAAAATTCAGGACTTTGCAGGAACCACTCGCTATCACTAGACTGAGGATCTTCATGCATTTATGGCACATGCAAATGTCTAAAATATAAGAAATAAAAAAATTTAATAATTTCATAACCGAGAGACTTTTTGGTAAATAAAAGAAATTATCTCCTCGTCTTAACATTTGTGAAATTTTGTAGGAACGTTAGTATTTGCTTAAGGGTTCGCAGTCTAATTATGACTTTCACGCAGCGCCCCTTTTCCTGTTAGCATAATCAGTCTTCAACATAGAATTAATTGTTACGATCACCGTCCGACATAACACCTGTCCGTGGTAAAAGTAGGTCCCCAACATAGAAAAATAAATTCGAGGTAATAAAGAATTTGTTTATAATTCTGAGTGTTGCGGAACTATTCCGTAAATAAAAAAAAAGACTAAATTCGATTCGATGATCAATTTGTCGAGATAAAAATTCATAACTTTCAGAAACTGTATTTTGCAAACAAACTATACCCCTAATTTTGCTTGAACTATAACATACTACATTTCGCACAACGATCTATGATACAACGATCTTACGGAACGATCTATAGACAAGAATATAGCCCAAAGAATTTATTTTCTTTGCTTTAAATTTTTAAAAATTTTTAAATTTTTAAAATTTTGAATTTAAATTGATTTTCGAATGCAAAAAAATTACACAGAGTAGACCAAACTTTCTAGATCCAAATAACAAAATCCAATCCGATTCAATTCGGTGTGCAGTTTCCGAGATAAAAGTTAATTGAATTTACAGATATGCGTTTAACACGAATATAATATCTATCTTTGAAACAGCTTTAAAACGCCAACGAACTGGTGATTTAAACATGCCCTAGTTTCTCGTATTCAACGCTACGGAATGCTCCATTCCGACCAAAATCGCTAACAATAAGAATGATAAAAAACCGCGCAGGTTCGGCCGTTAGCAATTTATAATCGAAAGGGACGGTACGAGGGGATAAATTCGAATAAGCTGTAGGTAAATCGTGAGCTGTGACTGGAAGATGCGCTGTTAGAGTGCACTTGTACGCTAATGCTTTGGACAGGGGTTGGTCGAGGCACATCAGTATCGCGAAATTTCCGGATTACCGTTGGCGCTTTTCACGCGGGAGCTAAATTTCCAAGCCGGAATATCGTTGACGTTTACGGCATTGCCAGCGCGATGGAAAGAAGCAAAGAATGTAGTCGTTTTAGCCCCTCTGGGGACAGAAGTCCCGCTTCTCGGGGCAGAACTTTATGAAGATGCAGTGGCAGCCCCGGTATCTTAAAGCAAGAAAAAATGGAACTTGGGTAAAGAGGATCAACGGGTAACAGAGAACGAGAAGTATAAAAATGAAAACAGAAGGGGGTCGGGATCTGTAAAAAGGACAGGGCCAAAGTGCAAGAAAAAACAAAACTACCGTGACGGGGGCGGAGGGAATTGCGGGGAAAATACAAAGAAACGAGACAAGGGTGGCTTATGTCTGCGCAGACCTTCGGGCGTAACAGCGAAAACGGACTCACCGAGTCGCGGATATACCGAGAGCCGAGCGTGTCGTACCACCTCGGGGCCAATCTTGATAAATATTTACGACTTCAGTGCATATCGCGCGAGCAAGGGCACCCCGCCTGCCGCCCTCTCCACCATCCCGCCCTTCTATTTTCTTGGCAGTTACTCAACAACCCCTAATCTACTTCCAAACAACGAATTTCGAACAATTGATACACTCTTTCTTCTGCAGAACTTCACCTCGCCTTGGTGGCTCCGTTCAACCAATTCTTGAAAAATAACTATGGAAGCTGGAATTTTCAAACTTTCTGGTTTTACTTATACACGCTCGGGGAATATACAGTAATTTTTCTAAGAAGGTCCATCCACTGGATCCAAAGTTATGGCAAGAATTGTCCCGTAAATTCAATAATTGGGTAAATTTTACTTTACCGGACTCAAAATTTGTGCCTTTCTCATATAAATTATGATGCATTTGGTATGTAATCCAGTAAATTTTTATCCGGGGCGGCTGCAGATCGAAGTTTCGATCCTGTAGGATCAACGGTTCAGGAGTTGTGCTTGCTTAAAGTTGAGCAATCTGCAGTGTTTTTGACAGGTAAGGGTGCCGCCATATTGGTTTGTAGTGACGATCGCGAGCCGATTAAAATATCGTTAACATAGAGAAATATTTACAAAAATCTAACCCAGACCTAACACAGACCAGTTAAAACGCAACATCATGGCCATGTCATCCAAAATTCAAACAACTATATATATATAGTCAGCATTAATGCGTGCCCGTGCTGCCATCTAGTGGTTCCGCCCGGTAAGCGTCGCGATATCGTCACTACAAACCAATATGGCAGCGCCCTTACCTCTCAAAATCACTGAAAAATGCACAACTTTAAACAAGCATAACTCCTGAACCATTGATCCTACAGGATCGAAACTTCGACCTGTATCCGCCCCGGGTACAAATCTACTGGATTACATATGAAATACATCATAATTTATAGGAGAGAGGCACATAGTTTGAGTCCGGTAAAGTAAAGAGCAGCCCAATAATTAAATGAAAAATAACTACTGTACATATGGTTCTGACACTTTATAAAATTGTGCTTCGTCTCAAGAATGTATAGTAATTTTTCTGGAAGAAACCAAGTTATGGCAAGAATTACATGTATGGCTTCTCTCTTATAAAATTCGAAATGATAAACTGCACAAATAAGAACAACGTTAATGCAACCTTTAGAAGTAAACAATGTCGGACTGGACTGGCCTCTTTTCGTAGTACGCTATTTGTTGTACACAAAAGGTTCTTTGATTTGAGGCAGTAGGTAATTCATAAAGTATATTCTAGATAACTGAAACAAGGATCGCAAATATAAATAACAAAGCAGAGGGAAAACGTAATTACGTTCGAGTAGACGGGATCTCATTTACGGCTTCTGTTGTACTGATAATTTAATACCGGATTATATTACTATTAAAAGAAAGAGAGAGAGAGAGAGAGGACTCGCGTGTTGATTCGTGCTTCGATGATCCAAAATGAAAGTGCAATTCAATTTATGTGAATAAAATTGAAAATTTTCGACACTGGAAATTAGGAATATCCTGAAATTCTTCTAGATGTTTTCACATATTAATATATCTTCTCTTCCCACCTACTGATTTCCAAGCTCACCATATTCCAATGAAATCATAATCAGCAACATCTGTCATTTGGAAAATCTTCAATTTTGCGCCGCCTTCGAAAAGATTGTATTGTATCTAAGTTCATGTGTATTCTCTAACATAAATTAAATGGAAATTATTTCATACTTTTTAGTGTGTTTTTTCGAAGTCGGTTTAATTTTTTTCATAAAATTGTTTTATTTCACACTTTTTAGTGGAACGAGCAGAATTTGTAGAACACCGTAGGATGGTTTTTCGGTCTTATTGGTTATTTGCAATAAAAACCGCAAAGAATGGAAAAATGCAAAATTTGTTTTGTCCATCCATCTCGGCGTAATCGGTGAACATACATAGAAAAAAAAGGGAAAAAAAGGCACATATAGATTGAATTGAGTAACCTCCTCCTTTTTCAAAATCGGTTAAAAACGAGATATAACTCGTAAAGGACGAATAAATAATTTTCTATGACCTTGTCGAAGTATACTAAATTATTGATCCGTTGATTACTGGGTACACAATAAACACGCGAATCTCATGTGCAGAGATATCGATTTCACGAAAAAAGGTTGGCATCAAACCTACCTAATCCCGTTTTCTCTTAGGTATAGTGTAGATCAGAGAACTGGATTTTCGTCGCGAAATAAAGCAGGGAAGATTACGACCCCTGCCCCCCCCCCACCCTTGACAATAAATTAATAACGCGCATATAGGAAACGGCGAACGAGAAGAGAACCTCTGGGAAAAGAAATCTGGAAATAATTCCAATCCCTACATAATCCGGAGCATTCATCGTTGAGGAAACAGCTTTAAGATGGTAGCTGAAAGCTCGGCGAAATAATATTAAGAAGAATCGCTCGCGGTTCCCGGCTAAAGCAGATTGGGCTACAACAACGACCGAGAAGCATTGTTAAATTTCTGTGTTCAGACGCTTCTGTTTCCCAAACTTAAGAATTCGTTCTCTCTCAGCGTCACTTGCTTTGTTCATACTTTCCTCGATTGCAATGTCAAGTTTCCTATTAGAAAGTAATTCTCACAATAGATTGTTGTAAGGTAAAAAACACCTCAATTCGATTCGACAAATAGTTCCATTCCTTTGTGAAAATGAAAAATTACGAGGCAAAAAGGACTGTATTTTCTAAAGAAATTTAAAATCCGACAAGTTATAACTTAAAGTACCCCTAATTATGCAGATATTATACTATAGTATAGTTTAGTTTGAAGAAAATCACACAAAAGCACAAGTCTTTATCAATTTATATGACGAGATAGACAAAATCGGAAATGTTCAAAGCTCTGTATTTCATAAACAAATTCGAAGCCGCAAAAGTAATGACTTAAACTACCCCTAATTGTGAAGATATTTTACTATAGCATGTTCCAAATACAATAAAATCGTTGAACTCAGTTGAAAAATGCATATAAAGCATGCAAAGCGCTGTATTTTCCAAACTTTAAACCGAGAAAAGTGATGGCTTAAACCACTTGTAATTCTGCACAGTTCACTATAGCACAACACACTTTGAACGAAATCGCTGATACATATTCGCCGAATATCCGACTTCGATCTCACAGTGTTATTTATTCCCAGAAGAAAACGCAGGCTGTGATATGCAATTGCAACAAATTCCAACGTCAGTCGTTTTAATCAGCCCCGCAACGCATTGCATTGATAGTGCAGCTCTTACGAAACACTTTAGCCCGGTGGAAATTTCATTCTTGCAGGCAGCCGCAGAGTACATCGAATATTTCATAAACGGAACAACGCAGCCTGAATTCCAAAGTTCCAGGCGCTCGTATTCCCTACTTTATCTGGCCATATTCTGTTTTCTTCTTTCACGGCGTGCCTTCTTATTCATTGGCGATCCCATTTCCATGAGAAAATCGCTAATGCACTCGAATGATTCTCCCCTTCATTTTAGAAATACGCCCATTATTTACAGTCGAGCGGGCATTTGCACGAATTCAACGAAGGATATTATATTTAATCGAACGAATTAATACTGCATAAATTGTTTAGGTAATGGAGCTGGAACATACAGGTGGCACAAGCCAATTAATCAAATTAACAGTCATTCGTTTACTAGCTAATAAACCTGGAATCATTCGATACACATTGAAATTTCTTTATGAATTCTTTGAGAATTATTCAATTATTTATTAGGGAATTTAAGCGACGTGATGATTTTTTAAATGTTGAAAGGCATAGGTTCTGATGCGTGGAGAGATTTATTATTTTGTTGCGATCGAGAGATATGAGAGGTTCATTTGCTGCATTGAGAGGTCCCCGGTATGATTACGGGAATATATGAAGTCTCCGATAATGTAATTTATGAATATTCCTTTGTTACTCGATAGCATTTACACCGGTGCCTTCTACGTTCTGTTTTAACCGAGTAACCACCGCTATTTGGTTAATGGTAATGCGCGTGTATCCGGTTAACCGTAACCGTGTCGCTGTAGTACAGCGACGTACAACAAACCGATTAATCGGCTCCGTGGACACATGATAAAATTGGTGGAATCGAAAACATGCAGCTGTGAATGTTAAGGAACAACAGAAAACCCGGGAACACCGCAAATTAACGTTGACAGAACGCTTTTCCATTTATCCGGACGGAAAACAAGAATTTATTTACGATTGTGTAAACTTAGTTCACCAATAACAAACATCTCTCGCGATAGAACAAGCCTCTCTCTAAACTAAATAAAAAAGAATTCAAGTCGATACGACGTATAGTTCTCGAGATAAAAATTCGTAAGTTTTAAACAAGTTCGAAATCAACAATGTGATGACTTAAACTACCCCTAATCTAAGGTGCTTTGTACTATACAGCAGTTGACTTTGAATAAAAACGTGTAATTAAGGTAGCACTCACAATAAAAGTTTTAATATATTTCAAAGGATTTCTTTTTCTTTTTTATTTTACGTTGCTGTTAACTGTCAGGGTTATTTCGCGACGGGACCTACAGTTTTCATAAGATGGGTTCCGAACCACCTTGGGCACCACAGTTTAAATGGCACATGGAATATTTCGGCATTAAAGTATGCACGTAGCAAAGTTTAATCAGGTTGTATTAATCATGCTAAGATTGCCTACTGTCTGTAATAATGATATTGAAAGTAACGAGCTTGATGACGGTGCTACTAATGATGCTGATGATGTGATGATGAAAATAACAATGAGGATGTAGAATAATATTTTTATTGCATATTATGTCTCACTAATCAAACTACAGAAATAATTTAGTGTTTTAATTAAAATACTATATATATATATGGACCCTTAACCCTTTTTTATGACCTCAGTTAACCCTAAGTAGCTACTTTTCCGAAGATTATTATTAAGCAGCCTTCTTATAAGCATTTCTAACCAGAATATCAAATAAAATCACATTTTGTATTTTTGTCGTCGTAATTTGGTCATTTGGCCGTATGTCTGGCGTCGGGACATTTCAAAGGTAACATCTATATATCTTTCATTCGGAAACTATCAACATCTGAAGCTCCATATTTTTCAAACAAATGCAAGAACAGCAAAATGACGAAGTAAACTTCTCTCGAGTTCGCATGTACTGCACCGTGTCATACTTCATTATCGCACCATTACCCTACTTCGCAGTTTTCACGCCGATGTTTTCTTAGTTCGTTACGGAGCATCGATTCAATATTCGAATCGACTGCAGCGGCATCGGAGTACACATGCACGCGTGCATCATACGTGCAAGATACTCGCCTGGATAATATCGAGCCGCGAATTATTAACTCGACTATAACGACGGCAATAGCAGCAACGACCTTAGCATCACCGGCGACCATCAGAAAGTCATGAATATCGATACCGCGATAAACACTCGAGCAGCCGGCTTAAAACGTGCGTACTATGAAAAACACTCTCTGTTCCCGGTAATTCCGTCTCACCTGAAAAATGCAACACATTTCCACGGACGGAATTAAATCAACGAGTCGTAAAGATTTTTCGCGATTAACTTTATCCGGTCGCCTAGAAACACCGAGTAAATCATCTCGAATTGCAGTGTGCACATTTGTAATTGAAATTGATGCAAATTGCTCAGCACCACAAATATTTTCAGAGCACACTGCATACACCTATATGGCTTTGATTACCTAAACTATGCACCTGTTATTTTTAGACGCGTGGAGAAACTTTTTATTCGCTGAAGTTTCGCTATATCGATACCTGTGAAACCCCGAAATTGTCTACCTATTTTAGGACGAATTGCTGTCGATACGTTAAGAAAATTTTCAATAAAGACATTAAACCGATCTCTTTGTATTTATATACGATTCATTCATTCTGCACATGCAGTTTCGAAGAACAGTTCTGCCTTCAATCACGCCCCCAGAAATGTAACATTTATATTTAAGTATACCTTTATATAGAAAGTATGCTCTTTCTTAGAAAATTACCACATCCATTAAGGAGCCTTTGTATAACCTTGTATTGTGCCTTGTAAGGAGCAATAAAATATTTTTGAAACCGATCCGAAAGTAGCATAATAATGACTGAAACTACCCCTAATTTAGGGTGCTTTACATTATACATACAGTAGTTGATTTTTAATAGAAATGCGCCATTAAGGTAGCACTCGCAACAAAAGTTTCAATACCAAAGGAAACGTCCACATCTTTTAATCGAAAACTCAAAGATCTGTATTTTTTAAACAAATTCGAAACCAGCAAAGTGATGACTTAAACTACTCTTAATTTAGGGTGCTTCATACTATACGATAGTTAATTCTGAATAGAATTGCGTTATTAAGGTAGCACTTCCAATAAAAGATTGAAGTAGGAAAATGTCTATATGCCTATGTATACAATGGTACCTCGGTATACGACCGTAATCCGTTCCAGATGTTTGGATTTATACCGAATAGGACGTATACCAAACCAACCTTTCCCATAAGAAGTAATGTAAAAATGATTAATCCGTTCTCATGTAAAAAAAGTCCTATTGATATTATATCTACATTAAAGGGGTTGTAAAATAATTTAAACATTGTTTAAACACATAAATAAAAAATGAGATTTTATTATAGATCTAAAATACAGAAACTAAAATGATATCCTATTGTGTGGAAGAAGAGTCCCCTTGCAATAAAACCTGAAATTCTGGTGTTTTTCCTTTTTCCGTGTTCTGTCGCTTCCCGCTGGGACACATCTGGCGGCCAGATCCACGCAGGCCTAATCCTCTCGTTGACAGGCAGTGGAGTGGGCAGGCACTGGACAACGATCGTGCCCACGATTCAGGACAACGAAGGAGCGATTACTGTACTTCAAAGCAGACGTATGTAACCCGGAGTTTGTATTACCACTGTATTCTTTAATCGGGAATTATCACCATACAAAGGTCTATATTTGTTAAACAAATGCAATGAGATACCATGCTTCATTTTAGCATCATCACGTCTACTATTGCAGGCTTTTGTGAATATAATTTTCAAGTAACGAAATAATGTTGTTCAGACCCTTCACCACTGTGTTGCACATAATTAGGAGGTCCCAGGTAACGAGTCGGATTGTTAATAAATTCCTCTCGTTTTAATGCACACGCCGATGTTAGATAATACAGCTTGTACGTATCTGTTTAACTGGGCCGTGCAATACGAGGCGCAAAAGGAATACCGAATGCTTGGTTTGCATTAAAGCACCCCCTTGAGCCGACCCGAGTACCTAAGTATGATAAACGCACACACCTGACTGTATTACAAATGCGAACAGATTCAGACCGTCGATCTAATCAACGTAAACAATTCCACGGCCAAAAGCAACCGCCGCTATCAAATCGATTGATTTAACTCTCGACACTCATATGTAGTAAATGCAAAATTCAATGCGAAGCATCTGGTTTCTTCCCGGTTAGTACAAATCCCCTTTTATTTTTCGATACCGATGTATCGATACATTTTTGGCGTTGAAATGCGATATTTTTAATATAATTTTTTAGATACAGTGGCGTTCTGGATTTGATTGATTTTGGAAATGCAATTTTCGCTGCGTCCATTTCGACGAAATTCTAGGATTCGAAAACAATGTTTAAACCGGTTCGACAAATAGCCTCTGAAATGAAACATGTGCAGGTACAGGCAATTTCGATAAGTGGGTAAGAGGCAAAAATCGGGCAATTGAAATCTTTGTATTTTTTAAACGAATTCGAATTTGGCGAAATTTCGATTTAAATGAATCCCTCCTAATTTAGCATATACAGTGACTCCCACTAATATTCGGACACTCTTAGAAACACCATAACTTTTTCAATATTGGAATATACGACTTGAAATTTTTTGAGAAGTCAGAACAATTGGTTTGTTACACAACGTGACAAAAATTTTTTGAAAAAAAAACTGTAAATTGCCGGAATTGCAGAGAAAATACTAAAAGTTGTATTTTTTATGTAGGCTTATATGGAAAATTTAGGAAACACGTTTCGTAGGTCTGTATCAATTAAACATATTCTGACAATTTCATCAAAATCATGAAAAATCGTTTTTCACGATTTTTCGTCTCCAACTGCAGTAATTCTAAGGATTCTTATATCTTCCAATTCCTGCCGTTTTTTCATCAACCGATTTCTATAAAACTTTTACAGTGCATATAATTGACGTAGATCTGCAAAACGTATTTTTTAAAATTTCAATATAGGCCCGCATAAAAAAGTTGTAAAATGCAACTCTTAGTATTTTCTCCACAATCCCGACCGAATGCAATTTATTAAAAAGTTTCTTTTCACATCCTGTAGTAAATTAATTGCTCTAGCTTCCGAAGAAAGTTCAAATCGCATAGTCTAATATTAAAAAAGTTACGATGTTGTTAAGAGTGTCCGAATATTAGTGGGAGTCACTGTATTTCTCTACAGCGCAGCTTCATTTTGAAGAAAATTGTTGGCCTCAATAGGGACAGGTGTTTTTTTACCGATCTCATAAATGCCTGAGTGAGAATCGACAGAAATTGGAAAGTTCAAATTGCTATATTTTTAAAACAAATTCGAATTTGGCGGAATGATGACCTAAACCCCACCATATTTGAATTGGACCGGACCTGCTGGGAAATGTAGCCACCCAAATTTACTCGGTAATATTTGAATTCCATCAGAAGATTGTATCAGACGACAATGTCGCGGCTATTCCGGATTTTCCAAGATCCAGGATAGGGCATGGTAACCGGGCGAATCTGTTCGCAGCGGCGATGTGTGAATAAATAAAACCGTGGGCCAGGACAGTGAGAGAAAGAGCGAAGGGAGAGTGAAGTTTTTACGTTGAATAGGGCGGCTACGAGCAAGAGAAAAGGAAGACCTTCCGAATCGTGAAAATCCTGGCATACGTCCGTGGTATTTCATTTGGGATCGGGTTAAATGGAAAAAGGACCGAATAAAGAAAGTCGGGATCCTGTATGCCGGGAAACGTATTAGTCCCTCAAGGATACCCCGGCGCGGTTTCAAGAAATACATGCATACATTTATCTTTCTCCGCGTATTTAACGTTCGCCCTGTTCCACGTGTGTCGCGGCTTTGCGAGAATCCAACTGCTCGTTCATTAAAACACGATAGAAATGATTCTAATTTCACGTCCCATTATTCGCGACTTTCGTCCCGCGAGGAATGGCCCGTTTCCACGATATCATTTTGATCCGGCACAAAACGATACGGGGACGTTTTTATTATTTAGAACAGAGCAACCACTAGCTTCATTCTATTGCTTAAAGAACCCCGGTCACGTTCCCGCCGTAAATCTCGATTTCTCTGTGTCCATTAAGATCGTGTTACTTTTGTTTCCTTACACGCGGACCTATTGGCCTCTCGATGCTCGATACATACTGCGTCTTGTTCTCTCATAACTGAATTTATTTACACGGTCTACACGCGTCGCGAGACAGTCATCGAATATTTATAACAGTCCAATGCTGTGTTACCGGCGGATGTATACCCTTTGAAACAGGGCTTGGGGATAGGAAACTCGAGTTTACTCGCGGTTCCATATTACGATCGACGTGCGTGTTTGGAAATGTATGCGCCCGAAGTGTTTATAACGCGCTAAACCATTTACAAGGAGCATGCAACATTTCCGGCCGCTCCCAGCGGGTCTGTCCGAGAGCCGAGGGCGCTCCGTTCGGGGAGCATCATTTTATTTTAATCGAACGAATACGTTTAACCGATCAATTAGAGCGGACGTACACGTAGCCGAGGTTGCAGACACTTTAAAATTAATGGCGGGCATTGTTGACATTGGGGGAAGTCGCGTCTTTCATTAGTAACGACGCATTCATCATTACTGCCGAACATTCGGTTACTAAATAGTACTGAGTAGCACTGTAAATGTTAGTAACTACTAGACTGCGGACATCATGCAAAATTTTTATGCGGAACTTGCAAGGAAAGACAAATTTAGATAGCACGATATTTTGTTCGTCAATAATAAATTTTATGATAAAACAAACCTTCCCGAACAAGGTAAAAAAAGATTCAAATCGATACGACGTATAGGTCTCTAGATAAAAAGTTATAAGCGCAGCCACTTCCACAGAATTCATGATTGAAAACCGCTATCAATATTCGCAGCTCTGTGTTTGTCAGACAGATTTGGAACCAACAAAGTGATGACTTAAACAGTTGATTTTTAATCGAAAACAATTTCTTCATTTCTTCTGTTAATAATTTCAATTGTTTGGAAATAACATGCTTATAGTCTTCGCTGCTTTATGTTCCACCTTCTCATACAGTGAATGCAAAAAGTATTTGAACATTCCCAGTCTTGAGAAATTGCGGATATTTGAACTATGATAATTCTGTAAAAAAAAATATTACAATTTCGGAGCTTTAAAATGAGTCCAAATTTATTATTATACTATCTTTTTCAACGAAATTATTACAGTAAATATCGAAAGTTATTCGAGAATCGGAAATTTTGTGATCAAATGCTTCTTGGATCCACTGTATTTGGAATAAATGCAGAAACTCCGCAGTCTATTCATTATCAATCAGCAAAATATTGGTTATAGTAATTGCGCATCGCCGCGCCGCCCGTAATAGGTTTATTAATAGTAATAATAGGAGCAACAATGCCAATGCCAATGATAATTATAGTGACACTAGTGGTAGCCATAATAATAACGATGATAATTACTAATCAATATAGTAAATATACTGTCCTTGTTATCAATTCCTATTAATATTATTTAGATGATAATCATGAAAATTAATTGAATTAAAATTGTACGTAATTGGATCATACTGAATAGAATTGTACGTACATAACAATTAGTAAGAAAGTAAGTAAACAATAATAATAATCACAACAGCAATAATAATAGTGACAATAATACATAATGTCGACTGTATAGTAATTATTACCAAAAACTATTTTCATTTCTTATTATTATTATAGATGATTATATATACAAACATCATAAACACGGTATATGTATATCATTATTAGTAAACAGCGGATTTTATGCATTTATGACAAAAATGAGTAGATGTAAT
>CM052315.1:14400595-14504360 GCA_028455605.1 Lasioglossum malachurum | reverse complement strand
GTTACTTCAAAAAGGTTCTCCGACATTTTTACCCTGTGCAGTTGAATAGAGGGGTGCACGGAATTGTACACGGAATTGAATAGGATTCAATGGATTTCTATGGAATAGTGAATTATAGAATAAACCATAGAATAAGATTAAACGGACTTCTTTAGAATGGTATAGAATTAGAGTGGAGCAGAATATCACGTCTAATAAGTGCGATTCTGGCGCCTGTTTCCGCGATGTCGTTTCCCGGTGGACCGTCAAGTATGGTTCCGCGGGCGCTTAATATGTTGTACAGCCTGACAACGAGCCGTTGCGGATATCCCGGGCACCTCGGAAAACATCTGATACGGTTTTCCAGCTTTGCCGAGCAATTCTACGCGACGACCTTGCAATTTTCTTGGCTCGATGTTTGCCGAACACTCCCGGGCTGTTTGATCGCGGCCGCCGGAAACATATTTGCAGTGTTGATATCTCAACAATCGCTAAGAGCTGTCGTTCGCGCTCGGGAATTGTTGTCACTCCAGAAATGAGCAGACGTTGTAATCATTTTCTATCTGGCTGTCCGAGAGCAACAGCGGGGGAGGGGGCTGCAATACCCATTTTCCCACCGGTTCATCGGTTCTATCAAAGAGAGGGATAAAGAGAGAGAGAGAGAGGGTTGCTGCTCCTCCTCTTTCTTATTATCTCGACCCCGGGCTGTTTTTTTTTTCTTTCTTTCACCGTTTTCTACCTCCCACCCGATCGAAGACACAACGATATTTTTCCGCTTTCTTGTTTCTTGTCGGCTTCGGGTACTTCGCTCTTCTTCTATTTTTCTCGTTCGCTTCGTCCGGTTGTAGCTTTCGCTGCAGTTCGCGCGATCCCTTTTCCACCGGGCTCTCAAATCTTATTAGCTTCTTAAGTAATTATCAGACTTGCTACTCGTTACAGGTTCCCCCGGGGCTCCTCTCGAGACCGTATAACGTTTTACAAAGCGCGACTAGCCTGGTCATTCAACGTCTTTTCGACGGGGGATTCTTTAAACATGATGCCCCGTGGACTTTGCAGATCTTTGCAACGTAGGGAGAAGTGTGGTTCGGGACTGTTCTTCAGTTTTGTTACTGTTCGGTTTGATACTGTTCGATGTACAGTACATACTCGCACGTTGCACGATACGGGGCCGAAAATGCGTGCAGAATTATAGTAGACACGAGTAGACCCGAGTAAAGTTGAATAGACTTGACTAGACTGCGAGTAGAATTGAGTAGACCTCAGTAGAATCGGAATAGAATTGAGTAGATTTGAGTAGAACCCAAGATTAGAGTACAGTATAATTGAGTCGGCTCAAATAGAACTTCATTGGAATTGAAGGGACTTGTGTAGAACTTCGTTAGAATTGAAGAGGCTCGAGTAGAATTGAGTGCAACTGAGTACAATTGAATGTGATTGTGTGTGATTGCATATCGTCGAATTGAATAGAATGAAGTAGAATTCAGTAGAGTTGAATAGAATTCAGCAGAGCTGAGTAGAATTGAATATGCCTGAGTAGAATTTACGAGAATTGAGTAGACCTGAGTATCCTAGAATAGACTAATGTAGACTTGAGCAGCATGGAGTAGAGTGGAGTACTATAATTGAATATGATTGTATATAATTAAAATGAACTGAATAACATTCCCAATGTAAAATTGGTAAAACTTCATAATAGTATGTTAATATTTTTCCGTGAATGTGTTCTCCATTCGCAAAATTGTGTAAAATCGCGAGACTCCTCGGCGAACAGCGTCCGACCTCGATGGAGACATAAGCGGACCGGTTTTTTGCTTATGTTTGCCAGTAGAATAAGCTATTGCGAGTAAGTATACACCTCGGTGTAGACACCCTGTACGTCCTTCCTGGAGTTTCTCGGCCGGCTTTTCCCCGTTCCCAAACTTCCTTTCCAGGCTTTCGCCCTGGCGTGGTTAACCTTTGGACATATTTGGCGATCAGACCTCCGGCACCTTGGCTCGCGTATCTCTCGATTTATTGCTCCTCCAGCTTCCGCAACTTTTACCGCGCACTCACCACTTTATTCTTTGTTACTTATCTTTGTTTCCCTCTTCCCGCGCCGCGCCGCGCAAAGCCCGCGCGAACTTCTACGTGCCGGTTAACGACTTTCGAAGCGCAATAAAACGGCATCAAAAAATCGTACGTCAAATTTTTGTTGGATCGTCCAGAAGAGCTGCCTCCGGGATTTAGGTCCCCATTCAGGTTAGCGCCGCGGAACAAACTCTTCGAGTTTCGTAGAAACGCTCGAATTGTTGGAACAATTGATTGATCTCTAGCTGGCGGCACACGCCCCGTCCAAAACGCAATAAAACAATGAGAAAAAATCGTACATCAATGTTCGTAGTCTTAATTTAAAGTGAAGACTTCAATTGAGATCCAGCTTGGTGTGTGTGTGTGTGTAAACGGCGGAGAAAATTTTTTACGTTCAGCAAAGACGTTTAAATTCGTCAATAAATGCATCATCTTCAATAGCTAGCTAACGGTGCACTCTTTCCTCAAAATGCAATAGAACCGTGAATAAAAACTTCTGTTGCAAAGAGGAGGCTTCATTCGTGAAATCCATGATGGTTTAAACAGAGGAAAAAATTGTTTAAACTCCGTGGAGATGTCGGAGCTTGTAAAATGCTACGTTCACTGTATAGCTAACGTTGATGGAACACTTTCCTCGTAGGATGCAGTAAAACGGTAGCAAAAAGTCCTACATTAAGTTTTACGGACCAAGTGTAAGGAGAAGATTTCAATCTTCAAATCTGTGGTAGCTCAAATCATCGAGAAAAATTTGTTAAATTCTTCAGAGACTTCTGAACTTATTTATTATTTATTTATTTATTTGCAGTTTATTTTAACGTGGTCGCATTAACAGCCAGCTGGTTAGCTACCACATGGTTTACACTCGGTTATAATATATTTTACGTGTAATTTGTAGAAAAGCCTCTGGTTAACATTCACATTAGGATAAGAGGCAATAGCATGAAATTATATCACTTTGCATAGATTATAGAGACTTGAACACTTGTGCGATACTATCTTCGTTAAATTAGAATTGAATTAAATTATAAATAAGTAAAATTGAATTGTGAATATAATTGTATTATAAATCAGTAGAATTTAAAGGCGTAACATTATAAATCAATAGAATAGTATATAATTCGATTGTGGATCAACAGAATTGAATGGGATGCAATTAAATTGTAAATCAGAACAATCTAATAGAATAGAATTGTACAGAATTGAATTAGTCGAATTCAGTTCAGCAGGATTGAATTATAAATTGTCTGTGCAACGAAACGAAGCAGTGAAGCGGCAAGGCTGCGATCTTTGCGAACTTATCTGAGAAGGGTAACTCTTCAACACTGTCGGCAGTGGCACTCGAGTGCCTGTGTTTGCGTCTACTGCCTCGTCTCGTCGGGCAGACTATGGAATTGAATTGAATTGAATAGGATTTGAGTTATTAATCAGTAAAATTGAATTGAGTAGGACTGAGTGATACATTGATCAGCAAAATTGAATTGAACAGGATTCAGTTTTACATATATTGATCAGCAAAATTGAATTGAACAGGATTGAGTTGTAATATAGATTCGAATCGCGAATCAGTACACACGAATAGAAGTGAATACAATCTCAGCAGGGGTAAGTAAAATCCTACGAATCTCTGAACGCTGCATTTCACCCGCTATCACCGACAGTCAATTAACCAGACCGAGGCAACTCGACCAGGAGAAACGGAAAGCCTGGTACACTCGTGAGCCTAACACACCGATAGCAAATGGCTGGGACCAGCTAAGTCGTCGCGGGACGTATTGAAGTGTTTTGAAGAGATGGCAGAAGAAGCAGCACCGCCGTCACAATAAAATCGCCATTATTCATGGGTGACTTGCTCGGAAAGGAGTCTAGATATAGTGACTACAGCAGAGGTAGGTAGGTATAGTGAAGAGAGTACCGCTCACGGGAGAAAACGGTGAACCATCGTCGTCGTCGTCATCGTCGTCGTACCGAAAGCATAACGACTCAGGGTTCAGAAGAGAAAGTGGCCCGGAAAAGGAGGATGGGATCATAGGAAAGAATACGCAGACAGCGCACCGGCGGCGGTGCGCGGCGGCTCGATTTACATCGCGCAGATTAATGCCGAATTGACTAAACGAGCTCCGAAGCAATTGCTTGCCGGCAATAAAGTCTCGCTATGTCGACAGTTTTATTTGCTTTGGCCGTTGCACGATTCCTCGTTTCACACCCGGATGCATTTTAACTGTTAGCAGCGCGCGCGCGCGCGCTCCCGTTTTTCCCGGGGATACTTCATTTGATAAAACGCGCGGAGAGCGATTCGACGATTGCGGTTGTTCTTCCAGAAAAATCCACGTTGAAGAGCTTCTCCACCTGTCTCGCGAGAACGTGTACTCTCGCCAACACCGCGAATACTCCGCGAACTTTCGCCAGCAAGCCCGCGAAGAGAAAGAGAAACTCTCGGGCCCGGGCGAACTCTTTAAATTTCGATTCAACGGGCGGCACAATTTGCAACTTTTTAGTCCGCCGCACCGGGAACCGTAATTTTACGTGCCGCTGGGTAAAGGGTTCGCACGCCGAGTCCCGGTTGCGGGGTCGCGAGAAACGGGAAATCCCGGTCGATATCGGTTCGAATTGATTTCTTCGGCGATCCGCGCGGAGGACCTTCACCCTAAAGGGCGCGAATGGAATCTGTGAGAACGCACTTTGAGATAGGTTTATTGAAAACAGGATCGTTCGGAGCATTGGGAAAAATTGATCGCTTGATTTCAGAAATATCTTAAGGGTAGTTATTTTATTAATTTTTCAATGCTTTCCCGCAGCACTTTTTTCACTTTTCAAGGCGCACGTGGAAGCTGAGGGAGCCCACTTTATTATAAAATCATATCGACTCAGCGGAGATTGTGGAAAGTCGATCGAATGTTTTGAGATTGAATATGATTTAAGGGTAGGGGTTGCTTCGAATTAATTTTGCATTTCCCGTTGGAATTTGTGAACTTTTGAGGGCACTAACTGTAACTAGAAGACCAGTCTTCATCGTAGGTCAATTTAAAAATATTGCATGGGAAAGTTTGCGCTCTTTATAATAGATCCTTTTATTTTTGTAAAAAGTGATAATAATTTATTTATTTTAAAAATAGCTCTGAGAGAAAACAGGTTTATAATTACGCAAATATTCTTTCAATTAGTTTTAGATCCTCAGAATATGTGCGGAAAATAACAATTAGTCGAGATAGTTGTGCACCTTCATTGGACGAAACCAGGAAAAATTTCAGACTATTTAATTAGCGAAATATCCAGTCAAAATCACATTGAATTAACGTAGTGTAATTCGAAAGAATTTATTTTTTTTGCCGAAATCGTTGAAATAAAAAATAACTGCTGAACGTTACCCCGCACGGAGATGAATTTGTTCGGGAACTACATTTTCTTGGCAGCTCCAGTCCTATTAATTTGTAAATCGAGACTGTAACCGTGCGCCCGGTACAAACGAGCTTCCATCGTTTATTTAGCAGCATGTATCGGGGAAATATAGCCTGATCCATTTCTGTGAGAAAAAGCTGCATTCTCACTTTCCCCATAAATCTTCCACGCGAGTGACGAGTTCTGTTAACTCTCCCTTACACGCATATTTCTCAATTACATCATCTACATTCTACATCATTTGAAAGACACACAACGTCCATTTGCATTGGACGCCGCGCCGCCGGACGCCGTCACTACTTCAATAGCATTGTCATCTACAAGGTGAGCCACGAAAACCGAACACCGTTCTCATAATTATTTTATTTTAGGTAGGTAACATTTATCAACATATTCGTGACAGTTTCCTGATTAAAATATGACATTGTTTGATGCATATTTGTTTGTTTAATTCACGATTTAGTGGAACCTCGACTATCCGAACTGGTCAGTGGAACGTGTGCTAGTTTCCCCTAAATTGTGCATTGAAATTTATACATTTAATCACATTGCAATGTCCCATGAACATAAATTAATAAATATAAATTTAAATTTACATAAATTTACATACATGAATGTTACCATAAAAATCCAATGAAATCTGAATTAATTAAAACCTGTTATTACTACCCAAGTGTATATGTACATCAGTCTCCTGTAGGAGTCAGTAGCTCTATGTATCGCTAAATACCAACAAATTATTTGATTACGTACGGAGGCTACGCCTACGTAACTTTATACCCCCTTCTTGGAATCACGTGTTCATGTAGTAGGAGGTCCGGCTCACATGCTCAAATAAACATCTTCCCCTTACGGGACAGTACTATCCAGAGCACGAGGGAAAACTAGCGGGAGGAGGAACAGGGCAAGAGGAACGCAAAGGCAATCAGAATGGTATCGCTTCTCCTAGAGGAGAAACAATATATTTTACAAATTATTTCTGAAAATAGGAAAGAATTTCCAGATGTATTAAAAAAATCATTAAGAGACACATAAAATATTTCAACGAAATTTTCCAAAGGGATCTTTTTTTATTGCTATAAAAATACGTTCAATAGTTTTTTGTATTAGTAGTGTGTAATAGTATTTTTTGTACTGTATTATATGTATGTATAATGTATATGCATTATGTATAAGTATATGTATATTTATGTACATCTTTGCTACTAATAAAAATATGAAAAAAATTTTTTGATAAAAGTTGTACTGTTTAATAAATTAAATATAACGCAAAAGAAAAATAAACTTTTTAAATGTCAATTTTTGAGATTTCAAGGTCACGAATTTTTTTTGTAAATCAATATTATATTTTGTTTCTAAATTGTTATAGTGCGTAAAAAGACAAATTCAAAGATATATAAACATATATGCTGACCATATACTGCAGTGGAGAAAAGCGAGTTACAAAGTTAAAAAATTTTCAAAGTCGACTTGGCACCGTTTCCCGTTATTCGATCAATTTCAAATTTTGCACGGATTATTTTTTCGTCCAGTGGCACCATTCTAGGGGTTGTCCCACAAAAAAATCTGCAAAATAATTTTCGCTGAGTATAACGAAGGTCCACCCTACTGTACATGCATCTGGAAGTCTTAGGAATGTCTTCCAGATTTTCCTATACTCCCACCGCAATTTTTCTAAACAAGTTTCGATTATACAAAAGGGCTCAAGCTAGTCCATCTCGGGCTCAGTTCTAGACTAGTCTTATTCCCTTTCAATCAAATTCTGTAAGACGCTTCAAAACCGCGACTCTTAAAGGCAACTCAGCTAAATTACCCCCGCGTTTCTCAGTGCGCCAAAACCGAGAGCACGGAAGTTAATTTCCGCGACTTACACTTACACTGTACAACAAGTATCCCCTCAATTATAATACTGAATATATCGTACTTTTTGATATTAGACATTTGAGAGTCATTAACCCCATTTCCACATCCATTAGAAGTCCAGTAATTAGCAATTCTCCCACTTCGATAAACTTTTACCGCTCGAGGTTTATCGACAATTCTTTAAAGAGTTACGGGAGTCGACCTTCCAAATACCTTACCCTTACCGAAATCCTGTGACACTCGGTGGTGAAACAGACACCGGCTAGTTCACAATTTCATATCTAGTGCTTGTTTCGCGCATGCGCGACGATTCTAGCCTCAGACGGCCTCAGTCAAGTACGAAGATCGGGTACCTTGGCCACCCCGCTAATTTCGCAAAATTTATTATGATTTTATTTTTAAAAATGAATGTATAACATGTGTACGTGTGTGTATATATATGTGAGTGAGGGAAGCGAAAGCAGGCTTTACGGAGCATCTAGGCGAGGGGCGGAGACGTAAGGGGCCTGGCGGTCGGCGAATATGGCAACCCTGGTGGCGACCAGCATTACCATATTTTTATCCCTCTATCCCTTCCGGCCCCTTACCCTTCCGCCTCTCGCCCAGTTTCGCAGCGTAGCTCGTCTTTGCACTCTTCCCACTAACGCCGGCGACAGTGGCGACACGCTTGCGTACGGTACGCGTGAGACGAGCTACGCTGCGAAACTGGGCGAGAGGCGGAAGGGTAAGGGGCCGGGAGGGATAAAAATATGGTAACGCTGGTGGCGACCCGGCGATGAAACAGGCATCGGCCAGTCCACGACTATGTACCAAGTGCTTCGACTGAGTCCAACTTTTCTCGCACATGCGCGGCGATTTCAGCCTCAGTAACGTAAGCTTCTCGATAAAATAGGGTTCCTTGAGCACCTCGCAGAATTTTAGAAAATTTATATGATTTGATTCCGAAAAATGAACGTATAACAAGTGTATTTGTGTATATTTTGCAACTCGTAGGACACGTCCTGGAGTCTTTTTGTCGGGTAAGATTATTTTGGTACATTCCCGCCAATGTAACTGCCTCAGGGCTCTGGTCGCTCGGCTACCCAATAGTACATACGTTACTGTTTTCTCGCGCATGCGCGAAAAAAGTTGGACTCAATCGAAGCGCTGCTATGTACCCCTTTCTTCCTGCTTACTTAGTGGCGACCCGGTGATGAAACAAGCACCAACTAGTTCATGAGCTTCCATCTAGTGGCGACCCGGTGGTGAAACAGACATTGGCTACTCCACGACTACCTCTCTGTTTCCTACCTAGTGGCGACCCGGTGATGAAACAGACATCGGCACGTCCACGACAAATCCCGTTCACACAAACAAACCTCGGCCACGTCTTATCCGCCAGCCCTCGGCTCGTAACAATTTTATTTGTCCGTTGTCAATGCACTGTGTGCACAAACATAAACAAATCCGTAATAAAGCCCACTCCCGCAGGTGTCGTTTGCGCCCTCAAGCATCAGAAACCTGCCTCGCGAATCCGAGATAATCCCGTGTAAACGAACCGGCCGAAAAAAGTTCGAACAGCATCTAAAAGAATGCTCCGGCTATAGTAATTAAAATAGTCGTTACCAGCGTCGATGAGCCGAGCAAGGGAAAACATTAACGGCTTGTTACTTCGGTTAATCACGTATGGAAATATTTAGCGAGACGGCGCGTGAGAATAGACGGAGGGCCACTCGACACAGAAACGCGAAATCTGAGAACCGAACAACCCGCGAGTGGGCAGATGTGACAGAAGTGTCAGAGAAGTGCGAATGGATCCGGGAAAGGAAGATGGCACAGGATGATAGGAGAAGGCGAAAGAGGGAGAGAGAGAGAGAGAGCAAGAGGAAAAAAGAAGAGTTAACGATGACGGTAATACCTTCCGTATAATCCTTTGCCGAGGGATTTAGGTCAGGAATCTTTAATCTTCGTTGAAAGAAAATTCTAGAGGCCCGCGAACGGGAAAGAAGTAAAAAGAGCGCCGCGGTGAAAAAATCCGCGACAGCCGCAAAGGAAGAAAGCGGAGGAAGAGAAAAGCGCGGGAAAATATGCGTGGGAAGAAATCAGATCAACGATTAAGCTGATCTCTCCTCATCGTTCACCGAGTTTTCGATGATCGTTCGTCTCCTCGAGCGCGAGATTGCCCGAGAGTGAGCTTCGTACAATTTCGAGTAAAATATTGTATTTTCAGTATGTATAAATGGCGGCGAAAGCTGGAATTTTCGGCATTGTCCGGCTACTTTTACTTTCAGCATTCAGCCCGAAAGTGGCTGGCCAAAACGGTTTTCATTCAGCCCGATCGTAAAGCCGATTCGTACCGCGAATTTCGTGTAAAGTGAACCTGGAATCGTGGCGCGCGCGGTCGCATTCGCCGCGATTGCTCGTGCGGAAACGCGTGCCGGATTTTTTATGGGGCTTTCGAGATCTACGGGAAATCGGACTATTAATGGAAATGATCGAGAGGAATTTTTTCGGTACTTTCCTTGCATATTTAATAGCGTCATGGCTCGATAAATGCGAAAAATTTCGGCGCTACGTGTTAGATGCATCGTACGCAGACGTTATTTTATGACAAAGTTAGTGGAAAAACGTTCTGGCTTTCTGTATTAAACTTTTACGAACATGTCCGGGGTATTTTTCCGATTAAAATGGTACCAAACACAATACGGTTTGGACCGTATTTACTCGTTTAATTCACGATTTAGTAGGACCTCGATTATCCGTACCGACGTCTGCAGTCTGGAAGAATCTAATTTAAAGTTATGGGACTATGTCCATATTTGTTAGTGGTTTACCGGGAGCATCTTGAATTTTTAATAAATTGTTTACAACGTAAATTGTTTAATAAATTGTTTGTGAAAAAAACCGACTGATAGGTACGAAGAATATTGGTGAAGCGTATAAAGGATACACGAAATTGATGTTTCAGTAACTTTTTATAAGAATTTTTTATCTTTTCCGGGTGTAAATAAAAGCACGAGAATCGCGCGCGTTATCATAAACTCTTTTTCAACTTTGCAAGAGCAGAAATATTACGATGAAAATTGAGGATAGATTATCGATCGTATCTTGGAACTGAGAGCATAGACTTGCTGCAGATTAATTGTTCAGTATTTCATTCGGAATATAAATATTTTATTGTTAATTGTTCTATTCCAGAAAAGTCTGAAAGGTTAATTTATAATAAATTGTGATTCGACGAAAATGAAGTTATCGCGTTATCGGTGAATTCCGTAGGATTTGACGCGATTTAAGGATACGAGGCAGATTCAAATTAATTTTTCATCGCTTTTCCGCGTTGTAAAATCGTCAAAAGTCGCACTTTATGACAGAATCGTTTAGGTTTGCCGGAAATTGCGGTTATGTCGAAAATTGAAGTCTATCGATGCAACCAGGAAATATGATAGAAGGACACGGGATTTCTAAGGACATGCAATTGATTTTTCAGTGATTTACCAATTTTTTAACTTTTGAGGTTGTAAATGAGAGCCGCGAAATCGTGCTTTCTGGTAGATTCAGTCATGTTTCAAGAAAATGACGATGTTTTGTCAAAAAATAAGGGGAACCTATTCGTAGCACAAGGTAACATGATTTGAGGACACAGGATTGCTTCAAGTTCCCTTTTCAGAACTTCTCCGTAGTCATTTTTGAACTTTTGAGATTGCGAAGAAAGTTACAAGATCATAACGTGTGATCAATTTATTTCGGTTTGCAGAATGGAATTGTGTGCCAGTCAAATAAATAATATTTTCATTTTACTGCACACCAGTCCTTCTTAACAGGGACCAAAAATAACAGTTATTCTAACATTTTCTACGATATAAAAATCATTAATAAATTTAAGATAATCTACACAAAATATATAAAGAAAAAAAGTCGAAGAACAAAATGATTAAACAATAAAAAAAATATAATAAAACAAAATAAAAAATAACAGTTATCAGTGTTCAAAAAATTGGATCCTCCTTATCGATGAGAGAAATTTTTTCGATCGCTCATAACAATTATCGATGGTCGAATTTCTTTTCTCTTGTTCATAATAATTACACTGTCCAACAAATCGACAACTGTTATGAGCGAGCGAAATAAATTTATCTCATCGATAACTGTTATGAACGATCCAAATAAATTTCTCTCATCGACAACTGTTATGAGCGAACAAAATAAATAACTGCTCCCAATGATAACTGTTATGAGCGATTGAAATGAATTTGCCTCATCGGATAACTGTTATGAACGACCGAAATAAATTTCTCTTATTGATAACTGTTATTAACGATCGAAATAAATTTATTATAAATTTAATAAATTTAAGTGATCGACATGAATTTCTCTCACTCAAACACACACACAACGATAACATTTACCAACAAGAGATAAAATTTTCGGTTACTTACAATCCGTATTTGTAACCAATACGATTTTAGTCGATGAGATACTTGTTATGCTATGACTTTTTTCTTTTTGGTTATAACAGTTATGGTCCCGGCTTCTGAACACTTTTCACGTAAAATTTCGAAGTATAAATGTTGAAAACTCTTGAAAATTTTAGTGGTGCTAAAGCTATACTTCACAGTGTATGTACAAGCCTGTCAACAAATGCTGAAGGTTATTCGACATTTGTCCGCCGAAAAGTCAGACCGACAGTAAGCAGACCAATTAAAATATCCGGTTCGCGTGCATTGATCCGGAACAAGGTGCACTTTAACAATGAATCACTGCGTGATACGGAACAGTATCGGCGTGCCATCCGTCCCTTTGATAAACCGCGCTGCAGTGTTGCCGAAACGTACGATAATTTTTGCAGAAAGCCCTGACAATCGGAACTGTGTTTATTCAACCTAAATTGCGAGTCTTCTGATTACGAGAAACAACCGATGCAACTTTAAGAATTATTTAGGGGGAAACCATGCGGCGTAATTTTTTAAAACTTCTTGAGCACTTTGCTACAGGTATTACAGTACGGAAAACATATTTTTTAACGTTCTCAAAATCGCCACAATGGAAACTAAACTAACACGCTTCGAGTCGGTACAGCAGGATTCACTTTCGAGGATAGCAAATCGTAAAATTTTCAAAATGTTTTCCAGCGGAACTGCAGGTCGTGATTTTTCGAAACTTTTTGGACATTCTACGACACAACTTCCTACATGGTAGAAAATATTTTTTCCCCATTCGTAAAATCGTTCTGCCGAATAATAAACAAAAGCACGCGTTTCGAGGCCGATACGACAAGCTCCAGTTATAAAGATCGTAACTTATGTGACTTTGCGAATTTTCGTTTAAAAACCTGCGCGCTATAAATATTTTTAAGCATTCATGGCAAATTGCTACACACTTCGCGAAGCGGAACAAATTTTTCCAGTTGGAGAATATGGTGCCCATCGAAATCTGCGGAAGTTAACAACTGCATATCGCGGTGCGAAGGAACATCTGCGTTAAAATAAATTAATTTCTCTCGTCAAGGATTATGTTTACCAGGTCGCAATCACTGTGAAAAAATATTACATCCGTCGGATCTACATTCGCGGTGCGCTAAATTGTCGACGAGCGCAGAGAGGGAGAGAGAGTGAGGAGTGAGAGCGAACTTTGTTGACACGGAGGGCAGTCCGGTAGGTAGCAATGAAAGAGTCGTTCGTTTATTAGTTCGGACTGCCGCGCCGGCACAATTGAAGTGGAACTCCGCGTTCATCGCGTTTTCCACGAAATATTCCTACATTTTTCCCGGCCTCCCCGGGGAACACGGTGAAATAGACCACGAGACGGGTCCAATATCGTCTGTCTCGCACAGATTACAGCTCTACCGACTTATTAGGAACGCCAAATATTTTCGGTATGCTCCTTTACCCGAACCGGTCCAAGAATCCGGAATATTTCCGCAACGCGGATAATCAAGCCGTTTATTCCACCGTGATGGACACTCGTACATGCACCCACGGTTATTTATTAGTATTCCCGACCGTTCTGGAATCCAATTTCTTCATTTTCACCATGGCGGAAATGTTGGGTCGAAGGCTGCTCTGCTCCATGAGAACGTTTTCGAAAATTCAAGTATCGAACGAAACTGTTCACATTTTGATTCAGTTACAGAATAACTATTCTTTCTTGACATTATATGAATGAAATGAAACGAAGCTTCTCATCAACATATCTACTTTTATTGAATGAAGTAGAATTATTAACGAAATATGAAGGTGCAAAGTACAAAATGATAGTACACTTAACGACAAACTGGAAATATAACAGAATTAATCGAGAAAAATCAATGCTCAATATTTTGTAAGACCTCCTTTACAGCTAACGACTTTAATCATTCGGTTTGGTAAATATTTATACAATCTTTTAATACTGTTTTGGCTAATATTCCCCCATTCGTCCAAAATGCACTATTTTAAATCGTTCATATTTTGGAATTGTATGCCATTTTGGTACACACAGCTCTGGCAAGATGTGCCCAACAATTTTCAATAATGTTTTGAGGTTGGAGATCCTGCTGACCACTCCAAAACATGAATAATTTTGTTAACCCTTTGCACTCGAAGCAGTTTGAATTCCAAAATCCAGATATTTGTTTCAACCCGGATCATTTTTGTTCTATGTAACCTTTTTTACATTGTGCATTTTTCTTACGTAACACAGTTGAGCTTTTTACAATTTACAGAATACAGACAAATTTAATAATGTTAAAACTGTGTCTTGGATAATGATACGGCAATTTTTAGTGGCGCCTCAGACTCGCCATTCGAGTGCAAAGGGTTAAGAAAAGTATTTCTTAACCGCTTTCGCCGCGTCGACTGCGACATTATGTATCTTGTTGCAAAATGTGTTTATTTGCAGCAATTCTTACAGCATAAGTGTTTAGTTGTTCATTTATCATTTCAATATACCGTTCACTATTCATTCATCCTTTTATAAATCTGATTTCTGTTTTATCCCAATATTCAATATCGGCCCAAATTATCATGCTGACGCCTGCCATTTGGCGACGGCCAAAAATATGCTGTTCTTCATTGAAATCATGATAGTAATAGCCTCTACGTCGTCTGGACCATTCAAATTAAATCTTTTTTCGTCAGTAAATAAGACTCTTTGCCGCTTCGTCCTCATATTTATATGCTTTTCGGCAAATTGTAAGCGGAACGCTTTATGCTCCTTCTTTAGCCAAGGTTTCTTTTGCAATTCTCTTCGCGCTAAGTACTTGCATTTTTGTAAAACACAACGTACATTCTTTCCGTTAGTGTTTACATCAACACTTTCACCGATTTGTCTCGCAGTCGTCCTCGAATTTGATGCTGTTCTCAATGTTGCACGTTTCTCACGGGCACTTAAACTTTGTGGGCGCCCAGAACTCTTCTTTTTCCCGTAATTTTCAGGATGTTTAACAAGCTCATAATAACTTTTCGGCATCTATTTACAATTTTGGATATTTGTGTAATCCAATCTCGTTCTTACTTTAACTTCAATATCGTATGTGTACTTCACATACACTTAGTTTTTTCCACGACCCATTCTTAACACTTTAGTATTCTGTTTTATTAAATAAGCACGAAAGAAGCTAGTACCCACTTCATCAATTACGATTTGCAATGAATGTTTGTTCTTCAGTAATTTCTGCACAACTGACAAATGTAAAACTGCTATTTTTGTGCTATCATTTTGTCCCGCCGTTAAACAATTTTTTTTTTATTTAAAGGTTTTACGTCGCATCAACTACATGGTTTTCATTTAGAAAATTCTATTAAAGTAAATATTGTGGATGATATTCAGTACATTGTATTTACGTACAGCCATGACAGAATATGTTGACATATTAAATTAAAATATTCATTTTCTTCAGTTTAATGTACCAAATGAGGAAAAATAGACGATGTGCTATCTTTTTGCCCCGGAGTGTACGCACTGCAGTTTTGAAGATCGGTAAGCAACTCTAATTAATCAGTGAATCAATTAATTGGAGCGTGACAGTGTTTATTTCGGGTAAAAAAGCGCGAAATCTTGGGAAGAAGGTCCGCGCGTAATCACTTTTTTTCCAGCGCCTGTCAGTTCGTCGAATACGTCACATGTTCGACGTCAATCACAATGCCCGTCCCGCGCTGAACCGGGCCGGGCCGGTCGGGCCAAACAATTTTTCCGCGGCGCGGCGTCGAAGGCGACAAAGAAGGGAAAGTAAACAAAAGAAACTGCCGCGCAGAGTGGTGCGGCGCTATTGAAAAAATTGTCTTTGAAAGAATCGAAAATAAAGGGAGGTTTCCATAAGGCAATATCGGCCGTTCGCCGCGATACTAGAATACCGGAAAACGCCGTTTCTGTTTTCTCATTTTTTGTGGCCCACCCCCGCGCGCGCACGATCTTTCATTCTCAGGAAGAAAAAAAATCTATAAAGTTCCTACGGCGGCCCTTGAGTTATTAGCTTCGGGGCGATTTTAATTTTAAATTCTCGCAAATCGCGCGTCTCCGCTATCGATCGGAACCGGATATCTTACTATCGGACTCTTTAAACTGGAAAATAATCCGAGCGAGAGTACAGCGGGCTCTCTCGTATCCGAACTGACGAGGAGACAAAGGCGTTCGAATAACGGAATTATTTGACATTTCTCTCGGTCTGAATTATCAATGTAATTCACGAAATTATTCATCTCCAACTTGGCGAGCCATTTTGGCCCTCCAATGTACAGGGCAAGTATAAGCAAATGCATGTTAAATATTTGTGATCCGTCAAGTTTTATTCCCAGCGGGGTTTTATACATTTGTATAATAACAAAAATGATCGATCAAGTGGAGAACAGTAAATATACAGTCCTCGACAAAATAATAAGACACCTAGCATGTTTCGAAATTTCTTATATTTAAAGGTAGAAAATGTACACTCCGTTGTATCCTGTATATTATATACTATTTCCATTTTTATTTGCTTAAGAACAAACATTTTTCTGTTAGTGTCTTATACTTTTGTCGAATTAATGTCAGACCCTGTTTACATATCTTTCTCTAATTTTGCTATTGTACGCGATACAACGTACGTGATATAACAGAGTGTACACTTTCCACCTTTAAATATAAGAAATTTAAAAATTTGCTAGGTGTCTTATTATTTCGTCGAGGACTGTATTTATTCGTTCGTGCAGGGTGTCCCGGAAATTGTGTACTTCCTTCAAAGGGACGACTCCTGAGGTCATTTTAAGTAACTTTTACCTTTGCGAAAATGTTGTCCGCGGCTTCATTAAAGAGTTATTCACGATAAACACGGACTCGAAGCAGTTTCAATTAAAAAATCAGGACATTTCTTTCAGCCCAGATCATGTGTGTGTTTATTCTATGCAATCTTTTTAACATGGTGCACATAAAATTGAACCTGTTTTCTTATGTATAACAGTTGTGCTTTTTGCAATTTATAGATTAATTTATAGATTTAATAATGTTCAAACCGTTTTTTGAATAATGGTATGGCAATTTTTACATCCCGATTCCCCATTCAGAATCATCCCGTTGAGAGAAGTACAACATTTTTGGGACACCGCTGAAGGACAATGAAAAATTATTAAGAAAATAAACATCTACGTAGCTCCCGTATCTTGTACTTAAACAATTTTGATTTTGCATGAATATTATCATTGGCCAGTTTTGATTGCGTGATGCCCCTTGAGAATCATTGATTAATTTCAAGGTGAATTGCAGTGAAATCTTTCCAGGGGATTATAATGATGATAGTGGATAATACGATTTTGTTTAATGCAGGGTACACCCCGCGCAATCCCGGGGCAGTTCTCAACGCGATTACAAAGGCCAGAGACTGAGAATTTGCGATCGCTTCATTGGCGAATCGCTTGTCTTCCCAGCGAAGACAGAGAAGAACAATAATGAGCAAGTGAAAAGGAACAGAAGCGGGGACGGCGATACCATTATCGAGAAAGTGAGGTCAAGAAAAGGGAATGCCCCGTCTACTAAAATATATCTACTAAACATAGAAATACCACCGTCGAAACGAGACCTGTGCCGGGTAAACGATTCAGCGTGGCAACTCTTGCGACATTCATAATTTTCTTTAGGGAAACTGCGCTCTCTCTCTCTCTCTCTAATCTTCTTGGGCGTCTTGCTGCAGGTCTTTCAGGCCAGAAAACAAATTTACTCTCGTCAAAATTGTTCTAATAAAAAACTAAATAAACTCGAGCCGCTGTGTCAAGATTCAGTTTTAAAGATTGCGACGTACGTAACTTCCGGAATTTTTTCCCGTGAAACCGTAGGCCACAGTATTTCTGAACTTTCTGGGCATCTTGTTACACGTCTTTCAAAGTAGAAAACATTTTCTGCCGGTGGCCTTAAAATTAGTTTAACGGGAGGATACACCTTGAGCCAATATGAAATTTGACCGTTTCATGCGGGCTCGAAGTGTCCTTCATTCCTCGAAGCGGACAATTTCGAAAACGCCACGAAAAAATATTTTCTACCCTCCAGGACTTATATCGAAGAACCCAAACATTTGCAAAACAATCCAGCGCGTGGTTTCCCTAAAACAAATTCCCAAACCCACACAAGTGACGAGCCCCGAGCATGAAGACTTGTCAAATCAATTACCGTTTCTAAAATAACTAATCAATACGCGCTGACTAATTAATTGCAAATGACGCAGAACACCGTGGATACGACAAGCGGATTGGCGATCCATATCTGAATCGAACTCTCGGTGAAGTGCCAGCGAAGAGTCAGCGTTGATACTCGGAACTTAGAAAGTGGATACTCGGAAGATTCGAGATCTCGCGAGTAGCGATACTGGCTGTTTTACCATGTGCAATAATGCTGTGCGTAAATAGATGTTCCCGAATCCTCTCATAACATTCCGGGGCTTTGACTCCGTTAGTTGGTCCAATACCCCACGCAATACCTTTCGTATTCTCGTGCGAAGCGAATCGAAATGAGAAAAGTTTTTGCAGTGTAATAAGCGACATATCCAACGGGTTCTCCGCTTCGCTTCGCTCTGCTCCGCTCAGCTCTGCTCACCTTCGCTCCGCTCTGCTTTGCGTTTTCCGCTTCGGAATTAACGCCACGGAATAGGAGGATGTAGCGTTAGAAATAATAAAAGGAACAAAAGCGGGGAAAGGATTCCGAGATAAGAACAGTCCCGTTGTAAACTCTAACGATGCCTTTCGATAAGTTCGGCCACCTAACGAAATTCCTGCGCTTCGATCCCCTCGGCTTAGCTCTCGTGCTATACGCTTCTTTTCTTTCGGAACTGTTCTTATCCGAGGCGAATTTCAAAGTTCCCTGATCATGGGAGTGCTCCGGTGCGATAGGATTTTAGGCTTCCCGCGAATTTTATGGAAAAATTCATGCAATACTTTCATTTGCATTTCCAACAAAATGCTATGATCGTGTGCTACATCCCAAAATCAAACATTTTGCTACAGGTCTTACAGTACAGAAAGAATTTATCTTATCCCGATTAATATCGGATTGGTACAGTGAGATTTGGTTTGAGGGATGATGTCCGGTGTCACTTTTGGAATTTCTTATGGAAGAACTACACGGCGTGATTTTGTGAAACTTTTCCAGCATTTTGCTACAGGTCTTATGATGTAGAACACATTTTTTTTTGTCTCGGAATCGCTTCAGTGAAAACTGAAGCAACGCGCTTCGAGTTGGCACAGTAAGATGTACAAACAAGATTACGGAGTTGTTTGAGATCGATTTTTCAATATTTCCCCATGGGAATCTGTAAACTTGCGGGGGCGCAAATCAATGCTTCATTCTTGACCAGCTACCACGAATCTCGGTTAACGTTAAATGAAATCTACTTCGAAGTCAATGTAACATACAGGGTGAGTCAGTTAAAGTGTAACAGACGTATATCTCGGAAATGAAGCATTTTGGAGAAAAATGTTCCAGACGAAAGGTGTATGACTGCTAACAATCACTTCAGCGCACTGGTTCGATCTAATGCTACTACTCAAGCAATTTTGCAAATTACCACAAAAATTTTCAACGTTTCGGTCACAACTTTAGACCATTTTCAACAACAAAATTTTTACATAATTGCGTCTGTAAAAATTCCGTAACACACAACTGAAATTTTTAACCAAAAAACCGAAGACATACTCGCTATGTGAAAAATTATCCTAAACTGCTGACAACGTAATAACACATGTTGATTCCCTGTTTGTGGTACAATGACTGAGGAGAAACGTTAGAATTTGAAGAGGCAACTGAATCAGAGAAACATCGATCGACCCATTGGCCAATCAATATTTGGCAGTAAATATGAACCGTGAAAAATCCAAACAACAACTTTCGCTGCTTGTATATCAAACGAAGTTGTGGTAATTTGTTAATTGTCAATCTACTTTTGATGTAATTTTACGCCTTTAAACAGTTTCATTTTTTATTTTTATTTCTTAACAGATTGTCGCGATCGAGGTCATGGAAACAGTTAAAAGGGGGACATAAAATGGTGTCATTGATTTGACCATGGATAGTCGTTTGAAAATCACGTGAAGGTCATCTTCAATTTCTTAAATAGAACCACCTATTTTTTTATTGCATATTCTTGTAGCTTGTTTAGAGAGCTTTTCAAAACGCTATAATATAATATTTTTTCAAGATACAAGGCTTGAAACGTCTGTTACACTTTAACTGACTCACCCTGTATAAGACAGCTAAATGCGTGTGTGTGTGTCTGCATTAATTAGATCAATCAGTAAAATGAAGAATGAAAAATTCAGGACACACTTGAATAGCGACACTCCGTTGCATTTAAAAATGGACGATCCCGAGAACTGTGCTAGATTTAAAAATTTGATGTAGAAAATTTACTTAATGGAAATCGATGTAATTGATACATGTGACTGCTAAATGTTCGCACCAATTAAATCAATCAGTAAAATGAAGATTGCACTATACGTCTCAAAAAAATTTCGTCTCATTTAGATAATCGTAGCGAATTTTACGAAATCAAGAACACTGCAAGTTCGAATCGAATGGATGTTTTTATTTAAAATAATAATTGTATCAAATATTGTCACATCGTCGAATAATGGAACATAAAACGTATGCAAATATTGGTGAATTCATCGGTTCGGATAGTGGAGCTTCTACTAAATCGTGGATTAAACAGACAAACGTGACGCAAATTGTATCGTGTTCGGGCTCGTAAAGAAACGAACAAAAATAACATTTTTCTCAAATATCGCACATATCTGTTTCAGATAAGATTGTCATAGGGACACTTTGGTTTAAAAAGAAACACGGCAACACTGATTTTATGTATCAATATATGTAGTGTTTTGAGCATTTGCTGCAAATTATGCTAGCGAGTTTATCCATCGGCTGACGCAGCACCACTGGACTGATACCAGAGGACTGATCATCAGTTTCCGTGAGCCAGGCAACATTCTTGTTATAAATGTTTAGAATATAAGTCACGTACATGTACATTACAAACATTTTATGTATGAATCTGCATGAATAAATAAAGACAACGTAATATAAAAGCGTATCTGCGTATATGTTTATTGAACCACCAATTTTTCCCGAATGCCCGACTTGTCGTTGACTTGTACCACTGAATTTTCGTGCCACCTCCTTCGATATCATATTCTCCTAATACAAAAATCCATTTCCGAGGTTTCCTCCTCATCAGGGGCTCAGTTAACGGTGAACAGTCACAATTCAATCTACAGTAAATACGTTCAGTTAACAATACACATTCCACAGTCACGTTCAATACACAGTAAACAGCCATCAATGAATTCAATAAATGTGATTCAATAAATCTGTCAAAATCAGTCAAAGTTCAAAAAAGGTTCGTTCATTCGTTCAGTGGAGTGAAAAGTTTGAAAAGCGTGTTAACCCGCTGGATATTGTTATACATCAACATTATTTTCAACATCATCAACTTCAAAACATAATCTTCGTCAACATCAATGCCGACTGAGTTGTTGAAACGTTGAACCGATTGTTCATCTCCTGCGGATCCAGTAATCTGATAGAAACCATCCGCAAAGCGAAAAACTGCGTGCGGTAATGACTAACAAATTTATAATAAGATTTCAATATAACTCTACGTACCCTAAATCTGTTCAATAGAATATATTTTCTTGTTAATTTTTATACAAAAATCAAGATTTCAAATCATTTTTATAAGAGTTTACCGAACTTCGATTTCTTCGTTCCAATTCCACAAAGTCACTTAGAATTTAACAAATCCTCAATTACCCGAACCGAAGCCGGTGAATGCAAGGTAGGTGTTCAAAACTGCGTTTTATTCTCCATTAAAATCTATCAATTTAATCTTTAAATCTATGATACGTCCACCTTAGGACGTAACAGTACTTTGGATTAAAATAAAAGTCTATTAAAGACTACTTCTTACACAAAAATATTGCGTTTTTCTGATGAGCTAAGATGACACCTCTTGTTGAAAGACCCTACATTATTGAGAAATGAGAGGGCGCACCGCGCACCCTTGCAATCCTGAAGAAACGTGTCTGCCCCCTTAAGTCTGTGTTGGGACTGAAGCAAGGATGGATATTAGTGATCTGATTGCAGAAACTAAGTTCCAGTGAAGCTGTTCGAAAGGGTTTGCTGGTTTTGAAAAAGGATTCGTCGGAGAAATGAAGGGCTCGGTCGGCGACCGGATCTGAAAACGGATGGAACCGAGAGAGCTGCAAGCGGAATGTGAAAAAAGAGATGGAACGAGATTAAACAAGAGCCGGTCCATGTCAGCTCCTTCGACTGTAGGTGAACCTGTTACACGTTCCGGTGTGGTACATGACAGCCGCCACCTGGGGAAATCCCCGATGGCAAATGTTCCACGAATACATCGATCTGGGTTATACGGGCAGTTACCTCGCGACTTCTCTTGTCTCTTTTCAGCTTTTTATTTCTCATCTTGAGAGATGTCGAGGAATCGATACAAGCTCAGGGACACTCCATTGAGAATACAGGAAATTCGCGAACCTTCTTCGCCAACGATAATACACGGCGAATTCGAAAAGTCACCGGTCCAGAATTTTTCTCGATTCAGCAAACCTTCGTTTTACCGGCTCGCATAGTTAGGGCGAACCTTCCTCTACTCCCTGTGTCAATTATATCAATTTCCATCGAGCTGTCTGCTTTCAACAATTTTACTTTCGGTTATTGCGATCTCTTTGTCGGTGAATTTGTTCCCGAATTTGTCTCAGCTGTGTCAGTGCCATACACTCCTCGTTAACAAGATAGCCCAGGTGTGCTATCTTTAATTTCTCAATGACGCGTGTAAAGTTTTTCGCCTGTAACGTATAATATCGAAACATTATGAGCTCGGAATATGCGGCTTGCTGGAAATAAGTCGCAATGTCGTAGATGCTTGTATACAACAAAGAAAAACTGTTCCAGACCAAGGTCGAAATGATAGCACACACTGTTAATATGTTTAGCAATTGTTCAGTATTTCATGTGTTCATGATCTATCAACGAGTAAAGTAAAATACAGTACAATATATTATATAAATTTGTAAGTACGGGACGCGGAAAAAGATTAAACGAGTCTGAAAAGAAAGCAAATTCTTGAACTGAAACAGCAACCGCTATCAGTAGCGAAAATATCGGAAGTAATAAAAAGAAGTCGTAAAGTAATACATAATTTCTTAAAAAATGTTGAAGATTATGGCAAAAAGAAAAGTACTGGTCGGCCGTCAATCGTTATCCGATCGTGATGAGCGAGCAATTTTGCGTGTAGCTTCCAACTCGCAGTTGACAACGAAGCAAATAATGGAAGAATCTAGTGTTAGTGCCAGTGTTTCGAGTGTTCGTCGAGTTCTACTATCCTGCAAAAATTGAAAAAAAAGAAACCTCCGTTAACAACGAACCAGAAAGCAGAGCGTTTACGCTTTGCAAAAGAAAGAGTGCATTGGAAAGAGAAATGGAGAAGAGTACTATTTTCGGACGAAAAAAAATTTAACCTGGCTGGTGCTGATTGGGTTCCAATATTATTTTCATGACATAAGAAAAGAGACAATGTCAGCAATTCGACGTCAAATGGGAGGATTCAGCGTAATGGTTTGGACCGGCATCGGTTATTTCGGCAAGACAAGTATCAAGTTCATCGATGGGAGAATGAATAGTGTCCGATATACATAAATTTAATCAAAGAACAAATAAATAATCATGCAGAACGCATTCTTGGACCCGATTACATCTTTCAACAAGGTATAATGCATCTGTACACACATCAAGATTGGTCCAATCATACTTTAATGAAAATAATATATCTGTTTTGCCGTGGCCTGCACGCTCCCCGGACCTTAATATTACTGAAAATTGTTGGGAAGAACTTGCTCGCGGAGTATACGCGAATGGAAAGCAGTATCAGAACGTACAAGAATTAGAAAATGCAATTATACGCGAATGGGATACGTTAAGTCGAAATTATATCCAAAAACTATATAAATCGATATCAAATCGTACAATAGAAGTAGTAGAAAATAAAGGGCGATGTACCCATTATTAAATAAGTATATATGTTTGATAAGTAATTATTGTTAGTTAAAATTTATTTTCTTATTGTACATGTGCTATCATTTTTTTCTTAAAACAAAAAAATATTTTTTTGTTACACACTAAACCTTATAACATTTTAAATTATTTTCAACGAACCGCATATTCTGAGCTCGTAATGAGCTTTGATATTATACGTCACAAACGCGTAAGAAACTTTACATGCGTCATTGAGAAATTAAAGATAGCACACCTGGGCTATCTTTTTGACGAGCAGTGTAATCTTTAATTTGCCGGCTGGTTTAGTGCGCGCGAACCTTCGTCTATACCTTCTAGAATAATTATGTCGATTTTCAACAAGCAGTTTCACTGTGTCACACATTCAAGTTCGGTACGTTAACAGGAGGTATTGTCTCTGCTGCGTCTCCATTTCCCTCTGACGAATTGGAATAATCAAGGTTTTACACGCTCAGGTATTAACCGAGTAAACACCAGAGTCGCCCCTCTATTTTCCCCTCCTGCCACTCCGCCTTTATCCTGCGACTGACAATGTCACGTGACTGATCTGGTACTGGCAGAGAGAAGGTAATTCTTTCCCCTGGTTTGACGACTCTGTTCTCTATCGTCCGAATATACCGTATCCCTCTGACCAGTTCGGATAATCGAGGTTTCACACGACCGTGAATCAAACGAGTAAACGCGACCGCAATCGCGTCGTGTTTGGACTCATTTGAATCAGCGAAACGTGGCGGATAGTGCTCCATTACTCCCGTCCGTCTCATCGTTATCTGAACACAGTTGCTATGAGCTTTTTTCATAACTGAAAGAAACGATGACTGGCTCGCAGACGCGTGTCGGTGTCTCGATTAGCAAGCCGGGACAAAAAACGTCGTTTCCGTGGATTGCTGCCGTATTCTTCCTGCTCACCGACTCGTTATCATTCCTCTTGTCATTGGTAGAACTGATGCTGGCCCCGTAATGCCGAGAAAATAGAGGATGAGGCTTCAAGGAGGTCGTTAAAGTCGGATTCTAAGGAAACACAGCGCAGCCCGGAAGTTCCGCCGTACAGCCAGCAGAAAACACCGAATCCAACAGGCGAGTGGAAGAAGAGTAGATACACGGAAAGATTAATTCTTCACCGTCGAGGAATTTCGAAGTCCCGATTGCGATTGCTGATTTCGCACGCGGCAATTTGCCGGCGGCGGACGTTGCGAATGTTTTATTTTTTTTTCTTTTTGTTGTTTAAAGGCAATGCACGCGAAAGAGCTCCCGGCGGAGACAAAAGGAAATGCGGCGCAATTCACGCAACTGCAAACTGCAACCGATAAAACAGAGAGAGGACTCGTCCCCGCCACGCAAAATCATTCACCCGACTTTTCCCTATTCAGTGATTCCATTTTGCTCTCGCGCATTTCTTCTTCCGCTTCATTCTTGACCTATAATCTTCTGCCCCAGCTACCTCGAACCCCGGTTAACGATAAATGACAGCTACCTGATTAAAAATGCGTATTCTCCGCGACAGAACTTTCTCGAACGAGATCTGGAGCTTTGAATTTACAACATCTGAGCACTCAAACTAAAAATAGAGAAACGCGTCTCATGACACAGCCATTTCCATTTTGCAAATTGCAATTTATGGAAAATTGTGCTAAATCCTGAAATACCTCCCGATTGACCCATAATCGTGACTTGAAGATTTACGGTTGTTTAAAAGCGATCTTACAACACTTCCCACGAAAATTATTAAACGTATGAGGTCTCCAATGAAAGATAGAAGAAGGGACTTTGAGATAAATTAATTACAATTTACGAAAACTTGCTAGTTCATGTGATAAATTCTAAAAATTCCACTCGATAGACCCATAACCATGACTTAAATGTTTGGGGTTGTTTGAAACCGATTTTACAACACTTCTCATGAAAATTTTTTAACGTTTGTGGTCTCAAATGAAAGATAGAAGAAGGAACTTTCAGATAAATTAATTACAATTTACGAAAACTTGCTAGTTCACGTGATAAATCCTAAAAATTCCACTCGATAGACCCATAACCATGACTTAAATGTTTGGGGTTGTTTGAAACCGACTTTACAACACTTCCCATGAAAATTTTTTAACGTTTGTGGTTTCAAGTAAAAGCTAGAAGAGGGAACTTTAAGATGGTTGAATTAAAATTTGTGGAAAATTGCTGTACTATGTGTGACATTCACAAGTTTCCATTGGTGGCCCCACAAACAAGATTGGAGGACACGGGGTAGTTTGGAACGAATTCTTCAATATGAACAATGAAAATTTTTCAACTTTCCGGGCTGCAAATAGAAGTCAGAAGGGCGTACTTTAGGATAGATTAATATCCATTTGTCTAAAATGGCGATATCACGCGCTAATTTGAGAAATCCACTAATGCGCATCTCGATGCGACAGCGAAAGCTCCCTATGTGTTAGGCCGAGTTCATAATGATTCCCTGACAGATAGTAGTACGGATTCGTCAAAGCGAATCTACCATCATCCTCTCTGAAAAGCAACGCTAATAGTTCGGCTGACAATAATTACAGTTGCACATCCACCAGAAAATCTGAACGATCGTACACAATTACCATTAAAAAATAAACAGACGAACCACAAGCAGACTGGAGTACGCTATTACCTAACGAGCGCCGTGCATTTTTAACATTGAATAGTTAAAGGAGCATTAAGAGTGTGGAGAGCGCTAAAATTTGCATAGTTAACACATTAACGGCCGGTGATCTCTCGAGGATAATAGTCCCGACTTTATAGCTTTCTACTCCACATGATAATAATTTACAGTGGATTCATATTATTCTATGGTATTTTTCATGGTGTGGAAATGCTGCCAACTCAAAGATCTGTGAAAGCTTTGAAAAGCTTTCTTCGTCACTGAAACCACCACAGATTCGAAGATTAAAGCTTCCTCTATAAATCAACGCCTTAAAAATTGATGTATGATTTCTCCCAGTCGTTTTATCGATCTCTGAATGCGAAGTGTGCCACGTAGTCCAGTCGCCAGGTACTTTTACCTGGAAAGTATTCCGAACTCAATGAAATTTTGACGCGTCATTTAGAGGTACTCTGAGGTGTCCTATCTGAGTTTTCGACCTCGAGGACCCTGTGCAAACTTCGGGAGGGGGTAAAAACCACGATTTTTATTACCTTGTTTTGGTTTTTCGCCTATTACTCGAAAACTATGGGTCCTAAGAACTTTTTCTTTTCATTTTCGGAAAGAGCATTGAATTTCCTTCAAATTTCACTGTTCAAACGTATGTTTTGACCCAATAGGCACCGAGAGACAGGCGTTCAAAATTAGGAAATTAAGTGGCAACTGACGAATATAGGAAAAGACAGAGCAAATTAAACTGTCCAACAACAAAAATGTTTCCACATAACTGTTGGGTGTATCTTATACAGCTTTCAGCGCTGATTTCGAATCTGGCATTAATTTGTCTCCTACAAGCACAGTTTTTGAGAAATTTCAGTTTGAAAAAAAAAAACATGTTTTTCGACTTTGAATAAATATTGTGATGTTATTATATAAGATTTTGTATTGTTCTTTACAGCAAAAGATTGTCCAGACTTTGTGATTGTTTAAACATGTTTAAAATATCATTAAAGACGAAGAGACGCCACTTTTGTACACATTTTTGAGGATATTTTTCAATTTATATAAAAAAATAAGGGTCTAAGGGTCCAGTGAAAAATCGAATTGCACCACGCGATAGAGCAAACTTTTATCTTGAGAAACCACCCTTTCAACTTTCCAAAGTCGACGTTTTCTTCGTTCCTGAAAGTCCAGTCGCCAGGTCGAAAAAAGTGCGTCCACCTGAAAAGTATTCCGAACTCAATGAAATTTTGACCTCGTTCCTCGTTTTTACCCCACGAAACAGTGAAAAAAAAATCGTCCATCACTTTTTAAAGACTCGTTGTAAAGAGAATGCTCGAATCGTCAAATCTACGGTAGTTTCATTTACAAGGAACCTTTTCGAAAGTTTTTTGAGACGTTTGAATTTGCAGAAACGGGTCTTCGAGATGGACACTGATAGTGGCATCAGTTTGCCAATGAGTCCAGGCTTATACTAATCGTTTCCGCTTAAATTATCACTCCCATTCACTCCGAGGAACCGTTAAACCGCTAGCTGCTTCAGTGCCAATGAAAATGCGCACGTTAAACGAAAAGGAAATGTACGTTGCACGTCTCCGTGGGTTTTCGAGCTGTTCTAAGAATGATAAGCAGCAGGAAGCACGCGGGATTCGACGGCGAGTTGTAATTCCGTTTGAATTTACATTCAGAGCCGTGAAATTTCGCGATAACTTCGCTAAGTCCGCAACTCTGATTACGGATGCTCGTTTCGCTTATCCCGTTCTTAATCCGCGGCGCTCCGTGGCCGCGATTGTTCCGTTCGAAGCGTTAAGAAAGCGAAGACAGGGGAGCAGCACTATGAAAAAGGGGGAGTGTAAACACGGTGGGACGATTTCTATCGCCTCGATTGCCGGCACCTTGATACTCCCATCCGGCCGGATTAGCGACAGGTCGTTGAAACAGTTGCAAATTGTTGCCGTTTCCCGTGGAACTTTTCGAATTCTTCGAGTAACAAGTTCGCTGGGACATTTCCCTCGGGTGGAGCAGCTCGTCGTCAACGAAGTGACCGCGATGAAAAGCGATAAATAAGGATCGATTGGATTTCTACTAGCCGAGCTGGAAGTTTTGCTCCAATAATAGGAGGAGAGAAGCCTTCGGTTTTCTCTTTCTCTCTGTTGGCTTCTTGGCGCGCGCTTTCTCTCTCTCTCTCTCTCTCTCTCTCTCTCTCTCTCTCCCTCTCTATCCTCTTTCCCTTCCGCTGATTCAACCAGTAACTTCTGGACTAAGCGGATTAACCGACCCTCTGACGACGGAAACGGTTCTGTTCTATCTGCTACCGTAACTCGTCGTTTATCCAGAGCTCATCCTCTGAGACGATGTTATGATAAGAATCGTCCACTTCGTTGGAACTTGGTTAATGTAACCTATTATGCGCGGATTCGAACGCGAAGATGAAACAGAACGGCGACTTGTTGTCTTGTAATTTCGAGAAAACCGCCGCTTATCATTCTAATTGCGTGTCATTCCGCTCATGCGAAATGGGGAGCTCTTTGTGTCCCGCGCGAGATCGCGCATCACTACAATACTTTATCTCTACAAGAACACTATAATACTGCTGTGGAACACTACCGGATAGATAAAAATATACAAGGTGTCCGTTTTATTTCCATACAGTGTGGAGCTTGTCGGTGATAGAGACGTGTGGTTCCGAGGTACGGGATGCTTCGATTGGTTTTTAAACCTACCGAGCACTGAAAGCGATACAAATGTTCCACCTTACAAAAATGACGAGGCTCTATTTATTTAGATTTTGTGCAATTTTTATTGGAACACGTGCTTGGATAAATAACTTCATCGAATCAATTTCCATGTAAGCAACTTCATATATATAATTTCAATAATTCTGAGATGAAAAATATAAAACCGGTCATTTTTGACCGGCACGCAGTGGTCTGGATTGGAAAATCGTGTGCCATTCTGTTATAACTTTTGAACCACAGTAGAGATATTGCAATGAAACTTTCACTAAAAATATTTAAAAAATAGTCATTTTTAACTATAGGTAATTAAATATTTTTTGCATCTGTTAAACAATAATTTTTTATTAATTTTCATTGATATTTTTGATTAAAAAGACTATTTATTTAGATATAATCGTACAAACTATTTTTTACTTTCTAAATATGTGTATTTTTCTAAAATTCTAAATTCGAGAAATCTTGTTGCAATCAACATACAAAACATACAACATACAAAAATTACCGAAGAGGTAAAAACGCATCACAAGCGTGTAAAAGATATCTTTTATAATAATTTATAATGATTATAATTTTTTATTGGAAAATATCGTGAAGCATGTTCGTGTAACTTTTAAATCGTAAATGGTATTGGCATGAAACTTGAACTGGATAATGTGGAAATGTCATGCTACGGATAGGTTAATTACTATTACTATTATTACACTTTTTATGTTAATTATTTATTAATTCTAAAGCTTCTGCTTCTAATCGCCTAACAATTTTACGGTATGATTTTATTCTAACACTGGATATGTATGGATCTGATGTCAAAAGTAATAGATTTAATATATCTTCATTTGTGCATAATCGTGAATATTTTTCAATATTTAACACTAAAATCTTACATTTTTCGCTATCTGAAGTCATCTGATTTTCGTTCCAATAATTATACCTCGCAAACACTCTATTACCAAATATTTGCGGAAATAAATAATTTTTTCACATACCCGACCGCCATTTTGTTTTTTTAGTTTTGACATCAGATTCATATTCAACGACCCTTGAGTTTCATCAATTGATGCGATACCGTGTCCAACTTTAATGGCTTTAAACAATAATAATTTGATCAGGTGGAGACAGGGGGAATTAATTTTCTCATGATTATTTAGAGGAAGGTGTACTAAAAATATATTCCAATTTGTTAGAAAGCTAAACTTGGCTAAACTTTAAAGATATACCATCTTAAATAGAAAGGACATCACAAATTTTTCTTACGGCATTGAGCATTATTCTTTAAATAGAGTATTTACATTAATAGATAATAGAAAGATATGATTTTTATCACAAAAGTCTGCTCCCCAATTTAAAAAAAAAAAAGCGAGCGAAAATATTAAATAGGAACGTCAGGGCACCGCATCAAAGAGAATCAATTTTTCTCGTGAAAAATGCTCCTCTTAAAATGTCCTACTTTCAATGTTTATTACAACTACTATGTTTATTAAATTGTACTATTTTCTTCATATCCGAGGTTGTGGACATTTGGGAAACAATGTTCATATATTAGATATCGATACGAGAAAGTTCATTTTTGGGCAGAAAGACACACGATTGTCCAATCCGGACCACTGCCGCGGCAGTGCTAGGTTTAGTGTTAAAAGGCGTCCTCGTACTTTTTCATCTTCTGAGGATCCCTTTGAAAGCTGAAAGAACGCACTTCGCGAATGAGGCACCTAAGCGTGTGAGAAACTTTGAGATTACGATGAAAAATCGATAAATCTCGATGGGAAGCTGACAGAGCCAGATCAGGATTTCATGGGATGATTTCAAATCGAATGTAAAATGTATCCCAAGAAAAATCCATTATCTTTTAGGAGTGAAAACGAAAGCTGCGAGATTGCATTTTGTGATACATCTATCTCCATTTTCGGAAAAAAGTGCTACATCATCTGCAGAATCGAGGAAACTCAACAGTGAAACATGATTTAATGGTGCGCGAGGTTGCTTCAATTTGATTTTTCAATGGCGTCTCACACAAATTTTTCAACTTTTGAGATCACATACGTAAGCTGACAGTAGGATCTGTATGATAGATCCATTTTAGATTGCACTGTATGATAGATCTATCGTCGTTCGGAAAAAAGTTGCTGCATCATGTGCACAATCGGAAAACCCTGATAGATCCAAGTGTTATGATTTGAGGATATGGTGTTGCTATAACTTCAATGTTTTCCGTTCTGTTGACTTCGGAGGTTTGAAATGAAAGCTGCAAAGAAGCACTCTATAACTGTTTCGATTTATAGAAAATTTACTACTTCGAAAATCAATTTGCTCCTTACCAATTATATTATCGAAAACCCGAATGTTCAATTCCACTTTTGAATACCTTCCAATATAAATTTTTTCACTTCAAGGGTCTCGAATGAGAGATTGCAGATGGAAGTTCAAGTTAGCCCTCTTAACTTCGTAGAAAGTTAAACGAGCAGGTTTTTTCGTTCAAAAACGTTCGATATGTTCGTTCAAATTTCACATATACAGGTACACTCGACCAATAGAAAGAGGTCAAATGGCGTAGCTTGTTCAATCCAACAGCTTTGATTCTTTACCATTTTAGCTGCTCGTTAGCTACCACTTTGCTGTATTGTAGCCTCTCCAAGCTTTGCTCCCGTTGCAATGATACCGAAACTCGAATCGTCATGGTTTCGAGCTTAAAGCTTCATTAAAGTGATTAAAGTAAAATCATTAAAGTTCATTCTGGAGGGAACCGCCAAGTGTCCAGACATTCGAAAATATCCAGCCGGTTACGATGTGCCAACAGCTCCCGAAGTGACAGAATCGCTTAACCAGTTATTTGCCAACACCCGTCCGCGGATGTTCGCAGCCGCTGACGTATTATTAAGTTTTCGGTTATATCGATACCACCGTTCTACTCTTCTTGTATTTTTTTTCTCTGGCATATTTATATGCAATTAACGTGTTTACCACTCACATCAACAGCTTGTTCGTTACAGGAAAGTTTCATAATTAGCCACCGACGTTCCCGTAGCGGACGGCGATTTTTGTTTTTATTTTTAACGACCAACCTTTGCGACAAACTGCATTTATTTCACCGTACGGATGCGCAAATATCGTTCTGCTCAGTTTTATTTAATATATCGACGAACTGTCCGGGAATAGTTTATTCGTTCAACACTGCCGTGTGGACGACAATTCTCGCTGTAACTTCGAATTGAATAGAATAAGCCTGTAAAGTTTCCATATAACAGTTCCAGCGGTTTTTGTTATATTGCCAGATTTGTGAAACATAATTCGATGCAAACCGTATCGTGATAGGACTCCGCTTAACCCTTTCGTTAGGGCATCACACTGGTCCACGCGCTCGATCTAGCTGTTCATTAATATTTTAGCACTATTTGAAAGTTTAAAGGTATAGAGTAATCTAGGTCGTTGGATTCGTTTTGATATCAGTTACCATATTATGAAGTCAAAAATACATAGTGACTTTTAAAAATTCAATGTGAATTTAATTATTTATGCATTAAAGATTTCTTTTGTAATTTTTTAGATTGAAATTTCTAGACTGCTGAATGTTGATTAAGTTTTGTTTAGAACATGTTTTTCTCATATTATCGGAAGTGTCTGATAAATTTAGGTTCAGGTTTTAAATAAACACAATAATCAATCATTTTTGTGAAGTAATGGATTTTATAAACATAATTAAAAATATTTTATTTATAACTCTGCGGGAAATATAATATTAATTATAAAAAACAGAAATCTAATTTTTATGAACAACAATAACAATTCACATTACATCATATTGACAAATCGTTATTGTCATCACTTTCTTCTTCAACATCTTTCAATATTAATTGATCGACTGCATCGTCAAAATGCGTTTGCTTCTTAAAAACTTATCTATTATTTAAACAATTTAAAGATATCGAAGAAATTGTAATGTCAGACGTATACATATAACAAAGTGTGGAAGAGATCTGTTATGGTTTCCCGCCTTGTAAATTTTCTTGTATGATATCCTCTAATGCTTCGAAAGTCGTCCCCTCGGAAAACATTCCGATTGGTAGTGTAGCAGATTTTATTATGTCCGCTGCGTGAATTAATATTTTATGCATACTCGATGGCATGTTAAACCATTTATAACACATTCGACACTCATATTTTAAGAGAATTTAATAAAATCTTAACGCGTGACGCGCCGCGCCAGAGGTTCGCGTTCGGCCGGAATTCAGGCGACACATAACCCTTTAAACAATAATAACTTGTGTACCAGGACCGAACAGGATGTGATTCTTGCACGATTTCATAGAGAAATGAACGCTGATAATAATGCACTTTGATACCATGAGGGCCCATGGGGGACTCGAAAGATATCCTTCACCAAAGATTGAAAACTTTGAAGATTCTCTTTAGTTTATTGAGCATTGTTATTTCAATAAATTAGAAATATTAAATCTTAGTACAAGAGATATACTATATACAGACAAATACTATTCATTTGCAACAAAAATGGACACATAATATTAAATAGATTCTCCAGGGTATCAATAAGAAAAGAGGTAATTTTTTTGGTGGCAAATAGGATTCATAAAATGTTGATTTTTAAATGCTTGTTCTAATCACAGTTTTCAATAAATCTCATTAATTTCATCGTTTTCGAATGTCTTGGACATTTAGGAAGCAATATACATCCAATAAACATCGATTTGGGCAAGTTGCTTTTTTACCAAATGAACGGCTAGATCGAGCGCGTGGACCAGTGTGCGGCAGTCCGCTTCGCCGGAGAAGAAGATGAATTGTGTGTCAAAATCAAAGAACTTTTGATAGAAATATGAGATGATTTTTTAAAAATTAAAGCTGAAATATTGTAGAATATGAGAAAAATAGAAAGGTCATCGCGTGGATGTCGATTATAATCGGTGCTCGTAACGAAAGGGTTAATAAAAAAAAACAGAGAAATAGAAATTATATTTGATGTAGTAAATATTTTACATTTAGTACATAGGTATTCTCAGTTTCTTTTAATTTATTGTTTGACTGGAGAATACGGACGTCGTCGGTTGGAATAATCGAGGTGTTATTAAATTGTAGATTATACAAATAAATATGATCGTAATGGTATCTTGTTTGGACTCTTCTTAATCAGAGAAATGTCACGAATATGTAAATGAAAGTGTCATAAAACTATAATTAAAGATAAAACAGTTTTGTCGTTAAATTGGCAAACATTGTCCCACTGATATATTCTAATTCACTACTGGCTGATCTAGCATCTGGGGCAATATAGTTAAATTCCTGACAATATTCAGACGTCATTATAGATCTCTACTCTACCATTAGTATTAATCCCAATTCGATACAGGTATTGCTAGCGATTTGGCAGCTAGTTTCATGCCAGCGTATTATAGTGATGATCGAAAATTGAATGGTCACGTTCCGAGCAGCGTTACGCGATTAATTTGTGAAGTTGACCTCTCTTGAAGGAAATGCCACAGATACCAGCAGGTGGTATCAATAGAAACTAGCTTTTAAGTAGCATGCGATATTTTGAACCAGTTAGCTGTGATCGACGAGTATCCTCGTGTCATGGAGAAATGGCAGTATTTTGTTTTGAGTATACTCGTCATGCGTCAAATTTTAAGTTTAACGAAAACTAAAATATTGGGTCGGAACGAAAGTTCGTAGCGTTCTATTACTTTTTGCCATTTTCGAGGTAACTTCTCGTGTTATTGAATAAACATATGAATAAATATTTACCTTAATTTTATCCTCGATTCTTAATTTAAGAACGCTTCGAACTTTCTTTCTAACCCAATATATTTGTAAATTTCAATATGTTTAGAATATTTGGAGGTCAAGACGAAATGAAACGAACAAATAGAAAGTATAAAAAATTTGAGATGGATTCATGCATCCCCGTATGCGACACATATAGGTGATTTTCGCGACACACATACTGACGGTGTACGAAGTATTCGTACAGCTTTGAAAGACTAATAACTTTTCTATAATTGTACCAAACGACCTGATTTTTCACAATCAATTAGAAGCATTGGTTTACGAAATGATATGCAAATAAGATTTTCTAAAACTTATAATTTACAAAGTTACATGCAAAAATAAAACAAGGCATTTTTTAAAACTTTTCTTTGGGTCCTTAATGAAAATTTAAAATATATTTTTTGTAGATCTATGTTGTTTAATTGAAAATTACGATTTCCGCCATTTGTAACCGCTTATAGCTCGTGTGTATGTTAATCGATTTCAATGAAATTTTCAGCATGTGTATAACTAACATAGATCTACAAAACAAATATTGTAAATTTTCATTGAGGGCCCAAATAAAAAAGTTTTAAAAAATCCCTTTTTTGTGTTTGCATGTAACCTTGTAAATTAATAATTTTTGGAAAATCTTTTTAGCATATAATTTCGTAAACCAATGCTTCTAATTGATTATAAAAAATCAGGTCGTTTGATACAATTATAAAAAAGTTATTAGTTTTTGAAAGTTGTACGAATACTTTGTACACTCTCTGTACATACGTAGCTACACGCTCCGACAAGAGGTTGCCACAGTTAACTGGTTAAACGGCCTCTGGACCGTCTCAATCAACGAGTTTTTATCCAGAAAAGGTATTCTCGTGATTCCACGATATTCGTACTCCCCGGATTTGAGTCTACGCGACGTTTCTCTTTTCCCAAAAATAAAAGATCGTCTTGAAGCACATCATTTGGGCATTGTGGACAGCATTGAAAAGGTTGTAACCCACCAACTGAAAACAGTTACAATAGAAGAATTCCAGCATTGTTTCAAGGAGAGGGAGCACCGCCTCCAGCGATGTATACCTTCGTAAGAGCGCCATTTTGAAAGGGATAATGTGGATCCTCTATCAAATGACACAGAAACATTCTCATCGAACTAGTCTTTCTACTTTTTAGACGTACTTCATACTTCAGACGTGTACGCAATATTTGTAAAAAATCAAAGTCGTATGATCCAGTATTAGCATTCGGAGCTATTTTAACTCGAAAATCAAACATTTCTTCCGACCTAGAATATTTCCATTGCCTATGATATTGGTATATCTCATACAATGCCTAAATGTTTTGTAACAGATTAGATTGTTAGGAGCCAGGTCCGCGAGCAGCACGAGTGGTCGGCGAAGGGTTGTTACCCTGGGAATATGGTCTCAATTTGTTGGTTAAGGTACGCGGACGGACCCAATGCGAAATTGGGGAGTCGCTGGGAGGTTGGATGAGGACACAGAGCAACCTGATGCGAAATCAGGGAGCTGCTAGGAGGTTGTAAAACAACGCGGACGAACCCAATGCGAGATTGGGAAGTCGCTGGGAGGTTGTAAGAGGGCACAGAGCAACCTGATGCGAAATCAGGGAGCTGGTAGGAGATTGGATGAGGGCACAGAGCTACCTGATGCGAAATCAGGTAGCTGTTAGGATGCGGACGAACCTGATGCGAAATCTGGGAGCTGCTGGGATTGTTAGTAGGCCTCGTAACTAGTATAATTTAATTGATACAATCCGAGCGGTAAGGTTGTATCGTGTGGGGACGTTCAATTACTTGATTAGGATTTTGGGACAATAATAATGGGTTATGTGATTTGCACGAATTTACCAATAAACGCAAATATATTGTGATTACAAGAGAATATGTGACAATTGTGGAATTGTCGCGACTGAATAAGATGGAATTGAAAGAATGTATTATTATCTATGTTGACGCACTGGCAATCTCGGAGCAACTTTGCAACTGCCTAATAGATTTCACATCGGTCTCGCGGAATCTATACGGTTAACTTTGATACGAATGGGGGCTTTAGCCCGACCTCACTAACAAGTTCACTCTACGAGATGCAGCACGACGTGACACGATTCGTGACTACGGAAGTACTAGCTCCCGAGAGTACAAATCTAAGGGTTCATATACCCCTACAATGAGTGGGATGCTCTGTTCATAATCTGAGGTCTCTTAGAGCCAGACTCTCGTTTTTTGTCACTTCCAATTAAATCGGGCCAGAGCTCGGTCTTCGTTAAGAGGTTCGACTATGACACGAAAGGTTATCTAGGACGCCTTCCTGCCAGAGACGATCTTGAAGAGATTCCTGCGAGAAAGTCGAACAGAATCTGTTCTCTATCCGTAACAAGCTACCGACAAATTTAATAATGTAAACAATATTTTGAATAGTGGTATTCGAGGGCTAAGGGTTAAAAAAATGATCTTTTTGAAAGTGTCCGAATATAAGAGGAAGTCACTGTGAATAATAATTTTGAGAGACAGAGCGGTGTTTCACTGGTTCGATTGTGGTTCTGGCTGTCGCCGGTGCGCTGGATTAACGTCAACGCAACGAGGTTCATTCCGAGATCGCTGGTGGATTATCGTCGGCGCGAGCTCTGATATCGAGACGACGTAATCAAAAACTACTTTTCGAAAGTTCTTCCCGGGGACATTAAATTTCCGGGGTGGAATGGGCCGGCTGGAGCGACGGCGAAGATATTCGCGTACAACGGCGCGAGGGTTACGCCACTGGGTGCCTATAATTTTGCAAATAGGCCCTATAACTTTGTCATTACAGAGGGAACGAAAGTATTTTCCGGTGGGTTTACGAGCACGATATCTTCTACGTCATAGTTGCGCGAAAGGAGGAAGATTGACGGGGAAGCGCCCGTTATTTCCGAGGAATGATGCTCCCCGAGCGAATGCGGGACTAAAATTAATGAAACTACCCATAAAAGTGACCCACCGTTGCGACTGCGCGAGCATCACCTTAATTCATTATGTCAGCGAGAGCTTTCAAACTATAAAGGATCGATTCGCATGAATATTTTAAAATTCCCGGTTATTGCTGGCGACAGTGACACTTCCGATGACGCACATCCACGTTTCCTTAAATTTTATCTAACGCACATTTTCGAGACTTTACACTAAACTAGACAAATAAGCTGGTGGGAGTCGATATCGGAAAAAACAAATTTTACAAAAGCCACATTCGACCTCAAATATACAATTTTTTATTCAACTTTCAGCTTCCTTCGTCAGCGACAAAAGGAAAAAGCTAGAAATGAAAAATCCGCCGAGGACTGATGATGTAGCACGTAATGTAGCAATTTCCCACAAATTGCTATTGACCAATCGTAAAGTGTGTTCTTCTAGCTTTCATTTGAAACCTCAAACAATAAAAAGTGCCCATAGGAAAAATTGGTTTGATGGAAATATGTAATTTTGTATCTAACTTTCAGCTTCCTTCGTCAGCAACAAAAGGAAAACTTTAAAAATGACAAATCCGCTTCGTCGAGAACTAGATAATAATCTGAAGAACGTTATTGTAAAATGTCGTACGAGTTGGTTACAGTGGCCTTCTAGATATTTTAGTTTCCGATTTCGAAAGCTTCATTTCGTGAAAATCTGACCGGACCAATACGATTGCACTCTTAAAGCACTAGAAATCTGACAGCTTGACGAGTTTCGAAATCAAACATCACAGAGGGGATTCCACAAGGATTACACTAACAGAATGTACGACTTTTAGAAAATTGATTTACTTATTTCATCGAATCTATGCGATTCCAGGCAGCGACGTATCGTCGTCGTAATTAGAGCTCTGTCGACGGAATTCGACGAAACCTATGTAACTTTACACTGGCCAAACCGTCTTCTTACCGTTCGTGGAGTGTTCTCGGGTGGTGGCAAGAGCTGGAGGGAGCATCCTATTCGAGTATAGCAGTATTGACAAGGGGAAAACGGCGCGGCGGTAAATGCGTGTGCTCCCTCGGCCAGTCGGTGACATGTGTGCTTAGTAGCTATTGTTCGAAACCGGTGTCAATATGCCGGGAACCACTCGCTGGATAAAATTTACAAGAGACACCAGGACCCACGAAACATCAAATGACTGGTCTACGTACAGGGTGAGCCACCTAAGACAAGCCACCTGAATAACTTCTACATTTTTCGAGATAGGAAGAAATGCTTCAGACAAAAGTTGTTAGTTTTTTTTTAGATGGAACCACATATTTTTGAGACAATTTCAACGATATAATCATTCAAGGTCATTGTAGGTCGTAAACTTTAAAATTGATGAAAAACAGAAATTTATCGTAAATACTTATGAAATGGAATATTCTCCTCAGTTCCAAGTTACAGAAATTTGATCTTAAGTGTTTCGGCAAAGTTTGTTTACGTGTACGTTCGCTCAGGGGTACTCTCCGTTTGAGAAGTCACGGCACTTGATCTTGATGACGAGAAGTCGGGACGGCAAGGGACCTCTTCAAATCAAACGAAGTATGCAAAATTTTTGATAGATGTACTACCAAATATATTAGATGTTCCATTAAACGCGCGACAGTTTTCATTCGGCACAGAGAGGGGCTACTAATACAGTAATCGCTCCTTCGGTGTCCTGAATCGTGGGCACGATCGTTGTCCAGTGCCTACCCACTCCACTGTCAACGAGAGGATTAGGCCTGCGTGGATCTGGTCGGCAGATGTGCAATATGGCAAGGAAAAAAGGAGTTTTCTAAAGCCAGACAGTTGACTGCTTTTGACTGCGAATGCTTTTCTCTGTCATTTAACTAGCCGTTTCACCAAAGACGCAGTCGTAAATCAAAAATAGTGTCCGGGCACGGTCGTTGTCCGCTCAAACCCCCGGCCTTCGGACAACGAAGGAGCTTTTACTGTGTTTTGAACAATACATTTAAAAATCGTTGGATTGAACGATCTGGACATCGAAATCACCAGACCTAACGCCATTGGATTTTTCATGGGGGGAGTTAAAAGAAGATGTTTATCGTGCAGGACCCACTACAAAAGAAGACATACAGGAACGGATACGAAGAGCCTGTGCTGATATTAATCGCCACACACTTTACTGCGTAACGCGATCAGTGAGCGAACGCTTCAGACGCTGTCTATCTGCGGCTGGTCATCAATTTAAGCACTTTGTTTACATTTTGCATTGAAACAGTTTGATTTCATTAATAAAGTTGGGAATATTCCGTTTTATAAGCATTTACGATAAATTTCTGTTTTTCATCGATTTTAAAGTTTACGACCTTGAACGACCTTGAATGATTATATCGTTGAAATTGTCTGGAAAAAGGCAGCAATCGTAGGAGTTGAAAAATACGTGGTTCCATTTAAAAAAAACTAAGCACCTCCAACTGAGAAAACGTTATGTAGACCACGTAATGGGCTCCTAGAAACCAAATAACTTTTGTCTGAAGCATTTCTTCTTATCTCAAAAAATGTACAAGTTATCCAGCTGGCTTGTCTTAGGTGACTCACCCTGCGTAATCATGTATAAGTGACGAAATTATTTGTCTGGATTTAAAAATAAATTTTTACACTTTTATACGCAGAAGGAGAAGTCACGGTAGTGGGGTCGTCGATTTTAGTTAAACCCTTTCTGATGAATCTAGAGCAGAACTAAGCTGACCCATGTCCGAGCATTTTTGACAATACAGTAGAAGTAGAACCTCGATTATCCGGGCCTTTGATGTTCGAATTCTATATCATCCGAATACTTTCCACAAAGAATTAGTTTGTGTTAAACCAATCCATACGCTACACGATTTACTGCACACTTCAACGAGGATTAAGTTCAGCACTGAAACTATGTAATTGTTGTATTATCCGAACAATCATGTTCCACTAATTAACACGGATTAATTCTAATTCTACTTCTAATTCTGATAACACTCTGATTAATCGAAGTTCTACTGTACCCATTCTTTATAAAAATAATTAACATTTACATTTACGACGTCCAGAAAATATCTTGATATACTTCATTGCAAAATAAAGATTGTAGATTGTCAATTGTAAGTCTCAATTCTAATGTATTCGCATCCATGAATTTGATCAATCTATTTTGGTCGTAAATGCATCCAATTCGCATATTTCTGAGGCATTTTTAGAAAAACATTTTTCTTATTACCCCTTGCCCTACCATTTATTTTGCGGTTTCAGTGATTAGAACTTTTTTTGTAGATCGTAATTTAAATATTGATATAAATTGTATGCCTACATGTTCTCCAATAGCTGTATATCAACAAGACCAAAACCGAATTTTGTTTCGATTTAAAGGAAATTATTAACATACATTTTTATCGGAATCTGTTCAGAATCTTCATCACGATATTGTAAGGCAAGCGGTTAATAAACTATTTCTATTATCTAAGCTTGAACCATCAAATCGAGCGTACATACAACTTATTCGAGATTTGTCAGTCCCTGCCTTTGTTGACACCGACGACAGAGGCCAGCTCCGAAATAATTCGACTCTGTAGAAAAATAGTTGAAACTCGTCGGGAAGCGGCAGTTTCCCCAAACAAGCTCGAAAACGTAACCTAACGCAGTCGGGGTGCTCGTTTTTCCGAAAAAATTGTTGTAGAACAACTTCCCCGCGGAGTTGCCCCACCAAAAATGATATACCGGGGACAAACTTTTTTCCCCGCAGCCAATGCGTCCGAGTTTCTCTAGACCTACGATGCGTAAAAGCAATAAAACCCGTTGAAATATTCGAACGTCCCAGCACGTCGAAGCGCAAAGTTTCTTTTCGAGAGTAGCCGCGTCGCGTCGTCGCGCCGTTTCGAACGTCGATTCGGTATTCATTCGAGTAGTACTCAGTTACAATATTTTATTTCTAGAAGAACACTAGGGGAGACCGGGGCTGGTTGACTAATGGGGTTAGTCGACTAATCCATCCTAATTGTAATACAGTAAAGTAGATCAGTCAAGTCAAACACGCGGCCCGTCCACAAGTAGTCTGCGGCCCAACCAAAAACTTTGAAACTGTTGATGACAATTTGTAGGTTTTACTTCTGCAAGTCAATTTCACACCTTTCTGTAAATCAATTTCACCTTTTTGCAAATCAATTTCACCCATCAAGAATATTTAAAATTAATTATTTATTATGTCACCATAAATTATGTCACCATTTTTTAGGCATTTCCGGTGGTGTAATTAAAAAATGTTTTAGACAAAAATTTCTCAGTACTTGGTGAGCTACATGTTCGCATATTCTTAAATCTGAAAAAATGCTTTTTACGTAAAAAACTAAAGGTCACCTTGACTTTCTTAAATGGCACCATATGTTTTGGACGTCATAGGATTATTGCTGATGTCGAGACGAATTCGACAGTGTATTACACCATAACCTTGAAATTGAAAAAACACGTAGTTTCAAGGTATGGGATGCTTCGGCTGGTTTCTAAAATGCGTTCTCGTGAACATTTTTGAACTTCTGAAGGCTCAAATGAAAGCTAGAAAGACACGGTGACTAAGGGTGACTTCAAATCGAATGTAAAATGTATCCCAAGAAAAATCTATTATCTTTTAGGAGTGAAAATGGCAGCTGCCGGATTGCATGGTTTTTATACCCTTATCCCCATTTCCGGAAAAAGCTGGTATACATCATCTGCAAAATCGAGAAAACTCTACAGTGAAACACGATCTAAGGGTGTCGGGTTGCTTCAATTCAATTTTTCGACGACTTTCCAAACAAATTTCGAACTTGTTTAGAGAACGAATTTTTTTCATCACACTGTGGCTGCGTGTACAACATAGTATACCGTTTTCAATAAACGGCCAACTAATTCCTGCAGCAATCACATTCCCGATCTCGATCGGATATTTCCAGCCGGTGGTGGGATGTATTTCAATTCGCGGTTCCCGAGGAATCTGAAAAAATGTAGCAGCCCATTTATCCATACAGAACTAGAGGGAGAAAGAGAGAAAGAGAGAGAGAGAGAGAGAGAGAGAGAGAGAGAGCCCCAGGTTTTTCGCGATTTTTAATAACGGGTGGTTCTCAGCGGCGATGGTAAGTCGCCCGGGGAGAATATTCTCGTCTTGTTTAAAGTAGGCCGACTAAGAAGACGTCGAAGAGGAGAGCGGTGTGGTGCCCGTGTATTGACAAGCCCTGACAAAGGGAAATTCTTCCTCCTCGCTGCGCGCTCGCTTGAAATATGTATACAGCTCCCCGTATACATGTGCCGTATTGTGCATGTATCCGCGGTACCGCGGATTCGGAGATTCTCCGATCTATCACGACACACGCGCGCAGATTGTAAACTAGGATTGACTACGATATCGAGAAATGGGACGGCCGCTAAGCCGGGATCCGCGATTTATATTTGATCGAATTCGATACCGGGATCCCAACGCGGTCAATCCTGCCGAGAGAGCGCTGCCGCGCCGCCGCAATAATTCGAGAAAGATCTTCCCGAGGACGTTGACGGCTCCTTAGGGAACGGATCCTTCAGATAAATGGAAACTCCGGCCTGTCCGGGATACTTTTACCTTCACCACGCCCTGCCCCCGTTACCCCCGTCTCGTTCTCTTATCAAATTCCCGCGGATTTTAACGCCCAGACAGCCGCCATCTTCCTTGGGAACCGCTAATACACCAGCAAAATTGTACAGACGAAACCATTCTTCTCGAAAAATTGTTCGCGTGTTTATTCGAGCAGGGTCGCAGAAAACTCCAGGTGATTTTCGATTAACTCGTAGCAGTCGACTCGAAGTAATCTCAAAAAATTTCTAAACCATTATTCAAAATATTGTGTGTGTATCTTTAGATTTATTAATAAATTCTATATTTTGAATTTACAGCGTCCACTTAACAGCCTGCGCGCCCTCCTTATATTCTTTCGTATATTTTCCCTCTTCTCCGTTTTGGACCACGACACGTGTGTGTACAGGGTGTCCCAAAATTCCTGCACATCCCGGAAATGAGAGGTTGCTGAGACCATTTGAAGCAACATTTTCCTTTGCGAAAATGTTATCCGCGGCTTTGTTTAGGAGTTATTAACGAAAAACACGGACCAATCAGAGCGCGACGTAGACGCGAGTTGACACAGTTGGCCAATAGACAGTTAGCGCGCCGGCCCGACTGTGCCAACTCGCGTCTAGGTCGCGCTCTGATTGGTCCGTGTTTTTCGTTAATAACTTCTAAACAAAGCCGCGGATAACATTTTCGCAAAGGAAAATGTTGCTTCAAATGGTCTCAGGAACCTCCCATTTCCGGGATGTGTAGGAATTTTGGGACTCCCTGTATAGTAATAAAGCTGTGCAATATTAATTGACACGTCTGTGGTCGTTTGAACAAGCCTGATTCTGATCCCGGTTGAATGTCCTGAACCACTAACTCTAACAAGATTATTAGATATGTTAGTATCTAATCGAGTAGACAGCGGATCTATATGCAAAGGAAAAATTTTCTACTTGATTTCCAATCAACTGGAGTGAGGTAAAAATTGATTTCCTTTCCTAGTACGTTTAACGTAAGGTCGAAAATAATACAACAGCATTTTTTAATTTTTCTAATGTTTTCACTACTTTAAATTACACTCTCACATTTTTGTTATGAATGCATATAGTCCGCTGTCTAATAATAACTTAACGACAGTTATATTTCATCTACTTATTTTTGTTATAAATGCATTGAATGAGTGATGCAGTAATAATTGATCCAGAAAATTTGTATTTTGTTCGAGGAAACATTTTAAAGTAGAAAGATCGAAAGGATTAAATGAATTTTAAATGTTTGTTAAAATTGTCGAAGAGAGAGAAAAATTCCGAAGTGGCTGTGTCTTGTAATTGATCTAGAAAGTGTATAATGTAACGCGAATTACTAATATCAAAGTATAAGATTAAACACATTTTATAATAATATTGATTTTTTTAATGGCACGGTACAGGCATCCGAAACAAAATTACGCGATATTATTTGCTAATGTCATACCTGTATTTGTTTAGTTTTGCGCTTGTCTCTTCGTATGTAAATTTTAGGTTAAGATTTGATTTTCTTTTTGTATTTTTATTATTTTCTGTTTGTTTTATCAGTTCTACAAAACGTCTGTAAACTCTTGTATAAAAGGACCTTGGTCCGTATATAATAATAATAATAATAATAATAATAATAATAATATGTAATACGTAATGCGAATTACACATTCGCTGTTGCCGTTAACGAAAATATTTTCCACGTCGTATGTTATTGATAATTACGATGACAGATGTTCGATTTGATCGAATACCCTTGCGCCTGTAGATATTGTTGAAGACCCGAAAGGATATAAATGAACGAAGAGAGCGGGTCTGTTAAATGCAATCCGCATCGTGTGCACGTCAATTATAATCAACAAAAACAGAATTTATAATTGGCTGAAGTATCGTGTATAGATATAATAACTGTCAATTAAACAGCGCCGGATTTTCGAACGAATTTTCTTTCGCATTACAGTTTCGCATTTATCGCGAGAAAATGTGTATAACAATTCTACACGTTCGAGCCAAACAATCGAAAGAACATTGATATACACATACGCGTTATTCGGAAATCGTTTACAAAAGTTGAATTGTTCAACTTTGTTGATGTTTGATCTTTGTAATTTAGCGAATTGAGAGCTGAAAAATAAGATCGAACCGTGGGTTTAATAACACTTTTAAAAAACACGAGTTTTTAGGTGCGAAGAATGACAAGTATTATGAATATTCATAGCAGCGAATCGATATCGCTTTTTCTATTTATTTTCGGCCTGTCAGGGTCATGCAAAGGTTATGTTGTAACTATAGGTCGTTGAACTCGACTTGATTTTGATCATTGCGTAAATCTAATCGAAATATACAGTTATGATAAAAAAGCATCGATGACATTTTGAAAATTGTAACCGTCAGAAAAATGGTTTTTCCTAACTCAACAATGTTATCCTCCGACATTGTTTTCGAGCGTAAATAATGAGCGAGTTATTCGAGGTTAGTTGAGACATTTATTTTTTATTTTCAAGGTCACACATTATACGGTTGTAGTATCACTGCTCTTGGAATGGCCTTGAGAAGAATGTATTCTCCACAATATTTAACTCTTTAAACGTAATCATTAGATTGTGGATCTTTATGCATTTATATATCTAATAGCAAAATTGAGTAAATGAAATTCGAAATTGTTGGAAAATTGAAAAAATTGAAGATGTCAATGTATGATTTCTCGTCTATTAAAATCATTAGGGGGAGAATTAACATCCAATTTGATTTCTATTTCTTACAAGCGATGCAGGCGATATTTATTTTGCATAAAGATCCGCGGTCTAATAATCATGTTTCACGAAGCTGCTTAATCTTTGATTTTTAAGGGACCCCTGTTCGATTTAAATTTTAGGAACAACTATTATCACATCTGATTTCAATTTTATAAATTTAAAACACGATTGAAATTGATACACCAGAACCAAAGTTTTGTTTATAGCTCGACTTTATATTTACCTTCGATTTTTAAATAATCTACATGCGATGGTAATTAATTTTAGTAACCAATATTGCATTTAGTTAGTATTATGTTTGAGTTTAGAAACTAAATGAAAGCGTTGATATTGAACATTCAATAAAATAGAAATACCGACATCAAAAAGCTGGCTTTTATTTTCCGACCGTCGGCATTTTGTCAAGGGACATCCTCTAGGATTATCTGAGTGAAAAAATCGAGTTTTAAAAAATTTGAAATCGATCGTACAACGGGAAGTCGTGACGCATCGAATTTGGAAACTTTTTATTTTCGTAACTCGTTTTTCACGATTGTGCTATATCGTTACTGTACACTGTACACTATGCATGCCTATACGCGCGTGTCGTTGTATTTGTTCTTTCCCGCGTTTTGAAAATATACAAACCAAACATAAAATCACTTTTCTAAAAAAACATTTTTCTTCGGAATTGTATTCCATCTACCAACATTGTATCACATTGCAACTATTACAGACTACACATTACGTAACGTAGAATGCAATTTATATTGTACGATAAACAATGTAGAATATTTGATGTTGCACAGCGTGTACTACAACATAATGGTAAATACTACAGCATGTTAAATACAACAAGGGATACATCACTGTTATTTATTTACTGAGCAAGCGAAAGAAGCACCCGGCCATATTTAATAGAAAAGCGTAGAAATTCAAATAAGAGCACAGTAGGGATTGAAAAAGGATTCCGCTTTGTTTAATTGAATAGTTCTGAGAATATACAATGAACCACGAAAAAGTATTTGACCGCACTTTAAAACAGTATAACTTTTTTTACGATCGGTCCAAACGAACTGACTTTTTTTGAGCAATTAGATGAATTTTCCAAATGAAATGCAAAAAAGATTCTGAAAAATTTGCAATTGCTAAGAATTATGTAGATAGTAATGAGATAGTAATGAGATAGTAAAAGAGGCACCATTTATAACTTTTTTATTAGAGCCTGTAATGAAAATATAAAATATGCCTTTTCTAGATATATGTTATATCTCCGAAACTAGTGCGCGGATAAAAAAAAGTATCATACGAAAATTGCTGGTCTTTTTACGTACAATAAGATCCCATAATAAAAACCATAGGTTTCCATTTGAAAAAAAAACAAAGCTGACCTTCAAATGACCTTGAAAACGCCGCCCCAATAAAAAACTGATACTGCCCCCCTTTTTCCCCCTCGAAATCCTTGGACACGTGTTTTGCACTTTTTTAATATTTTTCATACTTTTCGAGATGTTCGGCTGCAAAGTTTTCAAATGAACACCCTGTATACAGGGTGTCCCAGCTAACTTGACCACCTTGAATATCTTTGTTGTTTTTAAAGATACGTCAAATGTTCTGAAGGACAAAGTTGAACGGTAAAATGGGGCTCGTACGATACCAAAAAAATGTTTGTTCTTATGTAATTTTTTTTGGAGATATGAAGGTCACCTTCATTTTTTTAAATGGAGTGAGGTATTTTTTAATACATCAATCGATGTAGCTGGACATTCGTTATAAAAAAGTACTAACCTATGTATGTCGAAAAGTTAGTAGTTCAGGTGATATTTCAATTTAAATAATTCTAAAATACCATTGCAGTCGTACTAAGACGTTACAGAAGTAAGTAAACGCTAACGTCTTAGTACGACCGCAATGGTGTTCTAGAGTTATTTAAATTGAAATATCTCCTGAACTACTAACTTTTCGCATACATAGGTTAGTACTTTTTTTATAACGAATGTCCAGCTGCATCGATTGATGTATTAAAGAATACCACATTCCATTTAAAAAAAAATGAAGGTGACCGTCATATCTCTAAAAAAAAATTACATAAGAACAAAAATTTTTTTGGTATCGTATGAGCCCCATTTTACCGTTCAACTTTGTCCTTCAGACATTTGACGTATCTTTAAAAACAACAAAGATATTCAAGGTGGTCAAGTTGGCTGGGACACCCTGTATGTGGAACACCATGTACATATATGAAAAAGCTTTTAAACAAAAGCGCGACTATTCGATGAAATACATTTACTGACAAAAAAATTTTTTCCAACGGTCGCGATCTATGTTTCACAATTATTTTACATTTCGCTTCTGTATTTCTCTATATTACCGGGGTGCGTGAAGGCACAAATAAAACGACGCACACACACACATGTAGATATTTATTGTAACAATATAGTACAATCGAGAAAAACGAGTTACGAGAATAAAAAGTGTTTATACTCCATGCGGGGCAACTTCCCATGGCCCGTTTGATTTCGAGTTCTGCACAGATTATTTATTCAGTGTCGCAATACTGCAGACTGTCCGAAACAATACTGAAAATATATTTCCGCTGCTTCATCTCAGCAGACAAGTCACCGGAGCAGTCTCTTGGTGAACGCTGCAAAATTTAACAATTTCTATGAACTTTCTCCAAACTGTAAACTAATATCACCAGTGAATGAAAACGTCGGTGAGGTAATAAAATTTGATCTAAATCTACAAATGCTTATTAATTAAAAATATATTAATAAATACTTATTAACAAAATAAAAACGTTTCGCATTGATTGTGGGAAGCAGGAATAACGTAAAAATTGATTTCATCCCTTCAAGATTTTGTTAAATTAAAAACAACATTACAACATTCTTGAATTTTTAAGATCTTTTACTGTTTTATCTTTCACCCAACCAATTTCTTCATAAATGCATGAAGACTCGCAGTTTATTAATTAGACAAATTAAATAATTATACACCACCATGAAAATAGTATATATTTTGTTATTACTAAACATCCCCCCAAAAGATATCTTCATTTTATTTAACAATTACTGAAAAAAAGTATTTTTTAATTTCACCAATAATTTGACAGTTGGCGGTGTACTTTACAGGTTCACGTTGCTGCTCCTCGATCGAATTATGTCTGCGTGAGGGAAGTTTTGGAATCGCAGGGTCCCGACAAAGGAATTGTAATCGTTGTTCATTCGGATCCGAAAGAATCTGCGAGCGGAGAGGAAAAAACCGGTTGATTAAAAGGGCGGCTGCATATAGAATTAGCTTTCAGCGAAGTAAAACAAAAGGATTCTATTTCCGGGCAGTTCCTTGTGTTTCACGGAACAATGTTCGCCGAGGAACGGATACTCTGCCCGGGGTAAGGAGAAACGTTTTTCTCTATTTTATTTGAGGAAGGAGAGAAAGAAAAAGAAAACGAGAGATAGGAGCAGAGTCTGAGAGAGAGAGAGAGAGAGAGAAAGTGGGGACGTTTTAATGTGGGTGGGCAACAATAATACGTCACTATGCAATTACGTCTCGATAGTGGAATAATCATTCTTGGGGCGGTTGAATAGGGCATCGAGCTGCAGTTACGCTCTCGACAGAGACAATGTAATGAGTATCAAAAGATAATTGCACCCATTCAACCGAGAAAACTCGTTTCTATAGCGGAGAATAAACGTTGCGTGCACGCTTCTCTTTACAACACTTCTGTGTTTTCCTTTTGCCATCCGGTTATTGGACACGCACCGACACACAGACACCTGCGAATATCTCTTATGCCCGCTGCGGCGAACAATCCGCTAATTCGACAACTGAATCGGCCTGGGGGACAATCGCCGATGCACATCCGTCCCGTTCCAGAATAATTATGCACGCTCGACGCCGATCGCCGCGTTTTTCGCGCAACAAAGAAAACCAACCGACCCGAAATTTCGCGCTCGGTGCACCTCGGTGCGAAGATCGAGTCAAACATGCGAGACGATTCTCCGTTCCCCCGAAAAAAACCGCTTTTTCAAAGTATTCTCTCCGTAATCGTCGCATCTTCTGCAGAGTCACGTTTATAGAAACGGTGCTACATTCTCTGTAGTGTGCCGAACGTAGAGAAGGAGGGACTGAGGGACACCAAAGGTCTGGTATCAGCTCGGGCTTCAAATTCGAAAATCAAAATTTCTTATTTTTCGTTTTTCGTCAATAAGACATTCGCCGTCGCATTCGTCCCGTTCTTCTGATGAAAATGACACCAAACACGATGTAATCACGATTACAATTACTTAACAGGCGATTAAAGCTTCGCACTTAACAGTTACGGCAGAGGTGTACGAATTCTTAGCTTCGCTTGCTGCACGAGTAATCGTGATCGCAACTATGTCGTGTGCAGGGTCATTTTAATCAGAAAAACGAGGCGAATACAATGGTGGAGGTTTTATAAAGAAAAGAGAATTAGTGCGAGTTTCACCGACGCTGGACCATTTGCTCGGTGGTCGACTGTGCTCATCGCTTGACTGGTTCTAAGAGGATTTCCCCGATAGGGTGGGGATACGATTTGGACAGTCCCAGTAGAAATCTTTCCGACAGTTATGGAGAGAATACTAAGCTCGTGGAGGCAGTTACGCAGTTAGCGACGTATTTATTGAAGAGGAATAGCCTAGATTGAATTAGCTGTTGACCTAGACATTCCGAGTGGATCCTCTCTCGAACGGCAGTGGGGAATCAGATGGTGACAAGTGGCTGTCTTGCAGTGTCCACGAAGCATGCATCCGCGAAGACAAATAGGACGACGGTGCTTTCTTTCTCGGACGGTTTACAGCTGGGTCAAATCTCAATAGGACCTTGCAAAACGTGCTGCTCGGTGCACGAATCGGTTACTGGGTCATTTCGAACAGCTGACTGCGACGCACACTTTCCGCGAGCCTGCATCTTTCGCATCAGCAGCTCGCCGAATCCCGCGAAGTCTCTTTCTCGCCAGTTCACCGGAGAGAAAAAAAAAAGCTGGTTATAACCGTTCGAAAGGTTACGAATTTTTGTTTCCGGAAACCTGCACGGCGAAACTGCCGTGACAACGCGACTCGCGAAAGAAATGGGATTAAAAATTGCATGCTGGGCGTAGCGCAGCATGTATGTGGCACATTTTTCGACGATCGATATCTCAAACGAAATTCATAGAGCAGGTCTGCATGCACGAATGTTCGAGCAGCCTTCATTATTTAGTCTGTCGTGGGACAGTAATCGAAATGTAGGCTGTGATTCTTGGGTGAATTGTTTGTTGCGTTGTTTGCGGGATTTGCAGAGTTTCATTTTTGGCGGATAATGTGCGCTTTTTTGTTGATGCACGGAAATTTTGCAGTGTACAGTTTATGGTCGGGGGAGGAGGATAATTTTACGCTATTTTTCAAGCGTCAGCGAAATATTTTCTTGTGGTGCGTGAATAAAAAAAAAAATAGTAGTGCGGCAGCAGGCCAAAGTAGGCTAGTAGGCCTAGAAATGTGCCCGACTGTTAGGTCGTTGGCCTTACTCGACGATCTGATATTTCGTTCGTTGAATAAAACACTGTTCGCGACTGAAAGAATTTTAAAAGCGAGTATTTTTCCCTCCGAAATGATATTTCCGCGTTTCTGAGCGTGGGGTGATGCTATTAGGCTTGCGAATGATTATGCTATGCCAGAAAGCTTCGAGCAAAGATATTAAATTATTAAGAATTGATATCTAATATCTTTTCCTTCTTTTAATAATTTTACTAAAGACGATGTATTGATGTTCAATTTTTTCAATCTATTAAACTCATTATTGTAAATAATGCTTGAATACTGTTCCTTGAAACTGTTTGTCAAAGTCCGACACCTTATACAAATTTTACTGAAATAAACCAATTCAACTTGAGAATTATAGATCTGGAGAAATTATTAAATAATCGTTGCAACGTGTCAATGTAATTTAGACTTTTTGTATTTGTGTTGGTTTAGAAATGATTAGATTTTGTTATTTAGAATGATTTTTTAAAGATTACTGCTTACACTTTAAATTGTCAATTATACATTTTGAAATCTTATTGAATAATTGTTGGTAGGTAATGTGTTAATATATAATAATTTAGATTTTGTGGATTTTTAGCTTGTGTCCTTTTAAAAATTAAAAAATTGTCGGTAGGTGTGCCGATTAATATCTTTTGTAAATTGTGGCAATTTTGAAACATTAACAATCTAGTATTAAAAAATAGTGTACCGTTTTGATAGATATTATTTATTGAGAAATCATGAATACAGATGACAACCAGTGTTAATCCGTGCTATTGTCCCCGTACACTGGCGTATCATCTAAAATAATGTTGTTCGACATAAGCTCCAAAGCTTGGAAAGCTCCAACCACGCCATAGTCATCGATTCTACTACTCTAGCTCTAGTAGGCGATCTCGTGTAATCGGCACAAAGTAAATGTTTGATCTCCGGATCTTAAGTAACCCTAATATTCTTGGAAAACGATCCCATAACCGCCACTACATTCGCTACCTCAATTCCAATCACTTCCAAATAAAGATCTAAAATTTTGAAATAAAAAAAATTTCCTGAAAAAAAATTCTCTTCTAAATCACAATGAAAACGAAAAAGATTATCAATTGAACTGTTTAGTAGCTATTTTAATTTTTTGTGTTGAGAAACGGAATTTTCACAGTTATAGAGAAAACTTCTAATTATTTATACGTAACAATTTAACTATAGGATGAGGACTTCCAAATTAATGCAACTCCCTAATCTTAAGTAATTAATTTAAGATAAAAATAGATGTGAATAGTGGAAGATTGTTCCTAACAAAAAGCACACATTTCAATTAGTAGAAAATAAAAATTTAACTAAAAAATCAAAGACTTAAAGGAATACAAAATTCTAATTACTAGAATATCAAAACTGTTATCTCAATAGTCAACGTCCTTTAAATTGAAGAAATTTTCTATTCTAAAATAAAAAAAGTGTAGCTGAAAAATCATTTTCTAATCTCAATTCCAATTATTTTGGAATACAAGTTTGCTAGGAAAATTGAACAAAAGGTTGTCAAATAAAGAATTGGCTATTTTGTGTAGAGTAAAGTTTTGACAGAAAAATCGAGGACTTTGGAATGAAAGAAGTTTCGCATGAGTCACAGGATATTGTGAAACATTTTCGAGACAAGTTGGACAAGCTTGCCAGTATGGATTTTCCTTGTACATTGTTTTTGAATCCGGAGTTTTCGCTTTTACGTTTAAAAACACCGTCGCAACGATCCCATGGCGGAACTAGCTCCTTCTAAATTGCCTGTGACTAACGAAATACATGCATAGGTATATTGCGTTCGTCAGCAGTATCCCGGCCCATACTGTGCCAACATTACGAGTGGTTTCACTCACTTGTGTAATCTAATTCAAACCCGTAGGGCAGAACTGCATGGAAACGCCATATATCTTAACGCCGCGAAACATACTACGAGTTCATATTTTTCCACGGGGGGTGCCTTAATTAAACACGCTTCGCCTAGCGTAAGGAAATTGACAAACGATTGTCGAGATTGCTTAAAGTATTCTGCTTTCGAACTACCACTAATTGTAAGTCTGAGGACCGAAATCATGGGAACAGTTAACACACTTTTTCAAAAACATGTACTCTATCGAAGAATATACAACTCGCGGAGTTCTTATTGATTTTACTATTAAAAACAGAATTTATCTGCACGTGCAAAATCTTCGTGCAGAATGTTTATTTTCATTAATGAAAAGAAATTGCTAAATATTTGTAAAAAAAAAAGGCATTTGAAACCAGAATTACCCACGCTTCGCCAAACGAAATAAATCGTGTGAACAGTCAACACACTTTTTCGAGAACATACACTATAAAATAATATACAACTCGAGTGATTCTTATTGTTTTTACTATTAAAAAAATACTTTATTTACTTCGAATACCTATGAATGCACGTGCAAAATCTTTGTGCAAAAAGTTCATTTTTATTAATGAAAAGAAATTGGTAAATGTTGGTAAAAAAATGGCATTTGAAAGGAGAATACCACCGTGAAAAGAAACTGTGATTGGACTTCTTCACACCCTGAGAAGTGAACGAATTGTTAGGTACAATGGTGAATTAGATTTAATATTAATTCGTGATTAAAAACGATTTACTGTGCGCATAAACACGCCGCGACTGTCAATATGTATTAAGCACTGCAATTATCCCATTTGCTAGTGTCCACAGCACCCATACGCACGCTCTACGATCATCCTGTTGGCAAATATCAATGTGTATCGCACGTACCGCGATTCTGTGCGGCCATGGGTGATAATTTCGAATTCTCCAAATTCGTCGGTCTCAAAATATCAAATTTTCGACCCCCGGTACGTTCCTGCCGGACCTTTCCAACATTTTATCGAATTAGCAACGTCGGAAATGAAAGATCCAATCATTAATTATTGGTACATACTACTATTTTCGAATATTGATCGATTTCTGCTCACCTATTTTAACAATTTATAAAATCCATCATTGCGAAAGTAAAGGATAATAATAAGAAATTAAATTTTCAGGCTTCGTTAAATTTTTATTCAACTTTTCCACAGCTCTGTAGACGTTCACACAAATGACAAAAATAAAATATGTACATTATAGTCTTGTTAAAGCTTTATTAATGTCGATAATAAAAGAAGCGATCCATGTAGGGTTCTATTAAAATTTGACTGGACTGTCCGAACAATATAGGAAATTATTAATGTGAAATAATAGATATACAACCAATTTTCGATGTTTATTACATTTCCATTGAACCATCTCGATAATGTAAAAGATCGCTCATGCCGATAGTAAAAAGAACGACCCACTTTAGATTCTTATTTAGCACTGAACTGTTTCAATTATGTAGAAGATTTCTAATGCCGAAAATAAAAGAACTAACCTATTCTCGAGGTTCATTCGACTTCCCCCAATTTAAAAGATTACTAACGATGAAAATTAAGCTAATCGAAAACTAGTTTTCCGAGATCTATAATCTATACTAACGGTTGAATTTTCCAACAATGTAGACATTCGCGAACGAGAAAAATAAGCAGCATGACCAATTTCAGAATTCTGTTAAATTCGTATAGAACTGCCTCACCAACGTAGCGGATTCCTATTGTAGAAAATAAAAGAAACAACCCATTTTCGAGTCTTATTAAATTTCGACTGGGATGTCTCTACAATGTAGAGGATTACTTACGAAATAAAAGAAGAGTGCTATTGTTCTAGTCAACTGTTTCAACAATGTAGAAGGTTTCTAACGTCGAGAATTAAATACTCTACCTGTTTCACAGTTTTAGTAAATGTCTACAGAACATTACTAATATGGAAAATAAAAGTAGCAACCTATTGTACGCCAAAAATAAAATGTACGTCAAAAATAAGAACAAACAAGCAACGTTTATGGTTTATTAAACTACCGAATTGTCTCAATAACGTAGCAAATTGCTAATGTAGAAAAAAGAATGTAGTTTAGATTCTCTACAATGTCGAAACGACAGAAAAACCTATTTCGCAGCCCTATTTTTTAAATTAATGATCTCAACAATGTAAAAAATTGCTAATGTAGAAAATAAAAATGTCTCTACTATAAATATCTCGCAATGCAGGAAATGAGTAACTTATTTTTGGAGTTCTATCTTTCCAATCACCTGGCTCGACAATGTAGCAAATTGCTAACGTAGAAAATAAAAAAGGATCTATTTCAGATTCTCTACAATGTAGGAAATTAATAACGTCGAAATGGAAGTTCTATTTTCCAAATTAACTGCTTTAACAATGTAGCGAATTGCTAATGCAGAAAATGAAAAAGTATGTATTTTAAATATCTCGCAATGCAGGAAATGAATAATGTCGAAATGAAAGATGCAACCCATTCTGGAGTGCTATTTTAGACTATCTATGTTAGACTTCAATGTAGGAAATGAATAATGTCGAATGCGCGACAATTAAACAAACTCATGAGTTTAGTTCTATACTGCAATTGTTATAATGCCCCATTCTTTTGGTAGAAATATATTCTACAGTTTTAAACTTGTTATAAAATATATATTTTCAGCGCATGAAATAAATATGTCAGCGTGTATCCATATCGTATACTTCCTTTCTTACCAATGCACGAAACCACCAACGACACAAATAAAAGAAACTAGCTGAAAATGAAATTTTCGAGTCCCCTTGAATTCCTATCTAACTGTTGCAACAATTCACAAGATTGCTAGAAAATAAAAGAACTTAATCTGAATTTCCGTGTCACATTTTTCCTCTGGACTTTTTTCAGCAATTCGCCGGACTACTAACGATAAAAATAAAATAAATAACCTGTCTTTGGTCATGAATGAGTAAAAGGCAATTTCGAAGCTGCACGACGCTTTTCAAAGGAACATCGCTCGTTAACGTGACTGTAAAGCAACTCGGAGAGGAGGTAATACTCCTCGATACAGATATAAGCACTGATTTAGAACGGAAGGAATAGTCTTTCGATTATTTCACCGGGCGCAGTCCGTTTCCCTGCAAAAGGGAACGCGTGAGCTTCGAGCAAGTTTATTCAGGGAAATTTGAAAGGGATCTCGGAAAATTTCGAGAAATAATTGGCCTTATCGTTCGATGAGAATGTCAGCGAGCTGGGCGCAGTCCATTGAAACCGCCGGCTCAACATTTGCACCCCTCTGTCGAAAGAATAGTTAGCAGAAATTTCATATTTTAATCCCAATCCAAATAACCGGCGAAACAATTTAAATAATTTCACCTGTTAATTGATTTACTCATTAAACATTACGCACTTTGATTTCGATGACAATCCCGCTGCCAATCACGACCAAAAATTGCCAAACGCAGTGTTTCAAAATAATCAGAAACGGCAGAGATTTGTTTGAAGTGTTTTTCGCTGTGTTTGCAATTATGAGGCTCGCTTGTGATTAAAATATAATTATACTGATGTTTCAAACGGCGCAAAGACTGTTACGAGTTCATTATTAAAGAATGTCGTGCGCAACGCATCTGCACATGTGCGTTCAAATGTGTGCGCGTACGTGTGCCCGAGTGAGTAGTGAGTATGTGCACACGCGTATGTGTGGGCGAGGTCATTTCACCGTCCGAAAAGATATTAAAAAATTTAATTTCAAAGATTACTGTTGCAGAGATTTAATTTCATTTTCGCAAATCCGATTTTTCACTCTAGAAATAAGCTCGTGCAGCGTCCAATTTAGAATCGGGGGACTACATACTGAATAACCCGAGCTCTTTCACGGCGCGGCGTTTCTTGCTTTGTTACGCCACAATTGCTCCTAACTGCTAACTAGTCTTCGTTATACATCGTGCCGACATTTATTAGACGCGATAACGATAATTCCTTCTTTTTTTGTTTTCGCCGAATTTGTCCACCGCGGAATTAGTTGAACAGGATTTTAACCGGGGCTTCTAAGTGGAAATTAATTGCACTCGTTACCGTATAAAAAAGAAAATGTTTAATATCCTTGAAAACTCTGCGAGTAAAGAACGCGATCCAATATGTATAAAAATTGCGACAGTAAATTCCGCTGTAATACTGCGCCGCTCTGCACCAACTTTCGCCATTAAATATTAAAGAGAATTTTCTGTAATGGATGAAACGCTCCTCGATAGTTTTTAACGCTTCCCCGGCGAAGTTTACACAAGGAGCTGCAGTTGGATCATTAATATGTATTGAAAAAGGTATAGCCTTGCTTTTGTTCATAGCAATTTACCCCATGCTAATGGAAAGTTCGGAAAGATGGAGCCCAAGATGGGTCGTTGAATTTGCAGAAATTAAATTGGTTTCCATGCGATGATTAATATCGTGTTCACCTCCGCAGCCATTCTACAAAACGGTGACTCCAATGTTTTATCATGTTCCCTGTGCTACATGCAATTACTAGTCATTATTAGCGGGTTTTATGCATTTATGATATAAAAATGTGCAGGTGTCATTTAATTAAGAATTTAAAAATACTCTCGTATAATTTTCCAACTACACTGTCCAACAGCCAAAAAGTATTTCGATTCCCACTATGCGATTCTTATAGAGTTTTTCGCGCTGATTCCGAATCTGTCCTTAATTTTTCTCCTATACGTACAGTTTTTGAGAAAATGGAATTTAAGAAAGAAAGACATATTTTTCAACTTTGAACAAATATTGTGATGTTATTATAAAAGATATTTAATTGTTCTTTACAGCAAAAGATTCCTTAGACTTTCCCGAATACAGTGATATATAATATTAATACATTTTCCTTTGCAAAAATGTTATCCGCGGCTTTGTTTAGATAATTGTTTAGACCAATCAGAGCGCGACCTATACACGAATTGGCACAGTCGGTCCGGCACGCCAACTGTCTATTGGTCGACTGTGCCAACTATCGTTTAGGTCGCGCTTTGATTGGTCCGTGTTTTTCGTTAATAACTTCTAAACAAAGCCGCGGATAACATTTTTGCAAAGGAAAATGTTGCTTCACATGACGTCAGGAACCTCCCATTTCCGGCTGTTGAAGGAATTTTGGGACACCCTGTAGAGTGTTGTTAAGTGTGATACGTTTGATAATGTCAAATCAAACGTCATAAAAATGTTATTGACAACAACAGCCTAGGCCCGGTAGACCGGGAGGGGGTTGTGATCAGCCCCTCCGAAACCAGGTCCACGAGCACGGTAAGATCGTAAGGATCAAACCGGGGCCGTTAGCCAGGCGAGGCCGGCGAGAGGGGGCTCAACCGAAAATTGCCCCACTACTAACGGAGGAAGCAGTGGGGCAGAGTATAAATATTGCGAGTTGACTGTGCGAAAACAGAATAGAGAGGTCCGTCCAACCAGCAACCTAAAAATATTATACCATAAAATCTTGTATGAAACAATAAAGAGAACAGTCTGTTGCTAACAGATATATTTAACGAAGAGTCAAAATTTGAACCTCGATGTTGTAATAGTAGTTGTAATAAAAATTATTGATTTAAAATAGAAAATATGCATTTTTGAGACGTGTATTAAGAACATAAATTTTCATTTAACGGATTTGTTGCAACTCTGGGAACAAAATTTGATATTGCATGAAAGCCCACTGTCTAGTCATTATTGGAGTCGCGATGGCGATCGGGAACAGCTCTATTTTCGGTGGAATTATATTTCTATTTAAATCCGTGGTTTCATAAACGTGATGCCTTGTATTTTTTGAACGAGCTCGAATTTCGAAAAGTGATGACTTAAACCCCCGCTAATTTTGCATATAGTACGTCATGCGGGCAGTCATTTTTAACCAAATCCCGGATATTCACCGGAAAATCAAATGATTTGGAACGATGCGTTAGCAAAGAATACAGCCGATTAGAAATTTTTGAACAAGTTCAGCTTACAAACAATTTAAAAATCAACAAAATGATCTGTACATATTATATTACATAATACAATCATTAATTTTTATCAAAATCTGGAATATCGACTGGGAAAAGCGACGTTATTGCATTAATGAGCTCTGTATTTTATGAACTAGTTAAAATTCGACGGAGTGATGGCTTAAACTCTCTTTAATTTGATGTACATATAATATATTATACGATAATTAATTTTTATGATACCCAAATATCGATCAGAAAAAGTGACCAATCTAGAATAATGCATTAATGAAGCAAACAGCTGTTAAAAATTGTTATATTAACTAAGTATTTTATAAACTAGTTAAAAATCGACAAAGTGATGACTTAAACTGCCTCCAAAATTTTGTAACCTCTACCTCCTCTGCCCAATTGTTTCATTTCAGTTGAATATCAACCCATTGTAAAAGTAAGATGAAAAAAAGCAAGTTATGCTGGAAGCAATGAGGAACGATGGCTCCAATATAATTTTAAGCTCACGAATAATAGGGAAAGCAAAGCTTCGCAGCCAAGGGATCCTACCTACAATTTTAAAATGCAGTAACAAAATTATTGAAAAATCCAGAAACTATCTGAACACTCAAAATAACAATTAGGAGTAATATTTTTAATTTATTGCTTAATATACTATATTTATATTCGTTTGCTACTACATATTATTATGGGGGACAAATTAAATTCATCAACTGATACTATTATTATGCGACACAGGGAGTATCAAAATACGTATATGTACTATCTTACTAATACGATGCAATCAAATTCCCAGGATGTTTCGAACACTTTTTTTCTTCTTCTAAAGATTAGGAAAACCAATAAAACTTAGTGGTTTCATTTCAAGTGAATTATTATATTGCATGTAAGTGTATTACAAAATTGTTGACGATGAATTACGATTAGCCAACCGTTAGCCATCGATTTCTAAAAAGATTATTTCTTACAAACGCGTTTTGTTCATAACAACGTAAACAAGTTACGCTATGAACTGACGTACTATTTAATCTTTCTAATATGTATTCGCTTACAGATTCACTTGTAATTAATTTGGGCAACGTTTTTATTTACATAAAATTTTTCCCCAACTCTGGTATGAACATAGTCTTGAATCGATACGAAGCAGTGGACTTTCCCGATTTTTGTCGATGGTTCGCGACGCTGTGCGACGTTTTGAAATTGTCTTGAAATGCAAATTTCGTCGCGCTTAATTACCGACGGTTTTATTCCGCAGTATTGCGAGTACGTGCCATCGATACCGTACTGCGATATAATGCGGCGGAGATACGCGCAGCGTCTGTCTGTAATTGTAGAAGGTTGCTTTCCGCGTAACAAGATAATCGGAGCAGCATCAATAATTTAATAGAGTTCAGGAAGCTCAGATGTTCTCGGCGGGCTCAATTAACAATGCGTTATCTATTAATAGGTGTCGCATCGATCTAATCGTCTGGTTTCTTCCGACGATTCGCGCGATCAGCTTGAAATCAAAAACGCGTCCCGGAAACGGTGATACTTTTGCACGTGGATGAAATCGAAATTTCCATCGGCGGCTTAATTCGACAATTCGATTCGGCGGATCGAGTCTTAAGTCGAAATGACGTCATCGTCGTTGACGACGCCGACGTCAATTACTGCTACTACCTTTACTACCGTACCGCATTTGCATAAACAGCCACGACTCAATCTCTATGCTAATCGACTTGTTCAAGTCCAAAAAGTACCTGCGTTAAGTACGCATACCTGAATTCGCGCATGCATATGCATACACGGGAAACGCGGTGCAGGAGCGCGCGCGCGCCCGCGCGGCTGGGTCGCTTTTCTTCCTTTCATATTTTTGTTTATCTTAGCCGCGCCGCCGATGCTCCGTTTCGAAGTGCAACCGCAGCCGTCGATACACCGAGTGCATATTCATAAGGCTTAACTCGCCGCGTTGCGTTCGCCGCGTTTGAATTTTAAAAGGCGCCGCTCTCGGCGCGAGCGTCGATCCACCATTTTATCAAATTAATCGACATAATTAACTTGCAGACTTGCCGCGCGGTCGTTCGACGGAATCCTCGCCGACGGAGCAGGAAACTTTATTGGAAACCCGGGACAAAAGGACCACCAGGCGGATCAGCTAATTCTTGATAAACGGATCGAAGCCGACGCGCGACGATGCGAACCTCGCGATCCACTATAAGACTTAAGCGTGCGTATTCCGTACTTTTTCCTATACATATCGAGAGATAATGCGAGTATCGCCGTCGACCAGCCCGACACTGTATTTTTCCAGCAGCCTGCTAATGCGGATGCTTCGTCAACAGGATTAGCATTCACGTCGAATCGAATTAATCGCGAGTCCGGCTGTTCGAGCTCTAGCGCATAATCGTATCTTTTCGAACTTATGCCATTCCGCGTCGACGTTTGACAATTCGGCTGTTTACCGTGTGCTCGAAATGCGAGACCGATCGCTAGTCGGGCGAGACGCGCCGACAGTAAAAACCGATTAAACTGTACGATAGTTGGGCGTCGCTTGATTGACGATTTTTTTATAAATTAACGGTTCGACGGGAATTCGCGAAATTTCTACCACGTTTGGATAACATTGCGAGGAGTGCGTGCAAAAATGTACAGCTTCGGAGATCAGTTGTTATTAATTTGTTCATTCTTTCTTCTTTAAATTAATTAATTCTTTGCTGAATTATTTGTTCCGGGGCCTTGTCGCAATTCGTACTCGATTTTTCCACCAAACGACCTGATTTCTTTTTAACCAACTAGAAGCATTGGTTTACGAAATGATATGCAAGAAAGATTTTTCAGAAATTATAATTTACAACTTTTTTATTTGGGCCCTTAAAGAAGATTTAAAATACATGTTTTCGAATAATCAAGGATAGGGATTATGGTTGAAGGGAAGCAATAATATCTGGATTACTAGAAAAATATCACACACCTGCTGAAAGCTCGCCTTCTAAAGGAAAAAAGCTTCATTCCACACCGTTTCGTTTCGTTTCAGACCAAGATGTTCTCCTAAGAAGATACTCCCAACAATAAAGAAAATTCACCCAACAAAACGTTGTGCATTCTGTGAAAAAAATAATTAACGTAAAGAGACAAGTTATTTTTACAGAAATTGTGATGTTGCGTTAGATGTGGGTCCATGTGTTGAGTTGTATCATACACAAGAATAAATAAGCTCATTTCTAAGCACAAGAGAGAGAGAGAGAGAGAGTCTGAAAATATTTTAGATTTTTTTCTTACATTGCAACTTACTCTAGTGAAGATCTTGCGAAATACTACGTCCGTGTCGTCGTACGAATGGCATTATTTCGCGGGATATCTCGTCCGCGGCGTTGAACGAACAACATTGAATCGCAAGATACCTCGTCCGTGGTAGCCAAGGGGTTAATTATACCAAAAGTCGATGATATTGTCCGGAAGCATCAATTTTGGACAACCCGTTAGCACAGAAATTTTTGCAGGAGGAAGAAGCAATCACAGCTCAATAGAAAATCGACCTGTGAACTTGAAACTTTTTGCACAGCTTCTCCAAAGTATCGACTACCCATCACCCAATTTCCACAAATCTCCATTGGTCCACTAGCCAACAAAAAATCCCGAAATTCACGCGTCACGTCAAATAAGCCGTCGCGATAGCCGAGGTAAAAAGGCTTTGATGGTTGGTGATCAGTTAATTATTTGCAGGTTACGGTGTGCCTGTCGCTCTAATGAGAAAAAGGGGGCGCCGCGCCGGTGCGGTGTCCGCCAGGAACGGAATAGTTCATCCCCTAATCGAGAGGGAAGACGTCCCTAGGTGGCATAGTGCGCGTTCCCCGGTTTACGATCGAGCCGTTGCCATAAACCAACGATTTATCCGTAACAACTTGTTAATCGACGGTCTCGCCGTCGATCTCCCCACGCGAAGTCTCTCTGCAATTAACGCCTTACCTTCCTGTACGAACAGGCTAACTAAAAGAAAAATCGTGAGGAGAGAACGATTGAGGAAATCGGAAATCGAGGCAATCGGTTCGGCCGGCCGCGTCGGCTCGAATTGATCTGCTTATCAGGATCGTATAAATCGGCGATAATCAATTTGCTGGGGTCGAGGTAGTACGTGTCTGTCGGTGGGTCCATTCGCGGGCATAGATCGGCAGAGGACAACGTCAACGCCATTAGCATCGACATTAGCATTAGCATTAGCATTAACGCCGACACCGGCAGCAACGTCATCCTCGGGATCGTCCCCTCTGTTCGCCTGTTGGCGCCTGCATACATATATCCACGGCAAAACTGCTCGCTCTTCGTTCCGACGGACCTTCCGTCCGTTCCGTTCCCTTTACCCTTCCTCTTCCCAGCCGTGATTTATATTGAACACGTCTAATACCATGTTTGCCCCGTGTAGACTCGGCCCAATAGCCGCGAAACCTTTCGCATATGGAATCCGACCGGCCACACGAAATATGGCCTGTCGCCGGTGCTTCCTTCGCAAAAATAACCGAAATATGCCCGTCCGAACTTCGACAACTTATTTCTATTTAGCATCTGCCGTTTCAGCTACTTTTAGCCACTTGTCGCATTTTAACGAGTCACGCTCGTTGTAAAGATTTTCAACGAAGCCTAACAAACATTGGATTGGGAAGGAAGTTCGTGGCGTTTTCAAATTGAGAATCGAGGATAAAATTAAGGTATTTATTCATATTGTCAGCTTAAAGAATACTATAACACTTATATTGAGATAGTTTAAGCCGCTTTTAATTTCCCCCTCAGGCGGATAAATTTCGAGAGAGAGATTTCGTGCACGTTGAGGCACTTCATACATATTTTTCAATGACATAATTCACTTGTCACTTTGTCACTTTCCTTGCGGGGGTGCGATATGTCTGTTCTATTGAACACTCGAGTTATTACTCGAGAAAGGCAGAAAGTAAAGAACAGAATAGAAAATACGTTATTGAATAAATCTATTAAGATCTGAATTTTAGCTTTCAATTTTAATTTACAAACGCTACGAACTTTCGTTCCAATATGAATGTTACGTCTTTCTTTTTCAATGAAATCAAATTTGATTCGTTTGTAATCAATATTTAAGCATAATAATAAATGTAGCCACAGAATAAATACAAATCTGTTTTTCTCTTCTACGACATATTTGGGGATAAAGACATTCTAATCACTGTAACTGCATTAAATGTTTATATTTTGAAATGATTTGTAGACTGCTGTTTTTATTAATTTTCGTACGTGTTAATTCTTCTATGTGGACTGAGGACCTTTATACGAAATCAAAATTGTCTGCATCTGTTGCAAGAAACAGCAGACATATTAAAGTCTCTTTAATGATCTTAAGATGTTCAAAATAATATAATGAGATTCTCTGATTCTTTTAATCTTTTTACCATACTGCATGAACTCATTTTCGCCACAAATACATAAAATCCGCAGTCTACTTACTCTCCTGTGTAAAAGGAAGAAGCACACAGCCATACTTAAAAGAAAAACGTAAGAGATCAAATAAGAACTCAGTAAGTTTTTTGAAAAAGGATTCCGCTGTTTAATTGAATAGTCCTGAGAATATGTGTTATTGCGGATTATCTACTACTTTAAATGCAATAAATCAATATCATTGTACAATACACAATTTCTACATAAAGATATTGTTTGTCATTATATCTTATAATTATACCGGGTGCTTCTTTCTTTTGAACAGTAGTGTATATGTATCGGGATTGTTGATTTCTATTTATATGTATATGTTCTAGGAGTAGACGAAAAAAATTCTATGAAATTCTAATTTGGTCGAATTTTTTTTGCACTCAGGAGCGTGACCTTGACAATGTGGGAGATATTCAAATATACTTTATTATATAAACACAATTGTTATTTATGAATGATAATATAAATGTATTTCAGAAGTAAACAGAGTCACATGAAAAATGAGAATACATGGGTTTTGACAAAACGATATTTGTATCGTGAAGGAACGATACTCTTTTTTTATAAGTAACTTGTAATCTATATACAGAGTGATTGATTTAAAAAAAAAACATATGGAGCAAATCTATTTACAGACAATATAATGCCAAGGTCAAGGTCACACGAGCTGTCTCCCACAAACGCAATATTTATCCTATTATTACTAGATTGCAGATTTTGAGCATCTACGACACAGACACGCGTAGATATGAAACTGTAGCAAGATTAGACAAATATATAGGAACCTCTATATTTTATTTGGGAACATATTACAATTATTATTGACAAAAAGAAAATTCCATTTGACTCCTGTGGCATGCCGTAAGTTTTTATTTCGCACAGATACCCGCTGTGTAATCATTACTGCTGATGCGTTGACGTTTCAGATTGTACGTGTACAACAAAATTTTGGAGGATTGGCAGTGGCAGTAAGTCACAAAGGATTAGGTGAACGTTTTTCCACGGGAGAATGCTCTCGAAAGCATTTTTGCCGGACTCGGTCATCGATCAAATTAAATTTTTACGGACTTTTGATAGAAAAATTCGTTTATTATTATTTTTTGATACGTTGAAGTTTTAAATTATATAGAGTGGAGAGGATTGGTAGCGATAGTAAACGTCAAAGGCTTAGCCGAACAGCTTTTCATGCGCGAAATGTTTTCCAAAGCATTCCTGCTCGCGATTTAGTCACTGGTTTAATTAAATTTTGACAATGTTTTGATAGGAATGTTGAATTATTATTACTTTTTTTTTTTTTTTTATTGAGAGAGATTGACCGTCATAGTAAATGTCAGAGGCTTAGACGAATATTAGACGAATAACATTTGCCGATATTTGTTGAATTGTTATTGTGTCTTAATGCATTAAAGGTACATTACGTTATTTCTGGTGGTACAATTTTTCCACGAAATAGTTTATTTATTCTTCCGTTTATAAACAGTCCATTCGGGGTCTATTGATTTTTAAAGTGCTTTTATGGTGGTTCATATATTCTCCGATTCTTATTTATGGATGCAAAATTTAAAATGTTTGTGAACCATTAGATTATACATGTAAAAATGCAGAGAATTGTTACAGATTGTAAATGATACAGCATTTCTGCTGGATTCGCGCATCGATTGAATTCAACTTTAACCCCTTGCACTCGGAGCTATTTTAACTCGAAAATTAAACATTTCTTCCGACCTAGAATAATTCCATTGTACATGATCTTTTTGATTTTATGGATATGAAATTCATATAATATCTCATACAATACTGAAATGTGTAGTAATTGGTTAGATCAAAATATATTTAATAATGTAAACAATATTTTGAATAATGGTACAGCCATTTTTAGTCGTGACTCTGAGTCACCATTCGAGTGTAAAGGGTTAATAGAAAAATTGAACTATTATTATTTTTGTTTATGCGTTCGGGTTCTATACATACGGTGACCCGAATTAATATTTGAACGCTCTAAAAAAGACGATAACTTTTTAAATATTGTATTGGGTTGGCAAGAAAGTAATTTCGGTGTTTTAAGGTGAAATAAACCCGAATTTCTTTATTCAAGCGTTGAACTTTAATCAATAAAATATATTTTCTTATTTATTCTTTTTGGCAAAAGATCATCGAACAAAAGGGAGAATATCTTATTCATTAAAGTTCATTGCTTGAATAAAATACTTGGGCTCTATTCCACCTTAAAATACCGAAATTATACTTTCTTGCCAACATAATACTATACGATTTGAACGTTTTTGGGAAGCTGAAGCAATTAGTTTACTACCGGATGTAAAATGCAATTTTTTCAAAAATTGCAGTAGGTCGGAATTGTAGAAAAAATACTAAAAGTTGCATTTCACAACTTTTTTATGTGGGCCAATATTGAAAATTAGGAAAATATGGTTTGTAAATCTGTGCCAATAAAACATATACTGAAAATCAATCAATTTAATGACGTTTTCGGCGCAACTGTTTCGATCACTTATTAAATCTAGCAATTTTGCAATAAACTTTTTTTCTTTCCTAACGTTTCGGTTCAGTTCTGAACCTTTTTCAAAGGAAAAAATTATATCTACAATAAAATATAATTAAATACAGTAAAATAGAATAGGTAATTTGAAAATGAACCAACCAGGATGTTAATACATACTTGCTAACGTAAGGATCCACCGTTCTTAAATCAATATACGGCGGTAAATTTGAAAACGTCCAACGATGTTATACACAAGCTGTTACACTAGCCACAGAGGGTAGCTTTACAAATCGGCATTCATGATGTCAAACCAGATAGAAAGAATGTACTTTCTATTTATCTGCAGGAGAACAGGTTGTAATATAACCTTACAAAATTGTTCAGTAATGCTGCGTAGATGCAATTTTTTCCTTTAAAAAAGGTTCAAAACTGAACCGGAACGTTAGGAAAGAAAAAAAGTTTACTGCAAAATTGCTAGATTTAATAAGTGATCGAAACAGTTGCGCCGAAAACGTCATTAAATTGATTGTTTAACATTTACGATCGATAGTCGGGATTATTTTATACTGAAAATTTCGTGAAAATCGGTCGACGTTGCAATGAGCTACAAACGTTTAAAGATGATAAAAATTACTCTCTCTAACTCCAATAAATCTAAGGATTCCTACATCTTTCAATGTCTGTCGTATTTTCCCGCATCAACCGATTTCGCTGAAACTTGCACAGTGCACATAATTCACACAGATCTACAGAACGTATTTTTTGAATGTTCAATATAGGCCCACATAAAAAGGTTGTAAAACACAACTTTTAGTATTTCTTCTACAATTCCGAACGACTGCATTTTTTTGAAAAAAATTCTTTTCACGTCCTGTAGTAAACTAATTGCTCTAGCTTCTCAAAAAAGTTCAAACCGTATAGTACAATTAACATTAAACAAATCATTTCTGCTCAGTTTAGGTGCCAGCTTGATGAAACAATTTACGAATTTTTGATAGAAAAATTGAGTTATATAATTAATTAATATTATATTGTTCTAATAGACGGAGGTGCTAGATTATACAAATGAAGCCGATTGACAGAGATAGTAAGTGACAGAGGCTTATTGAAACAGTTTTCCATTAAAGAACAGCGTTTTCGAAAACCTCCCCGCCGGATCCATCAGTCCCTGATTTTTGTTTGTCTCACGAGAGCTCAAAGGTCTCATGAAAGGAGAATTCGACTGTCGTAGCAAAGACAGAGGAAATTAAAACGCTACACAAACGATATTACTGTTTGACACAGGCCTGTCCTATACATACATATACAGGGTGTTCACGCTCTGACACTAGCCAGCGTTTTTCTTGCAAATAGTAAACACTAGAAAGAAATGAAAGAGGAAAAGTTATATTGCGTCTTGCAAGCAATGTAATAATGTAATGGTTAGGGATGGGATCAAGTACCTCGCAAACAGGTTCGAACTTTGACTGATTGAATTCGAACTCTCTGTAGTATCTATAAGTACTTCGAAAAACGGAAATAGTACTCCTAAGTATACTCGAACCTATGCCAGACACTTTCGAACCTTTTACAAGTACTTTGGTAAACGGAGATAATACTTGCAAGTATATTCGAATCTTGGTCGAACAGATTCGAAACTTTTATGAATATCGTACCGGAAATTCTCTGATTTTTCTAATCATTATTTTTTCTTTACCTTTAAAATCAATTATGTGGTCCTCTAATGCATAATTTAATTCGACATGTAAAACTATACTTTCATAATATCTATCGGAAATATTATTCTTAAATAGTTACGAATTTAATAAAGAAAGTGCTTAAAACGTAGATACTTATGTAGTTCTGATATCCAAGATTCAAGTAATACTTGTGAAACATTCGATCCCTTTCAACTTCAACATCGAAGTACATACTTATAAGTATCTTTTCGAAACTTATTGTAAGTACTCATTCCGAGGTTCGATATCAGTTTGTATAAAATGAATACTTTTCAAATATGAAAAATGAAATCAAACTTGGTTATTGAAATTGACTCGGATTTGTGAGTACATATTGCACTCGATGCCATCCCTAATAATGGTCATACTGTTATAAATAACCTTCAATTTCCTAAATGGAATGGTATGCATCTTTTTCTCTCATATGAAAGCGTGTGCCAGAACGAATTCGTTCGTATACAACACATTGATCTTCAAGGTCACACAAGATCAGAAATGTTCATTCTGAACAAGAGAGAAAGACCTAATAAATACATACATATAATAAATACATAGTTTCCATTAAAAACGTTGAAGGTCTCCTTCATTCCTAACAAAACAATGCAGAGAAAAAAAATTACAGAGACTGTTACCATATATTGCTTGCAAGAAACAGTAGAAGACAAAGAGTCAGCTATTATATGCGTTGGGATAACTCAGGAGATGAGTTTTCTTTCTTCACAATTTGGAATTTGAATTTGCAATTAGAATTACAGTGGCTGCGTCAATTGGGAAAATTATCGTTTGGTTCATACTGTTGATCGAGTTGATCGGTCAGTGTCAATCATGACACTTCAGCTAGATTCAATCAGAATCTAGTGCACGGTTTGACAGAGAAGCATTCGGCCGTCTTGGCATTCAGTCAGCAGTCAACGACGGGAAATGATTAGGCCTCTGTTGAATCAACTGTTCGAGTAAACGTCGTGCAATTTAATGCTGTTGTGGCTAAACCGTTTTCGAAATTAATGGCTCCTTGATACGCTAATGAATTGGTTGTCTCTTGTCTCCGAGTAGACGTAGAATCCATCTTTCAGTTTGAATTGTGAAATAATAAAAGTGGTACAATGAAAGAACTATTCGAATTATGATTCAGATTTGATCGTTTTGTAACGTAACAATTTTGCTTAAAGAATTTCCAGGATTAATACATTTATAATTTGTTTAACTGATTGGTTACTGTTTCAGAAATGCCGGAGAATCGTGAGTTCCCATTTTCAATTTCGAGATAACCGATTGGGATAATTATTACATTTATTATTAATTTATAATTGTTTAACTAATTGATTACTGTTTCAGATTTTCCGGAGAATCGTGAGTTCCTATTTTCAATTTCGAGATAATCGATTGCAACAAAGAAGCAACGATTTAGATAATTACTATTTAAGCAAATCATTCTGTAATTCAACACCGTTGTATCTGAGTAATTTTCGAAATTAACTATCTCGCGATGACAATAAAATAAGTGAGCGCGACAAAAAAGTAAGAACGTTTTAGTTCAACAATGTTTGAACGAAAATTTAAACAATCTTGAGAATCAATGTCTTCTGCTGCGATTAACTGAATGATCTCTCAGAGGAAATACAGAATAATTTGAGTAATGCACACAACAAGCAAGTCAAAATCATCTACTGTTTTAAACGTGCTATTAGCATGCTGATATTCATGTTAATAAACTTTTACGTTAGATCACCAATACCGTTCTTGCTGTACTAATAAACACAATTGAGATACCGCAGAGGCGTCCTTTTTGTACGAACCTGGAACAAAAATAACGGACGTCCATTAAACAGAATTAAAAAGACTTTTTATTCTATTGTACATACATTTGATTGCAACTATTCCAGTGATGGATAATTTATTTAAAACTGTGAGGCAATGATTAAAAGAAGTTTATCTAATCCCTTGAACTCCAATTGTCTTTACATTTACAATGATTAAAACTTCTTCCTCTTTGTCGTTTATAATTTACCAGTATAGAAAAGGAAAATTTATATTGTTTGTATTCCTGTATTTTCATTAATCCTTTACATTGATTACTAGACTGCGGATCTCTATGCAAAATAAAAATTGGCTGCATCGATTGCAAGAAATAGGAACTAAATTGAACGTTATTTCTTCCCTTAATGATTTTACTGAAGGAGAAATCATATATTTACATCATCAATTTAAAAAATTTTTCAACAATTTTGAATTTTATCTACTCAATTTTTTGCTACAAATACATAAAGATCAGCAGTCTAATGATTACACATAGAGAAATAGAATTCTTTCAGAGAGAAATCATTTCAGAAATTTCAGAAATAATTCCAAAACATTTCACAGAATTTTATTTCAGTTTTACCCCTTTCATACCCTTCTTAATTTTACCCCTAAATTCGGTAAATTTGATTGTCTGTAAACGTTGTCCTCATATTGAAAAACAATAATTCGTGACCGAAAGGGTTAATTGAAATTAACAGTATATTTAGTACCTTTCTTGAGAATTTTCATCAAAAGTTTGACTCAATATCGTGTGGAGAAATATACATATATTATTATAATTTATTATTAATAAAGGAGAAATATATTAATGAAGAGCATATATAAATAAAGGGAAATGTATTAATATAAAGCTATATATTAATAGATATTACAAAATAGTATAAAAGTAGACGTCTAAGTTCAAAAGTATGTTAATAAGTAATTTTGAAAAAGGATTTTATTTGGAGAATGAATTTGAATATTAAATAATATTAATCAAAGGAAGCGTCAAACATGGGATCTATAGCGGCATATGGGGTTGGAAAAAAAATTCAGTGTCAATAAACGGAATAACGAATGCAAATAAATATACATATTGACATTTTAAATGAAAATTTGGAAGTGTCAACTTTTAAAATGGATCTCGACGAGGAATCAGTTGTAACTGGACACAACAATTCGAAACATGTCAAAAAACGAAACATATTTCATAAGATTGAGAGAATCTCATAGAAAATTTATGGTTTTATTTAATTTAAGGATAACACACACACACACACGAAGAAACCCATCGTAGTGAAATAGGTTTTTCAACAAAATCAAATTTCTACAAACTGATAAAAATTATTACGAATAATTAATAAATATCAACCATACATTTTATGAATAGTTGTACAGTATCATCGGGTGAGGAAAATGTTGTGTCTATCTAAACTTTTATAGAATTCCGATTAAATGATAACTCTAATGTATAATCGATATTGCTATTTATTACATTTCATGAAATTCCACTTTGCTTATTTCAATATTCGATGAAGTTTCGAGTCGTTAAAATTAATCGTTAGGTTTCGCTGACTATTCGTTAATTATTAAACCTATCCACTTAATTCCATGTACATGAGATTTTAGGCAATATTGATCGAATCAAACACAGTAATGTAATTATTCATTACTAGATTGAAAATTTTAACGCATTTATGAGAAAATGGGCGAGTAAAAAGCTCATTAGAATTTCAGGGTGTCACACTATATGTATATGTATATTATCACCAATACTTGTTTTAATTTATTTCTATAGTAGATTGCAATCGACGCAAAATATTTTCATTAAAAATGCATAGTTGTATAATAATATTAGCTTTGCATGAATCCAAAATACAAACAGAAAAATGTGTTTAATATTTCTCGCAACGATAACTAGCTGAAATGATTTAATTTTTAGTCTTTAAGATACGCCGACTGATCATTATTAAACCTGTCCTTTTAATTCCGTCTACGGGACAAAAACTGAATAAAAAGTGCATCGCCCTCCTCGGCACGTAATCACCTGACCTTTCCAATTTTAATTTCAAAATTGATTGCGTCAAAGAAGCAACAGCCGGAGCAATATCAAGTCGTAAAAAGCCGAGTGGGGATGTCGTCGCGTGGACAAAACCGTCGCGTCGGTCGTCGACGAGCGCAGTCCGGTTAAATTTTGTATAAAGAAGAAAATTAATAATTTTGATGCGTTCGCGAGCGAGCTTGCACGTCACGCGAGCTATCCGGATCGGATCGAATCGAATCCGTTTTCCCCGCCCTTGTTAATGAATAATTTATTTTGATTCATACGCTGTCAGAAACAAATATCGCGCGCACCTGTTTTCTCATTTCCTTTTAATTCAATTTGTATTATACGCCCGGGCTTTCATTCTTACCGTGTCGTTCTACGTGTATGTGTGCACGCGCTCACGCGTATTTGTATGTGTCTCATTCGAAGAGAGAGAGAGAGAGAGAGAAAGGGTGAATGCGTTTACAACGTCATTGTGTCTACGGAATATCACCAGATATTTTTATTGTTCCGAGATTCATTGTGCCGGGCACACGAACGTGAAACGCGGCTGTTCGAGGGTAAAGTGCAGCTGATGGTCGCTCGAACGTGACTATGGAAGATTGAAGTGTAACGGACGGCATTTCGAACGTAACTGACAATTTTGTGTTCTGGTTTTTCGACCAAACGACGACTCCGCGGACACCTTCCCCCCTTCTTCCCCTCCTGGTTCGAACGCACACGCTGGCAAGATTTTTTACCCTAAACATGCGGTTTACGCATGCACTCGACCGAACATGTCGAGTCGAAATTCATGCGTCATCGGTCAAAATAGTTCCGACTTCACCTGGTAACCGTGAACATTTTTCATTTCGCGAACGGGATACGAAGAATCGTGATCTGGATTATGGAGAGGAAAATTTCAATGTTTCTAGAATACTACTAGACTGTTACGTGAACATACGTATGCAGTATTTCCGTAGAATGGTATCAGCGTCGCCATATCAGAATTGATTGGAATTGAGGAGAAACAGTTAACCTCTCTCTCTCTCTCTTTGCCAGTCAGTGTCGCCAGAATCGTCCAAAACTGGTCTCCTCCTTTTCCCCTTCCACTATCACATTCCAGCACCACGCGCGCATACTCCAGAGTTGGGCATTAAGCGATTAAAATTTTAATCATGATTGATTGATTAATGTGTACGATGAAGAAAAGAACTCGTCGAAAAATCGACTGATGATGTTAATCGTCAATCGTTGATTAAATGAAGAAATCGTCGGAAAATCGGCGATTGATTTAATCGATTGATTTAAAATCGTCAATCGCCAAAGCACGTAAACAGAGTTTGTGTTATAGACCAAATGACAATACACCTAAACTCAGTTTACATTTGTTTCAGTGTCCATACAGTTTTGATTGCGTATTTCATTTCTCGAAATTTCAGCAGTTAACCATTAACCAATTATCCGATTGACGATTAATAATCGTTAATTGCAATTAACGATTAATAAGTATTTAATCGTTAACCGCAATTAACGACGAAACTATGAGATTAATTGTTAATTGCGATTAACGATTCAAGTAGAAATTTAGTCGTAAATCGTTGATCAATTTTTTGCCCAACTCTGGCATACTCCAACATCACCCACAAAGACCGTAGACTGGTTACGTATTAATCTGGTCACCAGAGAGGGGGTAAAATGTATTGCCCTCGATTTCCTCGATCTGGCGGCACTGCTACCAGTGGTCACGTGGCATTGTGGGAGACTTAATCTTAGCACTTTCGTACAATACCCCCACAGTGACTCAGAGTCACCACTAAAAATTTAATAATGCAGACAATAGTTTGAATAATAGCAATTTTGTTGGTATCCAATCAATCACTAAACATTTGAGTACATTCGTCTCGGGTACTATATTAGTTTCATATTGAAAAAAAGAAGAAAATCATACATATAGAATGGAATTATTCGAGGGCGGAAGAAATGTTTAATTTTCGAGTTGAAATAGCTCCGAGTGCAAGGGATTAATATTGCAGAAAGTTACCCAGCGGTGGGGATAAAATCTTGAGAGCTAACTGTCGTATCTTCTCCAGAGTCACATTTATAGAACAGGTACTACTTTATTTTTAGTTTTTCGTCAATTAGACTTCTGCCATCGTATTCGTCCGGTTTTCCTGATTAAAATGATACCAAACACGATGCAATTACGATCATAATTACTTAACAGACGATTCAAGTTTCGGACTTGACATTTACGGTAGAGGTGCACGAATTCTTACCATCGCTTGTTGCACAAACAATTGTGATCGTAACTACGTCGTGTTCGGTGTCATTTTAATCTCGACTGGTTCCAAGATCTCCCCAGTGGTGGGAATACAATTCTAACAGTTACGGTAGAGACAGTTACGGCGAGAATACTCTGATCGTCGAGAAAAGTGACATGTCGGTGAACTGTCGGTGAACTGTCGGTGATACCGTGTCGATGAAAACGTCGTCGTCGGTTGTCGGTGGTTCGAAGGTAACCCCATTGAGCACGTTTCGACCGTGTTTCGCCCAGCGAGCATCTCGAGCCGGCGAACAGTCGATGATTTCGCGGGGAATAGCTGCAATTAATGAGACTCGAGGTGGTTAAAGAGGCAAGAAAAAAAAAAGTGAAACGAAAGAAAAACGAATCTGTGGGAACGTTAAAGGGTGGGTGGCTCGCCCTGTAATTTGCGTCTGGATTTCTTGATAACCTTGGGAACGGAGTCGGAAGGGGTCAGAAGCTCGAGATTACCAGCCAATAACGGTGCAACGGTTAATCAGAGCGAAGTTAATTAATTGCTTTCTCGCCAATCGGTCGGTTTTTCCGCTGCCGCGGTCTCCCACTTACACGGTTCTCCTTGTCGACTTGTTTTTGCCTGACGGCCCCAATGCTTGCGCCAGCCGCGCCGCGCCGCGCCGCGCCGCGCCGTGTCGCTGCGGTGGTGTACTAATGCTCCGGCAAAGAAGCAACATTTAATCGAACGCAGCGCGGATCAATTTGCTTCTTTGCCTTGGAATTTTTGCGAACGGTCGTCGCACCGGTACATGAAACTTTCATCTAATGCTCGGGCCGCTTGTTCTTCCGTGCTTAATCAATACCTGCTTGAATAAAACATCACCGAACCGGGCATACAGCACCGGAAAAACCGTGTCTTCTCGTCGGACATCCCCGTCGGAAGTGTTCGATAAAAATTCGAAGTTCGTGATTCCGCGTCGTCGCGTCGCCCCCGGTTGTTTTTAATTTGCGCTAACGGCCGCAATTATTGATGATCGTCGCTGCAACAGCTTCCTACGCCCCACCCCACCGTCAGTTTTAACAGAGTTCCATAAATAAAAACCGAGTGGCATCTAGGACGGATAAAGCGTAGCTGCATTGTTCAATATCGACGTCGTTCAGCGCGGCGATTCGTAAAAAAAAATCGTATAACTGTTAGGGGTGGGCAGGTACCCGAGCCTCCAGTCAGGTTTTGACGATTTAGGTCGGGTCGGGCCGGAGTACCCAGAAATGTTGGGTACCCAAAATCGAAGTCGGGTCAGGTAGTGTTTTCTTTTTATTAATAATGACATTCGGGTCTCCGAAGAATATAAATTTCCGGGTTCCCGACCCGACTAGAACCCGAATTTCCGGTCACACGGCCCCCCCCCAATAACTACAACCCGATGACAGTAATTACAAATTAAACATTCCGCGGATCTTGAAGATCCACCGCGCGCCGTTGCGCTCGGTTTTAATGAAAAAATTATTTAAATAAAAATAAATTTCTAAAAAATACCACGTTCTTAAAACGGACTAAAAAGTATAAAATATAATTTTTCCTAGCCCCATACAGGTCTCTAACCCCATACAGATTGTGAATTTTTAAAGCTATGAAAATACTTGGAAGATTTAAAACGAAAAACGTGGGGCGCAAGATAATTGTGCCCTCATCTGGGCACACTGCACTGAGCTCCAACGGTGCGAAGTGGGTCCGTGGAGTGGGGATGAGTCGGACTCTGTCGCACGGATTGGCTATCGCTGAATCGAAGACGTACTACCTTTACCGAGCATATTTACTGAGGCTCGGGTTCGAATCCCGGTCCAGTTACTACGATTTTCTAATTACTATCTCGTAAACGTACAGTTTTTGTTGAAAAATTTTTTTTGGAATATTGCATTGTCATCCAGTTCTGAGCTATGTTTAAAATTTCAAGTCTCCAGCTCATCGGGAAGTTAGCTTAAAATCAATTGCAAGATTTGTACCGAACAGACAGACAAACAGACAAACAAATAAGAAAGCGAGCTAATAAAAACGTGGTAGAAAAAGGGGGAGAGCGCACGTGGAAATCATTAAACCCTTGCGAATTTTCGAGGATTATACCGTGCACAGTGTTGCACGGGGACTCGCTGGGGTACATTTCTTTTTTGACCTCCCTCTCTCCATCTGTCTCTCTTCTCTTCCCTGTCACTCTCTTTTTCTCTGTTTTACACCTCCAGGATGACGATCAACGCGGGAACCAGTAGCCTGAGCACACACGCGCGTATCGCTTCTATCATTTCAGAAGAACATCTCCGCCCTGGAAGACACCGTCCCCGGCAAAAAACCCCAGAATGTGAAGAGAGAGAGAGGCTGGCGCAAAATATATCGGATCATGGACCGGCTCGTATTTGTTAAAATCCATGGTAAAAACCGCCAATGAAAAACACACAAAAGCTTTCACGAGCTCGCTTTGTTACACGCTATCGAGTTATAAAGAACATCCATTTTGAACGGGAATGAAATATTTAAAAATATTTTACGTTTCACAGGGGCGGAAGAAAGCTTTCTGTTCCTCGCAGTTCTCTCAGATGACAGGTGAGATTGAATGTTGACCTTGATCTAACATTATTTGCAGTCTTACGGGAATATCCCTAGAATATTACAAGAACGTCTCTAGTATGCAATTTCAGTAGATGCCTAGACTGGCCCTAAAATGGTACTAGATTGTCACCAAAATGTCGTTACAATGTTTCTTACCATCAGAATGTTACTATAATGTCACCGTAATATCCCTAGAATTACTGCAAAATATCTTTGATATATCCACGTCATATCCCCAGGGATTACTCATGTTTCATTCGAAGTATTACTGGGAAACATTGGATCTAAAAGTAGAATTTTACTGGAGAGTGCGAACTCTACGCTAGAATGTTACTAGAAAATCATGACTAGTGTCACCGGAATGTTACTAGAAAGTCCTATATCACCAGAATGTTCCTAGAGATTCCAGGACATGTCCCTAAAATACTATTAAAATGTCACAACAGTGTTACTGAAACGCCTCAAACATGTCCCTAGAATATTACTAGAATATAATTAGAATGGCATGATGATGCCCTCGCAATTTTGTCAATGCTCCTAGTGCATCTTTAGAATGTCAACAGCCTGAGTGAGTCACTAGAATGTTACTAAATAGTCATAATTCTGTCACTAGAATGTCAGTGAAATGTCACTAGAATATCACTGAAAATTTGTGAGCTCTAGAATGTTACATGAGGACGTCACGAGAATGTCTTGATGATTTCCTTACACAACTCCTGCCACGATCCCGAGTCCCTAGAATCTCACTAGAATGTTGCTGAAATTTTACAAAAAAGCGTTTTCCTTTTCTGGATCATTGCACAATTAAACGTTAACGATTAATAAATTAGAGATGTTGCAAGCATAACGAGATCAGCGTTCGTTAAGTAAAATGAGAATGGCAAATATGGCAATGTGACGAAGCACACAGGCTTCCCGCGGTCCAAGTTCGGAAGCTAATTAATTACTGGGCAATCGGATTCGAATTTGTGATCACGGCGCGGCGAGCGCTATATCCGTCAACGAGGGCAAAGACACGGGCAATATTTCCGTCTGAATTCGAGCGCCGGTATTCGACAGAAGTGTAGCACCTTAATGGCACCACATTAAAATTCATTAAACTTTAATGAAAATTCAAAAACACACATTCTTGCGTAATTGCAAGGAATTATGGCCCCCCTCCCTGGGCGGAAACTAAGAAAAACGTTATGCTAAACGGCGAGCCTCGTCGCTTCGATTAAAACACCGAGAATCAGCAGTCGTAACTTTATTTTCACATCGTATAATGACGTCAGGAAGTTAGTCAACATCCTGGAGGATATTAAATTACACTCGAACTTCCCAAAGAGTGCACTGCCTCGTCCTTAATAATTCCGAAGTTAATGCGACGTTGAAAGTCGTTAAGAAAAGTGCTTCGACTTGAGAGAGAGAGAGAGCTGGAGAGAGAGAGAGAGAGAGAGAGAGAGAGAGAGAGAGAGAGCATGGCCAACAATATTTTTTAATGACAAACTCGACTTGATTAAAATGCTCGACATGGCGCTCGCGGATTTCTGTATCTTCCGAACCAATTTCGGTAGAGCTTAATTGTCTCGGTAAAGTATTGTACGGTTAATTAGAATTGTCACTGATAGCGGGCGGAAATGTAGCATGCCCAAAATTAAATAGCGAACTAGAAAATGATCGCGGGAACTATTCCTGTTAGCATAGATTTGCATGCGCTCGCGCTGCAGCTCCGGGATGCAACTTTAAAATGCAATTATTTGAAAATCGGGCCACGCCGAAATCTATATACTATACATGCGCTAAATCATTTTTAGGTTCAACACTGTATCGCTGACAATAATTCCTGGATATTATATGAAATAGCCGCTTGCATATTAGCGAAAAATTTGTTTAAACATTTTTGCTTTTATGTATTCTCCTATGTTTGTGACATTTTTCTGATTAAAATGATACCCTGCACAACGCAATTCGGAGCATATTTGCTCTCGCATTCGACGGATTAAGCGGAATCTCGATAATCCGAGCCGGTATCTGAACTTTGCGTTACGGGGTTATAGGACACAGTAATATTTTGAAAAAATCGAAAAATTTTTGTTTGATAGAAAAATTACATTCGTAAACTTTAAACGCGTTTTTCTCAGGGTTGCGTTTTTCGAAACGGTGTACAAGATATCTCGAGTTCTACCTTAGCAATTACATTAAAATTTTAGTTACCTCCATTATAATATCTAGTAGTCATTGACGATCGATTTTTTACATATTCCCCATTATTTTGTTAAATATAAATAAAAAATTAACAAATTTTCTACCGAAATTCAGTCATTCAATTTAAAATATCTGCCATTTTGTTAATTTTCACAAAAATTGAAATGTGGAGAATGGCTGGAGAATATATCACAGTTTATGAAATTTTTTGGATTTTTGATATAGTTAATTCGATTTGTAGGAATCCTGTACACCAGCTGGCCATTCCGAGCAAAAAGACGACGAAAGGCATTTTTATAGTTCATAATATATATATGTATAGTAAACTGAAATACACAAAATCTTATATTAATCGATCATTCACTTTTTTCCGTACTGTTGTTTCAAAATCTTATATTTTCCCCACTTGTTACTGTGTCCTAGCCCCTTCAACAGTTTAATTTAATAAAGCGTGTCATATACAACATGATTCATTGCACGAATCGGCAAATTTAATCTAGCACTGCATCCAAATTATCGGAATATGTACCCACGATTGATTAGTTCGTATAACCGAGGCTCCACTGTATCGTGTATTAAACACTAAAATATACTCCGAATGATATCATGTTTGCCATCATTTTATTCAGAAAAGTGCCACGAATGTTGGCAAAAGTTTCGTTAAAAAATCATGAGACGTAACAAAGTTTTCTAAACAATAAGAGGTATAAGTGACACTACAGTCCTGAAATATTATTATATTTTCACATACATATATTAATGTCTCTTTATAGTTCCAATAACTTTAAATTTTAAGTCATTAGTTTGCTCATTTCCGGTTCGTTCATAAAATATATATGATTATATGTATTATGCAGTGTTTATTTATCCTCTTCAAAGGACGGGTTAAGTTCATGAATTTTTATTTTGAAAACTACTGGTTCGATTCGATTTATTCTTTTTTTATTCTATCCAGACAGGTTCAGTCTTTCATAAAATTATTTAATTGTTTGAAAAATTAATCATGTCGAATAGCAAATTTAAGAAAGGTCTTGCAAGTACTCTCTCCTTCCCTCTCCCTCTCTCTTCTCAACAAAAAAGGGCGGAAACGTATTCCCATACCCAATACAGTAATCCCTCCTTTGTTGTTCTGAATCGTGAACACGATCGTTGTCCAGTGCCTACCCACTCCACTGCCTGTCAACGAGAGGATTAGGCCTGCGTGGATCTGGTCGCCAGATGTGTCCCAGGACTGTCTAGACCACGCACAACGGAGAACAATAGGAAAGGAATATGGCAAGGAAGTAAGGAGTTTTTTAAAGCCGGACAGTTGACTGCTTTTGACTGCGAATGCTTTTCTTTGTCATTTAACTAGCCGTTTCACTAAAGACGCAGTCATAAATCAAAAATAGTGTCCGGGCACGGTCGTTGTCCGCTGAAGCCCCCGGCCTTTGGACAACGAAGGAGCTTTTACCGCAGTACGATGTAGTACACGTAATATTAGGTGGGGGTTTAAGTCATCAGTTCGCTCATTTCGAGCTTGTTTATAAAATAAAAGTCATTATATTGTTGTATTTATCCTGTTAAAAATACAGGTTATTTCGATTGCTGATTTCTGCGTAGAAATGCATAAAAACGGGAGTTTAATAAGAAGAGGCTTTTTTAGCGATTTGTCGGGCCGAAAAATTAATCAAGAGACTCGCGAAGCGTAAACGAGTAAAAAAGCTAAATAAATATATATATATATATATATATGTGTGTGTGTGCGTGTTCGAGATTCGCCGTGTCGATTACTAAAACAAATTGAAAAATGAAGAGGAACGCGGAGAGAATCGAAGGAAACCGGGGCGTAACGGGTTGGGAGGGTGTGCGGAGGGGTGAGTAGGGGAGGCTGAGCAGGTCGCGGCTGTGAAACGCCGTTGGCTGCATGGTTTTCGCCGCGATTGTAAATCAGTTAGTTCGCATTGTAAATAAATCACCGTTTTACAACTCTGCCATGCCGGCCGAAACGACATTCGTATGAAATTTATCGTCCATTTTCGTTGGAGTCGCTTCGATTTTGGGACCGCGGTATAACGTCACCGCCACACTAGTTGTAACGAGCCTATTATGCCCCTATTTCTTCGCCGTCCGCGATATATTGCGCCGGTTTACCTTCGAGCAAAGTGCATTCGCCGATTAATAATGCATCGAAAAACTCCGCCAACTATTTTTTAATCTTGTTCGAACTTCGCGAGTAGACAACCAAGCGGGAGAGCGAAGAATTTACGGTGCATCCTGAGCAAACAGTCCGCGTATGCAGGTGTGAATGCATTTTTAAAAAGATTAACCCCTACTTAAATGCGCGGCTCGAGTTACGGCCCGGTTGTTTCGGAACGTTTCTTTCAAAAATGCGAACAACCGGTGTGAGAAAACTGTCGAGAAATTCAAGGAACGTTGTAACTAATCCTTTACCCGCGGGAATTCTTTAATAATTTATGGAATGCTCTCTAAACTTTTTTAAAATAGAAAGTTCAGAATTTAATTAACGAGGACTTCGGGGGCGGGGGGGGGGCGAGGGGGACGGAAGTTGTCCGTATTGTGTTCGTTCCCGTTAGAAAAGACGCTTTGATTTTCGTTTTAATTGTTTGACAGTGAACAACGGCGTGGCGCGGCGGGCCGAGCATGATCGATCCCGCTTCTTCCGGCGAAGAATATGGGCAGATTTAAAACTGCACTCGTATCACCGTTGAATAGACTTAAATCAATAGATTACCACGCTCGAACTTCCCTCGTCCTGCTAACTAGAATTTTTACCCGGCGAACAATGCATCATAATTTGCTACTCTTTCGCATCAAAACGTGATTTGTCATGTCAATGCGCATTCGACGGACGAATCAATCATTTTTGCACTCGATACCCGGGATTTCCTGCGAATTAAAATATGTTGTAGGCACTGTAAAATCCGGTCGAATTTTAAACAACTTGACAATCACCTTAATTCACAATTTTCGACTCCTCCCACGAAAAGGTGCGTTTGCCAATTTTTATCTCGAAAACTGTTTGTTCGACCGAGTTCATGTCTTTTTCATTTCAATTGGGAGGGTATGGTCGACTGTAAATAATTTTTTTTCATTGGAGACTTCATTGTGGAATATTGGAAATTGTAAATGAATTTTGTTATGTTTTTGCTAATTGCTCGACATTGCTTAGAAGTAAATATAGTTCGCAGAAGCATGAAACAATAATACGCGTACAAATCAAACATGAACAACGTATTGTTTATTCGGGGTACACTTTTTTTTTAGGTTAGGTAGGATTCAGCAAGTTTGAATGACAGCAGATTGAAGAATAGCGTCTGCAGATCAAGTTTACCGTGCTCGCACAGAGCGTCCCGAAAATTGGGATCAAATGAAATTCTTCTCGCAATCGATTTCTCGCGGTTTGCTACAATTTCCGCGCCTTACCGTGCATTTTCACAGGCCCCCGCATGCATATGCAACTGCGGCAGCGCGCAGATATACGGCTCGCAATAATAAGAGAATTTTTCGGCAATACAATTAATCTCTTACCCTCGGTTTGCTCTTAAATTGCATCGCGCCGCGCCCGACGCGTTTTACGCGCCACTATTAAATTTCAAATGTTTCGTTCCGGCAAACTGAATTCTTCACTCTCATTTCACTATGCGATAGACTGCATTAACCCTCGGACGGCGGACCTATTTTACAACCGTGCTAGTGTTTAGAACGGTGTTTATAACCAGCTTCGTCTGTCAACTTTTTTTTAAACATATTCTCGAGGATACTTTTTGTAAACACATCGGTTCCAGTTTCGAATGTAACAGATGTTTATTGTTCAAGTTAAAACTTGGCTGAAAATTGTATATTTCAACTACGGTGAGCGGAACTCGTTTAAACGCGCTTCAAAATTGACAAATTTTCATGCTTATTTAGAAGGAAAGGACAGATGATGTCACAAAATGGGGTTTATTTACTTTCCTCAACCTTTGCTTTCAGCATCTATGCTTCGAACTTTTCCGTCTTTACATGCCAGTCTATGTCTATGTTTTTACCACGTTTTTATTAGCTCGCTTTCTTGTTTGTTTGTCTGTTTGCTCGGTACAAATCTTGCAATTGATTTTAAACTAACTTCCCGATGAGCTAGAGACTTGAAATTTTAAATATAGCTCAGAACTGGATGACAAGGCAATATTTTTAAAAAAATTTTTTAAAAAGCCTATGCGTTTAGGAGATATAAATTATTAATAAATTTAACCTATGCATCCCCCGCGCGCGACGTCACCGCGTTCAGCGACCCCACTCTACTACGTGTTCCCACTCTGACTCATCCCCACTCCACTGACCCCCTTCGCACCGTTGAAGTTGGCGCGCAGTGTGCGTTCAAGCTCCGTACGGTGTATACATAGTTACTACGTATTATTATACCACAATAATGTTTGTTTACCAAGCGAAAGAACAGTTACACCGAGATTCTCCGTCGAACTTTTATCTTTGACATTTTTTACCACGGCGTTTGTTTTCGATAGGACGCGGTCGCAATACCGCCTGAAATTTACTACATGTCTCTGTTATAATCTCATCAAAAAGTTTAAAATCGATTGAAAAAATTTACACACACGAGACTAAGAAGCAGAATATAATTATTTAAATAAAAATAAATTTTTAGAATATACCACGTTTTTAAAACGGACTAAAAAGTATAAAATATAATTTTTCCTAGTCCCATACAGGTCCCTAACCCCATATAGATTGTGAATTTTTAATAGCTATGAAAATACTTGTAAGATTTAAAACGAAAAACGTGGGGCGCAAGATAATATTGTAGTAAGGAGTGTAGATAGCAGCTGCCGTTGTGAAAACACACACAACAGTTCATATCATTTGCAGTGCAATAAAATTGTTAGTCTGACTTAGGTGAACTATTCATGCAGCAATTATCAATTAAGACAAGCGCCCCACGTTTTCCGTTTTAAATCTTCCAAGTATTTTCATAGCTATCCAAAATTCACAATCTGTATGGGGTTAGGGACCTGTATGGGGTAGGAAAAATTATATTTTATACTTTCTAGTCCGTTTTAAAAACGTGGTATTTTTTAAAAATTTGTTTTTATTTAAATACTTCCCCCCAGATATTGAGAGAAATTATAAAGGAAAGTGGTTGATTTAAAGACTGATCGTAAAGATATTGTTGTCCCATGTTCCTGATTAAGTCACATTTTTGGTTTTATGTTATTACATAAATTCTGTTGAACAGAATGGCGGAAGGAAAATATTTAAATGAAGCTGAAAAGGCAATAATATATCTTCTTTTTAAAAAGGGGGGGACTGACTTGAAAGATTGAGAAATTAAATATTCCGAGTCCGTAGTACGAAATTTTTTGAGACGTGGTGAAGATTACGGCATAAAACGTGCTACAAAATGAAATACAAAAATCAAAAATCGATAAAAAAGTAATGTAAGTGATGCGACAAAAAAAATTATTAGTACGTTAAACTGTTGCGCAGTTACGATTACCGATAACGTCCAGACGTGTGCAACAAATTTTCCGCACATATCCTGGGTCAAGATAGACCCAAGCACCGTCGCCAGAGGGTGAAGCATATTTTGTAAAATTTTTCTACCGTAGAAAAACAGAAAGTTCGGCATGTAAAATCAATTTGGAAACCGTTTAAATCATCAATCGTTCGCAGCGCTCGCAAAAGTGCGTTCCGATGGCATAAAAATACCTGCATTCGATGACCCGCGGTTGCATTCTGGCTGCATGAAACTGAAGCAGCAAAAAATCGACACTTACAACTGGAATTATTGTTATTGAGAAAGAATAGGCATTTGAAACTGCCACATTGGGCTGAACGAGAGGAACAGCGTTACAATATGCAATTGTTTGAATTCATTAGTATTATTTATAGCGCGGAGTGCGTTCGTTTTTTCCGCCCCGCGTTTATCGTCCCCGCCCACGATTTCCACGAACGTAAAAACCGGAATTCGAACAGGAAAAACCGCGGGGTATGAAAATATTTTATGGAGATTTTCTCGACGCGAATCACGGTCGAATTTGAAAAATATTTGGCATATTTCTGGAACCGTAAATTCAGGGCTATGTAATTTATAAACGAATTCGAATTCTGCACAGTGATTACCAGGCTACGGATTTTTATGCAATTATAAAGAAATTGGCTGAGTGAAATATAAAACAGTAAAGAATTAGAAAACTTCAAGAACATTGCAATGTTGATTTTAATACAATGAAGTCATTAAGGGATGAAATAAATTTTTATTTTATTCCTGCTTCCCGCAATCAATGAAGAACATTTTTATTTTGCATAAAGATCCGCCGTGTAGTGATGACTTAAGCTCCCCCTAATATTGTGTGCAGTAGGTACATCATACTTTGGAAATAATTTTTTATTTAATAATAGAATTATACGTGAGAGAGACATACATTTCATTGTCAGTACCTACATGTCCTTTCATAAATTTTCTGTATAACGAGATGAATTTTTAAAATAAATAAGTATTTGTGTGGTAGATTGAACCTTCCTGCTTAGAATAAAAAAGAATCAATCGGATCGGACAAGTAGTTTTGAAAATAAAAATTCATGAAGATAACCTGTCCTTTATAATCAGACAGCGGATCTTTATGAAAAGTAGAAATTTTCTGGAGTGAAATAGAAATTTATTTTCTTTTTTAATATGTTTAATAGGTTGAAAATAATATAACAGTATCTTTAAAATCTTCCGATGTTTTTACTGTTTTAAATTACACCTACTCATTATTTGTAATAAATGCATAAAATCTGCTGTCTATTAAATCTAACAAACTCGAAAAGAGCAAACTGACGGCTTAAATCCACTCTGATATTGCATATTCTATTTTATGCAATATTTTATTTCGATCAGAATCCCTGTTATCGATCGGAAACATCGATATCGAGTAATTAACAAAATAAGTGCACAAATTCATTTACAATTTTCGATGTTCCACAACGAATTCTCCGATAAAAAAAATTGTTTGCATTCAATGAAACCTTTATAAACCTAAATCCTTTATAAACGTAAAAGCCTCGAGGAGGTTCGATTGCATTTTTCGTAGGCGGACACTGTTCCTTTGAGTTTCAAACGCCGAGCCGAACGTAGAGAAGGGCAGCGCGTGTAAAGAGAGACCGCGCGCGGCCGAAGCGACTGCGACTCTCCGCGTCTCTTTCTTTCCCATACGCTGTCCTTCCCTGCGCCCGAAACGTTCATCGTCAATTAAACCACTAAATACAGTTAGAATTATATCGTGTTTGGTCTTATTTTAATCAGAAAAATGTCACAAATATATTGCTGAAAGTTTCATAAAAAATAAGTAATAATAAAAAAGATTTGATATTGGTACTACATTGCGAGGACGCACAGGTCTTTGAACTGTGCCGACGACTGCGACTCTCCGCGTCGCATTAGTAGTGGTTCACACTGATATACCCGAGCCGAGATCAAATTACTACAGCGGAGGGGACATTTTTTTGCGTTTATCGTGTACAGCCTTTTTGCGTTTATATATGAGGATTTAGTGTACATCTTTCTCGCATGTATCGAAGCAATACTTTAGTCACGGTTCGATTTTCCGACGACCGTGAAGTTTCACTGAGTAATACGGAGTGACCAGTATGCTCGGGTTATGGGGTCTGGCGGTTATCCTTCCTAATCCCTCCTTCAAAGCTGCCCGGAGCTCTGTATATTACAATGGCCGCTTAAAATAATTAAATTCCGGATGGAGTGCAGGCTTCGCAGTCTAATGTAATTATTAAACAAGTTGAAGAAAGGTCGCCGGCAACAGTGCAAGCAATTTGAGAGATAGTTTGGCCCCGGGAACTTCGAGAAATATTAACACAGTGTCCATATTAATTTGCTGTATTCGTGTTCCGATTTTTAGGATGTACAGGGTGTCACAAAATATGTCGCGGACACCGTAGCGAGATTCTACACTCTAACACGAAAGAATATTATGAACGAAGGGGTTGCGGAAATTATAGGAACTTCAACATAATTTTTTAAGAGAAAGGTCGAGTTGCGACCCATGGTTCCTTTCACAAAGTTGTTGGTCCCCGTGACGAGCAAAAAAGGATTAAACAAATTTCTTTCACCTTGATTTTCACGTTTAACGTCGCGCTAGAATCGAGCTATGGTGTCCGCGACATATAATTTTGTAACATCCTGTACATACCTGTGAAAGCTGAAACGAATCGATGCATTCTCGGTGGAGCTTTTGAGATCGGGATTTTTGGCCGGGCAAAGTTCCCTTGTTAGTGTAACTCGGGGATTTGCAGGCGAACATCGTTGAAAGTTCATCTGAAAATTGCTCAACTGAACGTTTAATTATCCGAAAAATCCCCGGGCAACTCCTAGCCACGTTTCGAGTAATTTTTCGGCCGTGAAACGCTTTTATCAAAAGGGCCGCAGCCGGCAGCCCAAACGTAAACGTGCACGTTCTCGATGAAGAATATTTCGAGTTATTTCAGAGAGCTATAGAAACAGTATTTTCGAGTCGAGTCTGTAAAAAAAAGGATCGATGAAAGTCGATGAATTTTCAAATATTTTATTTGGCGTACCAGCATTCCTGTGTTTCACTTTTCCCGCGATAAATGAATGACCTTTTGTTACAAATTTGGCGAGTTAATCAAATAGGCTCGTCCGCTACCCCAACTTCACAGCATTTTTCACCTCGTAAGCATGAAAACGAGTGGCCATAAAAAAAAAAAAACCGTTTTGAATATATTCCGATGCCGAACTCGCGTGCGAAGTTTCAATTACAATTGGCGCGCGATAGTTGGGTTATGGTAAAATTTTCGCTGTATTTAGCCGGCGCTATACATCGTCGAAACGACCATAAAAGCCCCGCAAAATCAATATAGCGAAACGGTTACCGCTTCGTGTTGCTGTATTCAAATTCATTTTTAAGATTCACTCAGTGGATTGTGAAAATCAAAGGTTTAACACGTTTATATCACTTTTATAATGCAATAGTGGCGATATCAATTTGTGAAGTCGCGCGGTGTTGTGACTTCCAAAAACGGGAAAGGATTATTTTAGAATGGTTAACATTATCTCAAAAATCCTATAAAATGGAGGCACTAAAATTAGTTATCAAGATTCATTTTTTGGAAAATCATATTCAAATTTAGGTCACTGCATTAATTTTTGAAACCAGTTCTTTATGGAGATTAATTTTTAAGATTATATCGTTCTTTGAGCTAAAGACACTAACAATAATAATAATTATAATCATAAATAACTGCTGAAGTATTATGATAATAAGAGGGTAAAAACAACTATAGAAATCTTACTGCAAAGATCAAGTGTCCATAAATGTGTCTCAGCATCGAAATCGATTTGTAGTTGTTTCGATTAAAAAAAAGGATAAAATGTTATTTTACAAGGATGGTAAAGAATCATAGAAAGTGAAAGCACTGAAGTGTCTAAATGTATTTCAGTGCATCAGTATCGAAGTTAATTTTTAAATTCAGTTTATAAAAGTTCAGATCGTGAAAAACGTGAAAAGCAAAAGCATCGAAACGTAGAAATCCATCAGTTATTGATTCCATAAATTGCTAAACATTGTATAAAATATTTCAACTTAGAAAAAACAGTGAAGTATTACTTTTTCCAGTCCAAAAAAAACGATAAAAGTTTAGCAAAATTAAAAGGTACCTATAAAGATGAACGTTGATCGGAAAGCATCCGGACTGAAATGAATTTTAAATGATGCGCATACTTTAACCTAAGAGGAAGTATAAAATGTTACTTGAGGTGGTTCGGAAACAATCCTAAAAATCTCATAACACGAAAGCAGTAAAATTTCCAGATTAACCTGAATGTATCGGCAACGAAATTAATATATAAAATTGTTTGACTTTCTTGATTAAAATAGGAGCAAAGTGTTATTTTAGGAAGATTGGATTGGCCCTAAAAATGCTACAAAGTCAATGCCTGGAGACGTTAAATTTATCTCCACATATCAGCATCGAAATTCACTTTTTTAATCAGTTCATCTTTGGAAAGTGGAAAAATGTGTAAGCAATAATTATTTAGAAGATTGAAACAAGCATAAAATGAAGGCTCTTAAATATATTCAAATTTGATACAATGCATCAGCGTCGAAATTAGTTTCACAAACTACATCATACTTTAGATTAAAAAGAGTGTAAAGTATTGTTTCAGATGGTTCGAAACAACCATAAAAACCTCATCAAATTCAAAGCGCCACGATGTTCAAACTTGCTGTAATGTATCAGCAATAAAAATTATGAATTATTATTTTAAAATCATTTGTTAGACTAAAGAAAAGAGTAATTTTAAAATTCAATACGATATACAGTAAGGAGCAAAACTGATTACACGCAGTTTAAATCAGAATAACTTTTTTATGAATGGACCAAACGACTTCAATTTCTCTGTGAGGCTAGAAGAATTAGTTTAGTAAATGACATTTAAAAAATATGCTGAAAAAATGCATTTGGTCGTTATTGTGAAAAACAATAGTAAAAATTGATTTTTACGACTTTTTTAGATAGGCCAATAACGAAAATTTGAAAGATGTGTTTAGGAAACTCGTATGAATTATATACGCTCCGAAAATTTCATTGAACTTGGTTAATCGGTTCACGAGTTATAAACGATCAAAAGTGGTAAAAAGGCCGAAAATCTTGAAAAATTGCAATATTTACCACTTTTGATCGTTTATAACTCGTAAACCAATTAACCAATTTCAATTAAATTGTCGGAGCGTACATCATTTATGCATATAAGTTGACCAAACACGTGTTTCAAATTTTCGTTATTGGCTCAGCTAAAAAAGTCGTAAAAATCAATTTTTACTATTGCTTTTCACAATCCCGACCAAATCCTTTTTGTCAACATATTTTTTAGACGTCATTGACTAAACTAATTCTTCTAGCCCTAGCCCTACAGGGAAATTGAAGTCCATTCATAAAAAAGTTATTATCATTTAAAGCGTGTGTGACAAGCATCGAAATTAATTTTTAAAATTAGATCAATCTTTAGATTCAAACAGTGTAAACTATTACGGTAGGGTCGAAGTAGCTATAAATTCGGAGCATCGAAACATTGAGGTCAACGTTAACGTATTGGAATTAAAGCTTGAAAGTGATTCGAAAACCAGAGACAGAAACTATCACAAAAGTGCCGCAATTAATTTTTTCAGACTAAAAGAAAAGTGCGTGTTTGTGCGGATGTGTGTGAACTATTGCTTGAGAAGGATCGAACCGGGCATAAAAATCAAAAGCGTTGAGAGAGCGAGGTCACAAGGTGGACCAAGGTATCAGGATTAAACCGAATGTTCAAAGCCGGCCCCGAAAAAGAAACGGAAGCGTTATTTCCAAAGGTAGGTAGCTTGTTGCGTTTCGCTCGGAGTGAGCCTAAAAATGCGCACGTCAAGAAAAGTGGTATCCTCCTTCCGAGTTGTTGAATTTTCCAGAAGGCTCGAAACCGGCTCGCCATATGGGGCGTGCAACTGTATGGCGAACGGAGGGTGTGTGTGGGTGTAGCTCGCGTTCTAAATTTGGGAAAACCAGGCGCACAATTCTCTCCTTCGCCGGTGTTCAAGACCGTCCGTGGCGTTCTCGTGGGTTTACGATACGTCAAGCGCTATTGAGAGCCACGAAGAAACTTCAACTCCTCTAAGTCTTAATTAGAATTTTGGAGTTGCGCGGCTGTAAACGCGGAAACTAAAATTAATACGACAAAGATCCATAGAAGCTTTGACCCGGAGCGAGAATGGAGGAATCACGTTCACGCTCTTCCACACCGCGATGCATCATTTCCCCGTGGAACTTCCACCCCGAGGGATTTCAATTAAATCCGCGATTTGCGAAAAATTAGGTGTTCTCCCCCAGGGGAACACGATAGCTAGTTTCTTGAACGGCGATCGTCGGAACCTGTCTTCTGACGGCTTCGACAGGAGCGATTCTGAGGAGTGAACTAATTAGTAAGTATCGTTACCCGAGAGGACAGTTTTTAAGCCGACGACGCTCCGGTGTCTTTTAAACAAAATAACCTTGTTAATGGAAATCGATAAGCCACCCCTTGGAAATACTGTGGACAAATTTCTCCGAGAGTATTATTACCGGCTTCGATAAGGAGTCTGCGAACCTTTATGCAAAATACACGCTGTTTTCTTATTTTTTAACCGGACATTCTTGTGCACATTGATGAATCTTTGTGAATTCATTTTGGACAGTTTATCGAACCAATCTTCTTGAAATTGTAGGAACATCTTATTACGCTACTGAAGTGACTAAATAAATTTTTTATTGTCAAACTGAGCTATAAATAATATATTTTCTGCTCGACTATAAATCTAACTATTTACCTACTTTAATATTGTAAGGATAAGCCGTAAAGAAAAGCGAATTTATTAACGTATTAGGGCAAACGGACAACCAAATATTAACGACAGACGTATTTGTCGCGGACGCTCGTTTCGGTCTGCCTTCTTTTTGCAATTCGTTGGCGATCGTAATTTTACAATTTTTCTGTTATCTCTGATTCTCTATTTTTATGAATTTAGCTATACAGTAAATCCTCTGTCGATGCATGAAGGTGCTACACGATGGCCGCAAAAATAATATCCCCTCCACTCTGGTAATCCAATCTCGGCTCGGGTATATCGGTGTGAACCAGTACTAATGCGACGCGGAGAGAGTTGTCTGTTAATATACACACACATATTCATACATACACAATCCGTACTTCAATTTTCTATAATATCTTATAAAACTTTGCATATCGTCGTCTCTGAACAATAACTGAACGCAGTCCACCCCACAAAATGTGCCCCGCCGAAATTTCTGCGCGTGAAAACAGAGTTTTCGTTGTGCGACTTTGAAGCACTTTGACAAACAAGCTCACACTCAGAGGTGTGGAGAAAATAGTATTTTAAATAGTACATAAATAGTAAATAATCCTATTTATTTTAAAGTGTATGTGTACAACTTTGAAAATAAAATATTTTATTTGATGCAGTAATTTTTGAAAATAAAATATTTTATTTCTGTGTGTGTGTGTGTGTGTGTGTGTGTGTGTGATTCAGTAATTTTTGAAAATAAAATAATTTATTTGAGGCAGTAATTTTTTGAAAATGGTATTTTATTTAAAGAGTATTGAAAATATTTATATTTCGCCTTTTTATTTTCAATTTTAATTCCAAATATTATTGCTGAGAAACATGGTTCGGATTTAGTACATTTATGAGTGTAAATCGTTTTTTAACGATAAGATTGACTGTATGTTTATGCAGTTTCTCAGAGTATTATAACAATGCAAAAGGTAAAATATTTTATTTCATGTTTCAGATTGTTAAAATAGAAATATTTTATATATATATATTTTTTGTGTGTGGATAAAATTTTTGAAATAAAAATATTTTATTTCGAGATTCAGATTGTTAAAATAGAAATATTTTATTTCGAGGTTCAGATTGTTAAAATAGAAATATTTCATTTTCGAAATTGTATATCTTATTTAAAATACTGTTTTCTTTCAGCAAAATAAGATCTAATATATTAAATAGTATTTGAAATATTTGTTTCGCCAAATAATGCCCACCTCTGCTCACACTTCTGCGAACAATTTTGCAGCAATTATTAATAATATTAAGTACAAAAGTACGTCCACATCGTGCACAATATATCGAAAAATATGTACGCAAAATATCAGGTCAATCAGGCGAACATTTTTTGAGTTACGTTGCAGGAAGACAGTGTTTTTCAGAAAGAGGGTTTACAGTCTCCAACACACGACAATTATAATTCCCAAAACATTTTAGCAATGTTGTACTAATTTATTATGTGTAACCTGCTGCCCATAAGTTCTCCATTGGATTCGGAGAAGCTAGAAAGCCACCTCATAAATTTCTCCGGAACCACTCGGGTGTCTTTCTCGAATTATAAGCAGCTTGATTCCTATGTTTGAAGACGACATTTTCTTCTCGACTTTCCTCGGTAAATTGAACTGAAGAGCCTTCTAATAAGTCTATCTATTTACCTACATTCATTTCTTATAAACCTTTGCATATTCTCGACTCTGAACAATAACTAAACGCAGTCCACACCACAAAACGTGCCCCGCCGAAATTTCTGCGCGTGACCACAGAGTTTTCGTTGGGCGAATCGCGCCGATGATATTTGAAGCCATCAGCCCCGTCCAAACGAAATGTTTTTTCGTCGGAGAATACGCCGTTCCTCCACTCATCACGCCCGGTCATGTAATTTTCAGCAATTTCTAACACTGCTCTTTTCTATACCGCTGCGAAAGAGCTGACTCTAATGATCTTTCCGTCCATTTTAATCTTTTATCTCGCTGCAATATCTGTTGCTCGTGCTGCGCAGTCACCGGAACTTCCGAAATTCTCGCAACTTCGCGAGTAGTTTTATTTCTGGTAACTGCTTCCTTAAATATTCGCGAACGGTCGTGTCTCGTGAATTTTGCATTACCACCTGTGTGATTTTTATCGCAGTCTTCGCGTCATCTTGGAAAATTATGTGTGCAAGTAGAGGATCTACTAAATTGTTTAGCGATCGCTCGGATAGACGCGCATCGCGCTTCAGTTTTTGCTTGGGTTTCTCAAAACTGTTCTCCGTGATAGTCGACTATTATTGATGTATCGTTGCGGTTATTTAATAATTAGGATATTATACAAGGTCTCCCAAAAATGTTGTACGTCCTTGAAAGGGATGACTCCTCAAATCTTTTGAAGTAACTTTCTCCTTTGCGAACATATTCTCCGCGGCTTCGTTAACCCCTTGCCGTACTTTGACGAGCCAGACTCGTGATGAAGGTTTTTAACAAAGTCTAACAAATGCGAATGTTACGCGTTTCATTTTAGATGAAGTCAAATTTGATTCGTTTGCAATCAATATTTAACCCTTTGCACTCGGAGCTATTTTAACTCGGAAATGGAACACTTCTTCCGGTCTAGAATATTTCCATGCTCGATGATTTCCTAAATTTGGTGGATACGAAATTGATATAATACCTCATACAGTACTTAAATGTTTAATAATTGATTAGAATACTAACATATCTAATAATGTGAACAACATTTTAATTAATGGTACAGCAATTTTCAGTAGCGCCTCAGAGTAGTCGCCATTCGAGTGCTAAGGGTTAAGCATTAAAATAAATGTAGCCATACCAAAAATATACATATTCTTTTCCCTTCTACGACACTTTTGTGCATAAAGACGTTCTCATCACTGTAACTGTAAATGAAAAGGCACGGCAAGGGGTCAACGAGTTATTAACGAAAACCGCGGATCAATCAGAGCAAGATTCCGGCTCGGCGACAGTTCCTGATGAGTGTGGCGTTGACATTGGCCGAGCCGGAATCCGTCTGGTGTAGCCGCGCTCTGATTAGTCCGAGCTCTCTTCTTTAATAACGAAGCCGCGGAGAAAACATTCTTAAAGGAAAAAGTTACTTCAAATGACATCAGGAATCACCTCTTCCAAGGAAGCACAACATCTTTAGGACACCCTGTAATAATGCTCTCTGTGAGGTGTGGATGATGTTTCTCGTACAAATGTTGGAGAAGTGAATATGTACATTTTTTAATACTTTAATATTTTTTAATAATACATTTATTATATATTTTTTTATAATACATTTTTTAATATTTTAGGAATTTAAAAATTTGTGACTTAAGGGGCCTGTTCACGATCAATCATATTGTGCAACAATTACTGTGCAGCGTGATGTTGCTCAAACACAGATTGTATTCACGTCGACACATACTTTGAGCAATCAGACACACAGACAGAAAACCAGGCACACACACAGCAGCAGTGATTAAACTCGTCTGCAACACTACCATTCACGGTACACGTCGTTGCGCAACCCGTTCGTTGTGCACAAAATATCAGGAAATTCTGATCTTACACAACAGGTTGCGCAATTAGTCAATCACTATCATTCACGATCAATCGTGTCGCGCAATAGGCATTGTTGCGCAATACGCTTGACCGCGAACAGGCCCCTTTAGTTTGCAGAAATCATTTTCCCCAGTAAAGACACTGAAATATTTGAATTAGTTCCGAGTTACAGTAAAAATCGAAAGAATGCAGTAGATCGGTTACGAATTTATGCTTACCGCAGAGGAGTGATAGGGCGGTTGAAGGAAGCGTTAATAAACGGCGCTAACGATAGCGCAACCAACAGGCGTCGCGTCGTTTAGCGGCGAAATAAAATATTCGCTACAGCTTGCGGGCGACTTTAATAGGTCACCGTTACTTTTTAGAATGAGGTCTAACTCGAACAATGACCACGGTGTATACACGTGTGTATACGTGGGTGTGTGTGTGTGTGTGTGTACGAAACGCGGCCGGGCGATCAATGCGACCCGCTTCCGCAATTTTCTTTTTTTTTTTTTTTTAAATAATTTGCAACATACTGTGTTCCGTGGCGTCAAAAACCCAAATATGTATAAATCTCTGTGCTCGCGTGTCGCCGGCCATTTTCGCGGGGATCTAAGTATGTTAATGCGACAATTTCCTGCACCTTCGTCGTTTACGCTGTAATTTCGAAAGTTTTACACACAAAAAGCGGGTCCGCGCTACATGGAATCGATCCGGGAATTCTATCTCAAGGTGCAATGCCACGTAGAGATCATCCATACAGTTTGTCGCCGCGTGCGTTTAACGCAATTCAATTTCTCCGCAGAATGCAGTTTTTCCTTACAGTTGTGCGGCTTTAGAAGTTCGAGTGGGCATGCTGAAATACGAATCGCGGGATTCGTGCGAACGTTAAGAGTATACGGAACGATATAGTAATGAAATCATTACAAAGCGAGCGCGATTGCGATCACTTTATTATATAGTTGCATGGTAAACAGCAATAGGGCCGCGCACGATTCTCTGTACAGCATTTCGACAGTATCTTTAATTTTTTCCCTCTCTGATACGATCGAACGTCCTAATCGTGTAACATTGACGTCTGCTAGCCGGTCATTTGGATTGATACCGATCTGAAGCTAATAGAAAAATCGATAGTCGTTCCTTCGCCGGCCACTCGTTTCGACCGTTCGATGGTCGAATCTAACCGAAATTAGAATAAAGTATTACTTGGATACATTTCTGCTATTCATTTGGTAAATAACAGCCCTCTCGGAATGGAAAAGAAAAGAATATTTTGTTCAAATCCGAGACACTTCCAATGCAACGAAAACACTTGTTGTTCAAGCTTGTTTATAGTACTACGACCTATAGTTTATAGTACTGCGACCCTATACTCGGAATTTCTCCAGTACCTGCCCACTCCACTGCCGGCCAACGCACAGTGTGTCGTCCAATGGAAAAAAGTCCGAAAATCAAAGCGTAAGATCGGCAAATTTATGTATCCTAGAATGTTCGTAACAAAACGTAGTTTCCGTGGAACTGCATTCAATTTTAACTGAATAAATCAATTTTTTATTAAAATTGAGGCTGAAACTTTACTGTCAAATTCCGTGCATTATTTTAAACATGCGTCCCTCGCAAGCTATTTGGTTTTTTTTAACTTTATTTTTACAGGGTGTGTTTAGCATTATAAGACCTTCAATCTCCCAAACATTTTTTTTTTAAATAATCTTTTTTTAAATTGAGGTGAAATACGACACATAGTTTAAAGAATAAACACTTGCGATTCGCAATAAGGACGAGTGACAACTGTCTGTACCACTTGAAGTGGCACTGACAAACCATTCTGAGGAACGAAAACATAAAGCGGTTTGTTTACAACGACAACAAGCCCGAAACAACAAATTGTGAGGTTAGTCAACACACTTTCCATGGAAAGTGTATTTCTGAGAACAATTGTTCACGAAAGTATTCGAATTAGAGGTACCCATTTCACGTGTATCGAAAATACACGTGTATACGTGTAATTAATATATCCGTGCAGAAGTTCGGATACTATTTAATACACGGATACACGTGTACTGAAATACACAGATACACGTGTACTGAAATACACGTGTTCACGTGTATCAAAATATACGGATATAATACACGTATAACTGTGAACTTGAATATACGGGTACACGAATGTTTCGTGTTTCGTTTCCAACTACACATCTTATAAAAATGGTATTAACACCCCATCGAGCATGTCTATGTATTTTTCTGTTGCGAAGTTTCAGTTTCCCAAATGATGAAAAAGCTTCCCAAATCGTAACACTACCGCCATGAAAAAATATTTTGGCTCCATGTAGAATCATTCCTTTGACGCAGATGATGCCGATACGATGAGCATCCGTCTGGACCATCCAAATTAAACTTCTTGTCATCGGAAAAAATGAGTTTATGCCATTCGTCGGTCCAGTGCATGTGATTTTCTGCGATTTGTAACCGGGTAGCTTTATGATGTTGTTTTAACATTGGCTTCCTCATCGGTTTTCTGAAAACAACATTGTGCAAAATTTTTTGCACAAGTCTGGACGTTATTGGTAATTCTAACTGAACAACGATTTAACGTGCAACTAATACCTTTTGTCGCTTCACTTATATTATTTTTTTGTCGTTTTGTGTGATTTTTGTATTTCCTTTTGTAGCACGTGTTTTGCCATAATCTTCACAACGTTTCAAAAAATTTTGTACTACCGACTCGGAACATTTAATTTCTTAGACAATCTTTCGATTCAATTCCCCCCCCTCCATTTTTTAAAAATGGATTGCCATTGGATGAATTTATTGCCTTTTCAGCTTCGTTTAAATATTTTCCTATTGCCAGTCTGTTCTGTTACATAAAATCAAAAATATGACTTAATCAGAAACACGGGACAACAATACCTTTATGATCACTTTTTAAATCAACCACTTTCCTTTATAATTTCTCTCAATATCTGGGGAAGAAAGCACTGCGTTTAAACGAATTTCGCACTTGTAGGCGCTGTTTTAACACGTTTCGCCTCTGCGACATATTCTGGCATGTAAATACGGAACATTTCGAAGCATAGATGTTGAAAGTAAAGGTTTAGCAAAGTAAATAACCCCATTTTGATAACATCATCTTTAAACGAGCTTCGCTCACTGTAGTGTGTGTAACCGCTTCGGCTAATAGAAGGCCAGGGACCTTCTTCTCAGAATTCAACCGTAGTTACAAATTTTTCCGCCGGATTCATTGTTTCGTAGCACACTGCCATTTTTCGAATACGCGTTAGTAACTATGAAGCATGAAGCACCACGCTTCTACACAATCATTGAATACTACGCAACACGCTTTCGAAAATTGTCACAGCGAACGGAATGTTACTCCGACCACAATCAAAATAGTACTGCGATTGTCACATCGGTTTTTTTCGTGAATGGTTAAGGGTAGATTTAGAGGGGGAAATGTAGCGTTTGTTAATTGGACGCGGCTGTGTCGGAAGGACTTTAGGTTGAGGAGTGGGGGAAACTGTCAAAGAAATTCCTTTTTGTATTGTCTTCGGTCGTCGATGGCCGTGATTTATGAGTGTGCGTCCGCTCGTCGCTTCGGTGGGTCTGTCGCACGTGTTGTCCATCTATCGGGGTGATGTTGTCGAAGCGCAGTGGTTGCAAAATAATCAGCCAGTTCGGAGCCGATTCGCATGCGTTTTTTGCCTGCTATAACGTCCATTTCGGATATATCGCCACACACACACACACACACTTTATTCGAAATTTTTATTTAAATAAGATTTTTGCCCAACTCTCTGGCATCATATATTAGGTCAATCGGAAAGTTCTGTCCTTTTTTTTTTTACAAAAAGTAGAGCTTCGTTTAAGCAACAAAATGAAAAAATCAAAATATTGTCCACCGTTAGCGATGGCTTTTCCCCATCTTTCGGGCAGCAAGTGAATTCCGTGACGAAAGAACGAGTCATCTTTGGAGGTTATGCAGGCATAGATTTGCAACCGCAAATTTATGATCTGAATTATAATTGCTGGAGAATCTTTTTTGCGTATCATTTCATAAACCAATGCTTCTAATTGATTATAAAAAATCAGGTCGTTTATACTTTCGTGGCTCACTGTATGACGGTTGAGGGTACCAATTGGGCTGCACTCTTCTCTAAAATGGAACTATGCAACTGCACTATAATAAAGACGTCACACAATAAAATAAATTTCGAGAGAGTAATGATTTTACCGCACGTGAATGCATCCTTTGTGTTGATTCTTATTTTAGCAAGGTCGCCTGCCATAAATCATGCAAATCCCGCCGTCCTTGCAGCGGTGCACTGATTCATTCATTACTTCGTTATTAAATGTAATTAACGGCACGAACGCGTTCTTTAACTGTAACGATGATTATAGGGGAGTCGCCTATCCGGGTCGCCGTGTCACAAAATCGCGAATACACGCGTGACACATGGACGCAATAATTAGTAGGCGCCACAAATATTATTAACATGCGCCGGTATCGGAGGGAACTGAATTCTAAACACGCCTGGACAATCGAACATGACTCGCTTTCGCAACTGTTGAAACGGTCTGTTATTATTTTGAGCCCGGTCGAATGAAAATCGCGATTAAATAATATAATCGGAGCTATTTATGCGATGACGGTCGCTCGCGAAGCTATTGTCCGCGTCTTGATCGAGTGATTCAGTAGTATGGCACGATATGAGTCGGACGCAGCTGAAGAATCGGTGCATAGTCAGTCTACTTCACTTTATTTACAAACTGGAGAGAGAGAACTTTTAGTAATTTATTAGATAGAAACTTTGATATATTAATATCAATGTGATTTAAGAGAATCAAGAGTATGAAACAAATTTAAGGAAGTTGATGCATTATTTTCGACATGCAAAAACTATTGAAAGAAGAAATACATCGTTATCAATCTATTGTTTATGACTGAATAAAATAATAAACTAAATTTTTAACAAAATATGGACGTCGTCTTAAAAATATGTTGCACGATTATCGATGAAGAAATGAAAATTTGAATGCAGTAGAGTTGCCTGTTAATGCATGAGAATCATAGTCAAATCAAATTAAACTATGAAATCCATCCGCATTCATCATACTCGGATCTTTCACTGGCAAATTATCATCTCTTCCGTCATTTAACGCTATTTCTAAAGAATAAAACATTATGAACGTCAGAAATTTCTACGGAAATGGATTATGTTCATTGTGTGTTATCAATAGCTTAAATCTAAAACTAATTATTAGTAACTGAAACCAGTATTAGACTGCAAATCTGCAATCCATTTGTGACAAAACTAGATTCATCGTAAATGCTTAAAGAGGAAGTAGAATAGAAAGAATAAAATTATTAATGAAAGAAGTCCCTGCACCCCTCGAGACGAATGCGAACAATGTTTTATTTTGTTTTATAATATCCACAATAATTATTAACTGTTTGCATAAAAGTCCCAAGATATCTCACTGATTCGTAATTGGAATCGTTGTTGCTACCTGGAAAGTAATTAGCAAGCCCTTCATAATTAATCTCTGATTCTGAAAATACTGTCAAGTTCCCGCCAGTGATTGAACTCAACGCTTTTAGCGCACGGAAGGCCCTGCTTGCTTCACAAAAGTGCACGACCCGGTCAAAATTAGTCGTCGAATTTGTAATAAGTCGTTCAAAAATAGTCGGACACCGTTGGCCCGACGATGAAAATTTCAGGAAACAGGAAAACCCGTCTTTGGAAACTGAAAAGATAAAACCGGAGCTTGGAAGCACTGCACGGCGCTCTTTTGCCGTCCAAACCCCGTGAAAAATTCAGTAATTTGCACCGGCAGGCTTTTTCTAAATACGCCCGAAGATTGCCTCTGTAATCTCGAAATTTCCCTGCCAACTACCATAAATTAACAATGGACCAGAATTGAAAATCGAAAAGTGTTAAACGGTTAAAACAGTCAAAATTAATTGTGCAGTTACTGCATTCTACAATACTACTGCAAGCTGCTGCAATATTTTTACGATTTTGACTCTCAGAATTACGGAGATTTTATCTTAACGACATGGGCAATTCAAATAAAAAATAACAAATATTAATTTCGGGAAAGGAAAGCAATTGCAAGCTGCTGTACTATATATTTAAGTAATATATCGACTCTTAATATTAGGTTTACGGAGCACTAAAAATGGCTATTTTACATTTTAACTTTATAAAAATAACTAACATTTATTTAGTTAGAGTTTTAGCCATTTTTATCGTAATAATATTTGGATTATTTTAATAATTTTTTATTATTTTTATTATGGATTAATTTACACAAATAACAAGAATATGTTTAGTCAAAGTTTCGCGGGTTTTACCATAATACTTGTTCCAAGGAGCAAACGTATTAAATAAATTTCCTATACATATACAGGGTGGTCTACGAGGAAAAGTGTACTGGAAATATTGCAACTTGAAAAAATGCGGAACTATTTGGAACTCAAAAGATATTCCATGACAAAACGAAATAACTTTGACAACAACAAAATCAATAGCCCATTAAGAATTACGTATTTAATAAATGACGAACTGTGTAATTCCAAATTTGAGATATGCATCTTCAAGGTAAAAGAATGCTCTTCGTTTAAGAAAACACTTTTTAGAAACATTAAATAGGCTCGGCATGGTTCACAAAAGAAAATTAGTAATATTTTCGATCGAAAATCGTATTCGCAAAATGTTCATTTATAAATGCTCGTTCTGATTATAAGTTTTATTAGATTTTCAGATGCATTAAATACCGATATGAGACAAGTCATTTTTTAGCAAATGAACTGCTAGATTGGCTGCGTGGACCACTGCGCGCGTGGTGTCCTGCGCCACGGATACTCCCGGTGACTAGCTAATGACGGAGGGCGGACGCGAAACTCCATGAAGTAATCAAGCGGCTCCCGCGAGCGGAATTACGATGGAAAGGTAGTAAATCACAGAAATCAATTCTCGAGAAGAAAGCGTTCAACTGCTGGCTGAACGATCAGCCATAAAACTTTGGCGGGTCTGGCCGGTGCCCGGGACAAAAGAATGAGATGACTGAGTCGGCAGTTGCGCGGGGTTGGGCGTTCGGCGGAGGCTGGAAAACAGAACGAAACGCTGGGAAATGGAGAAATGTACCGTCGGAATAAAGGAGCTTCGAAAGAAAAGCAAAACAGGGTTACGGAGATTGAGTGCAAAAAGGGCGAATAACGGAGCTGGAGAGAGAAAGAGAGAGAGGGAGGGGGGAGAGAGGGAGAGAGAGAGAGAGTGGGTTCTGTAAAGCGTCCGAAAGAATTTGGCCGTTCGAGAAGCAAAGGTTAACCGCGAAGTGGCATACTGTAGACTGTAGACAGAAAGCTCGGCGAGAGGACAGCAAAGGATGGACAAGGATTCGATTGGTGGTTGGTCGCTCGGTTTCCTCTCCTTTACCCTTTAGCACAATGACCGACCATTTGGGAATTCTTAGACCGTGCTCCCACGCGATTTTCCCTCTGACCAAACCCCATGACTCACCCCTTTAGTCACCGACGCCGTGAAACTTGACTAAGCGAGAGACCACCGCGTTTACACTCGAGACTTTCGGGCTCTCAGCCTCTGCCATACAGTCGGCGACAAAAAGATTCCACACACGACCGACGTTTTTTCTTGTTCCCATATGATACCGGAAGAAAATCTGCATTCTAGTGAATCCATTATACAGGGTGTCACAGCTAACTTGACCACCTTGAATATCTTTGTTGTTTTTAAAGATACGTCGAATGTTTTGAAGGACAAAGTTGAACGGTAAAATGGGGCTCGTACGATACCAAAA
>CM052315.1:14382372-14400495 GCA_028455605.1 Lasioglossum malachurum | reverse complement strand
CCAGGTGGGAGAAGGTTATAGAGAATGAGGGTGATTACTTTGAGACGCAATCTTGTACCGTATTTATGTAATACAATCTTAAATTTGGGAAAAAGGAGAAAGAACTTAGTTGCACACCTAATAACATTATATGAATGGAATAGAATTTTTCAGACAAGTGACACTCACACTATTCTAGAGCGACTGTCTTTCTGTATAAAGCTAAGTTTGATTGGTCGGGGTACGATTTTTTCTAACCGAGTTATTTAACTTCACAGCGAAAGTGGCCTGTTCAACTTCAATTGCTGATAGGAAGCGAAGGAACCACCTTAGGATGTTGAATGAAATAACAATGGAAAGGTTGGACCTTCCTCTTCAGAACGTGTATTTCACTTTTCGGATATGAATCGATATTTCGATGTACCGAACATTCAAAACTTTCGAAACCTTTGACTGCAAGGATGCATTCGTGAAGAATTTTTCAATGGGATCATTTCTTTAGATATTACAATAAAAATGACTGGAAACGTGGATAAATACAATTTAATATTCTTATGAAGCAACGTGAAATAGTCAATTTTAGTTAATAACACATGTATTAATGTTATCGGCGCACTGGTTCGATCATTTAAAATTTCAATAAATAATCGAACTTTATTTTTTTTTATTAGTAGTAAAAATTATGTAATTGAATATAGCCAGAGAGGGTACAGTATCCGCAAAAGTTTAATGCAAAATATACTCATGAATGGCTTTCATTGCCAATATATTGACGGATTTCGAATTTCTTGTACTTTTATCTCCCATTGTTCATCCATAACGTCCTTAAATTCATGAGGAAGTTAGCGGAAGGCTGGTAACCAGGCCAGACCCGGTCCCGTAATCTATCCAGCATCTTTAATTGCAAATTAGGTGAAGGTAAAAGTGCAATCATGCAACGAAGAACAGTTTAAAGCCGAGCTTACACAGTCTTCAGTGACCCAACGACGCGGAACAAACTTCGGGGTGTTAGCAGAAGCTTCGCTGTGCGTTGTCCATCAGCGCAGCAGCGGTTCAAGGCCGATTCGCAACACCGTACACCGGGGCGATTCATCTTTGGTGGTATCAGGATGACACGTATTTATACATATTCGGAGGCGTCGGTACGTCGCATCGGTTGTGTACACACCGGCATACGTTTGCACAACTAATTGAATCGAAAATACATATGCATAAGTATACAACGGTACAAGTTCGCGATGATAGTTCCCGGGGTGTACACGTTCGTGTACGCATTTGCATGCGTTATTGAATTTCCATGCATACATACATTCATAGAAAGACTCTCTTCGGCGCGGGATATCTGGTCGGCTGTGCCGCCCCCGTGCTCGCAGCCAGTCGGAATCGCTTACGTAGAATACGTTTCCGTGTTAAACGGCCGAAGTACGTGATTTCATTTACGATACGGACTCACGATCGTTCTATATCCGTTGGAAATATAGGCGGCCCCCGATCCTCGCGCGTCCCTTTCGGCTCGCGCGGCATCGCGAACGCGGACGCGACGGTGTGCACACGATCGTATACGATGGTGTGCGCGCACGGTCCTGCACTCCATAAACCACGGAAAACCGGATCAACTAGGCGCTTCGTGCGGAGGGACTGGCTTCAAGCCTACTTCCGGGATTTATGCGTCACCTCGAGATTCATGTTTCACCATCAAGCCAGATCTTTCGGACAAGCCCGATCTTATCGATCTATGATCCTTCCGGTCGCGATATTTCGCCGGCCGACGACGCGACGCTCGCAGGAACATGAACGCCATAGTCTTCTTCGCTTAGTACCTCCTCAAGCCAGCCTTTGATTCAAGGGAAATATTTAGTTTCCGCTTTCTTAACTCGTAGTTGTTGAAATGGTTGGTAGTGTTCGATGCTATTTTTTCCAAAAATCCCTGTTTACTGAACCGTTTGTTTTGATAGTGGCCTAAGTCCATTTTTGAGAAAAATTCTACGTTATCTCTTCATTCTGAAGAGAAAATTGTAACTAATATATTTAAAATCACAAAGATTTTATGAAAAAGAAATTAGCTGGTTAATAGAAGGATACAAATTTTTATTTCGAAAGTGGCCCATTCCATTTGTCAGTTGTTTCAAAGCTAATATCTTTATTTCCAATGAAATGAAACAAGAGGATTTCATATCAACAAGATTTTTGGAGGATGCAATTTTTAAAAGAGTAAAGAATTCTAACGAAGGAGCAATAAATTGGTTAAAAATACGCTGGATGCGTTTTTCGAGAAATGAACCGTATACAATTTCCTATAAGTTATCAATGGATGAGAATGCAGAGTTTAAAATACTGAATTTATTATATTATATTATATTGTATTGACATCAATTTATAAAAATATAAGTCAAATTACAACAACGAAATACAAGGATATGATCCCTCCCCCATACGCAAAATGTAAATGAGGAGTAAATTGTTATGTAATTTATATAGTTAGAAGATTTCCTAAATTGCATAAATGGTGTTTTCACACAAGTTTTGTAATTAAATATAAAATAAATTGAATATTGTTTTTTTTTTCAATATGAAGCATTTTAAATTTATATCGAATGGACCTGGGCTGTTTCAAATTTTATGACAAATCCAGTTGTTAATTTTGAAAGTGGCTTAAGTCAATTCTTGGTAAGAAGACACATATTATTCACTTGATAATTGCTAGTATTTTAATAGGAATTGTAAATTTAACTCTCTTATAGGTTGTTGCATATCAAATGTCCGATTTTAGAATGCAACCCTTATAAAACATTTCCATCAAAAAATGCTATTGCAGTCTATAGGTTTATTATATAAAACTTTGAGGTATTGTACAAAGATAATCACAGAATACATTGGGTATGCAAAATTGCGTTTGTTTAATGTCACTACTAAAAGTCGGACATTTCATATACAACAACCTAATACTTCGAACACCCATAAATGTTTGGGAAAAATTCTAATGGTGAAAGTTTAATAATTCTCTAGAAAAAATTCATGAACACTAATAACAAAATGGTACCCACACTAGAACACTCTTTCGATGCTTAATATTTCATATTATACATAGAGTTGAAGTACGGATGGTGTATGTATGTGTGTGTATATACATATATAATATAATATAGTATACAGTATAATATATAGCTAAATTTATAAAAGTAGAGAATAAAAAATAACAGAAGAATTTTTTTTGGAAAATTACGATGGCCACAACGAATTGCAAAAAGAAGGCAGATCGAAACGAGTGATAAACAAGTCGGTCGTTAACATTTGGTTATCCGTGTGCCCACAAACTCGTTAATAAACCCGCTTTTCCTTACAATATTTAAGGTAAATCCCAAAAATTGAAACAACTTTTACCAATTAATGTACCCACACTACTTTGCCAATTGAATTTTTCTTTAATGGAGTTAATCCATTTGAAAGGCTGAGACTTTGTAAAACGCACATAACGATCCTGCCAAAGTTGCTAATACTTGATCTATTCTTTGATAGCGAAGCATCTATCGCAAATACTTTCCTCGTGTGTTGCGAAGACCGAGAGGAGATGGGCCGGACAAAGTTACGACCTCGCCAGCAGAGTGTGCTACCCGCGCAATATCGAAAATGTTGTGTATATATTGTAACCCGCACACTCCATCTTTAGTACGGATCAAGAGAAGAAGCTTTCGAGCCGGAGTTTACATTTCAGATTAAACGATGTAGATTTAGTCGAAGAAGGCTGCCTTACGCGGGGCGCTGCTGAATCAACCAAAGCAGCCAAGACGTATGGGTATTAAGGGGAAACTCCGTGAAACTGGCCTGAGACCACCCTTTCACAGATCCACTAATTCACAATACCACTAGCATCGTTGACTGAACAAACTTCTCACTTTTTAAGGGGACAGTTTCCTGTGCAAACTGCGGAAAATTAACACTTCCCGACTTTATTGTAGACAATGTTTTGTACCAATCTTATTGAAATTATAGAAACATTTTACGACACTACTGAAGTAAGCAAATAAATTTTTCATTGTCACACAGAGCTACAAATAATGTTGCTACACTTGCTAATGCCCAAACAAAAATTGAAGAAATGCACTTTGAAGAACAAGCTCATACTTCTGCGAACAATTTCGCAGCAATTGTTAATAATATTATGTACAAATCGTTACGTCCACATCTTGCATAATATATCTACATAATATGTACGCAAAAAATCAGGTCAATCAGGCGAATATTTTTTGAGTTACGTTGCAGGAAGTCAGTGTTTTTCAGAAAGAGTGTTTAAAGTCTCCAATACACGACGATCATAATTCCCAACACATTTTAGCAATGTTATACTAATTTATTACGTGTAACCTGCTGCTCATAAGTTCTCCATTGGATTCGGAGAAGCTAGAAAGCCACCTCATAAATTTCTCCGGAACCATTCGTGTGTCTTTCTCGAATTATAAGCAGCTCGGTTCTTATGTTTGAAGACGACATTTTCTTCTTGACTTTCCTCGGTAAATTGAACTGAAGAGCCTTCTAATAAGTCTATCTATTTACCTACATTCATTTCTTATAAAACTTTGCATATTGTCGACTCTGAACAATAAGTAAACGGAGTCCACATCATAAAACTTGCTCCGCTGATTTCTGGTCGTAACCACAGATTTTACGTTGCGCGAATCACGGCAATGATATTTGAAGCCATCAGCCCCGTCTAAACGAAATGCTTTAGCAAGTCGGCGAATACGCCGTTCCTCCACTCATCACGCTCGGTCATATAATTTTCAGCAAGCTCTAATATTGCTCTTTTATACCGCTGCGAAAGAGCTGCCTCTAATGATCTTCCCGTCCATTTTAATCTTTTATCTCGCTGCAATATCTGTTGCACGTGCCGCGCACAGTCACCGGAACTTCCGAAATTCCCGCAACTTCGCGAGCAGTTTTATTTCTGGGAGCTGCTTCATTAAATATTCGCGAACGGTCGTGTCCCGTTAATTTTGTATTACCACCTGTGTGATTTTTATCGCAGTCTTCGCGTCACCTTGGAAAATTATGTGTGCAAGTAGAGGATCTACTAAATTGTTTAGCGATCGCTCGGATAGACGCGCATCGCGCTTCGTTTTTGCTTGGGTTTCTCAAAACTGTTCCCGTGATAGTCGACTATTATTGATGTATCGTGCGGTTATTTAATAATTAGGATATTATACAAGGTCTCCCAAAAATGTTGTACGTCCTTGAAAGGGATGACTCCTCAAATCTTTTGAATAACTTTCTCCTTTGCGAACATATTCTCCGCGGCTTCGTTAACCCTTGCCGTACTTTGACGAGCCAGACTCGTGATGAAGGTTTTTAACAAAGTCTAACAAATGCGAATGTTACGCGTTTCATTTTAGATGAAGTCAAATTTGATTCGTTTGCAATCAATATTTAACCCTTTGCACTCGGAGCTATTTTAACTCGGAAATGGAACACTTCTTCCGGTCTAGAATATTTCCTGCTCGATGATTTCCTAAATTTGGTGGATACGAAATTGATATAATACCTCATACAGTACTTAAATGTTTAATAATTGATTAGAATACTAACATATCTAATAATGTGAACAACATTTTAATTAATGGTACAGCAATTTTCAGTAGCGCCTCAGAGTAGTCGTCATTCGAGTGCTAAGGGTTAAGCATTAAAATAAATGTAGCCATACCAAAAATATACATATTCTTTTCCCTTCTACGACATTTTTGTGCATAAAGACGTTCTCATCACTGTAACTGTAAATGAAAAGGCACGGCAAGGGGTCAACGAGTTATTAACGAAAAACGCGGATCAATCAGAGCAAGATGACAGCGGACAGATTCCGGCTCGGCGACAGTTCCTGCTGAGTGTGGCGTCGACATTGGCCGAGCCGGAATCCGTCTGCTATAGCCGCGCTCTGATTGGTCTCCGAGCTTTATCGTTAATGATTCCTGAACGAAGCCGCGAAGAAAATATTCGTAAAGGAATGATTTTTGGGACACCCTGTAATAATGCTATATGTAACCTGTGGATGATGTTCCTCGTACAAATGTTGGAGTAGTAAATAAATGTTTTGATACGAATTTTGTTGCGATTCGAACAAGGTTCTTTCCGAATGAAAAATGTATGACTTAGTTTATAGAAATCATTTTCTAGTGAAGACATTGATAGTAAAAATTAGAAAAATACCTGTATTTTGCTAGGTGAACGTATGAAAGTACAAAAGTACAAGAAATTCGAAATCCGTCAATATATTGGCAATGAAAGCCATTCATGAGTATATTTCGCATTAAACTTTTGCGAATACTGTACCCTCTGTAGCTATATTCAGTGGTCTACACTTGTCGCGCTTCCATGCTAGTGAGAGACAACACGACAAAGACGTTTTGTAACAGTTTATAATTTTTTTGCTCTGTAACTGTTTAGTGAATCCTAATAAATTTTTAACATAATTAATTACATCATTTTTACTACAAATAAAAAAAAACTGGAGTTTCTAGTTGCGTTTTTTCAAGGTGTAAGTAGGGTTTGAAATAAGAAAGAAGACGTGTTAAAATGCGCAAACTTTAAGTTGCTATAATTCTTAAACGGTGCAGTGAATCGAACCCAAACTTTGGTAATTGCCTTTTAATTTAGTAAGAATTATATCTTGTCAAATTTTCAAAAATGTTGTTGCGTTTTTATATTACCTCCGGAACATCCTTAACAATTATTACGCTTCTAGTTTGTTGTATCGTGGAACTGTATGGAAAGACAGAGGAACCCGTGCGCCGGCCGCCATATTGTATAGGGCAGAGTCGCGAGTGTTTAAAAAAGGAGCAACGTCAAGCAAACTAACCGTTTTCTCGGAAAATATTATTAAAGTTCCGGCCAATTAGATTACGCCGCGGAGTTGCTTCTGAAAGTAAAGCGCTTCCTCCGGTTTGTCTCATTTTACTGCGCACAGGTTCGGGCTCGGTTGGAATGTGTGCGGGACAACCGTAGCACATAGACCAAGAAAGAGAGACAGATCCGGAGGGTGAAAAATAGAGAGAGATGGACATAAACGAGCACGAAACCGCACGAGGACCTCCGCCTCGTGGACAAAACGGATGTACGTATATTGTAACGGAAGATGAAACGGTGAAAATGCTTTACTCGCAGAAATTACTCTGCAGACCTAATTGGGTAAAAACTTCAACAATTCTTTGCGAGGATGCGATTTATTCGTCACGTACCACTTATCCTGCCGCGTTTTATCCTCTCGTCAAATGGAACACACATTGGGCGGGGCCCTCGAAACAGGGACGTAATAACAAGCAGACAACAAACGAAAAAAAAATGAAAATGAAAAGGAAAGGCCACGCGACCCTGCCAGCTACGCTTTTCGCGAAAACTGATTTTCGGCATGACTCGTTTGCTTCGGGATACAGTTTCCGCATGATACAGTGGACGAAGTTTCTAGCAGGGCACTATGATTCACGAAGAAGTATTTGCGTGTTTCACGAAGCTTCACTAGTTGGACCTTCGCTAGTTGTACACCTGGAACTTGACGCAGTACAGTTATTAATATTATAAAGTTTTTGTAATAATTTAGTGCGCCGTTCCTGTACAGATTTCGCTGTGTACGTTACATACCATAATTATATACTGTTTATAACGAATATATAACGGTAGTTCTTTTAGTAAATATTTCTTCGTCTCCAAGAGTAATAGATTTGTATAGAGAATTCAATTAAAAACCAATAAAAATCTTTATAATTGAATAGATTTCGATTAGAGATCAATACAAATCTGTAGAATTAAATAGATTCGTATAGAATTCAATTAGAAATCAATACAAATTTGTAGAATTGAATAGATTTCTAAAAATCGGTAGAATTAAACAAAATTGAGCTCAAGATTGATAAAATTGGACTAGAAAATAAAAATGTTATTGCATAGACTTTAGAATTGAGAATTAGATACCATCACAACTAGATAGACTTGAGTAGAATTAAGTTAGGGGCAGTAGAATTTAGGAAAATTGAATTGGAAGCCACTACTGATCGGTAAAATGCAATAGTATCAAATTGGTTGATATTTTAAATTGAAAACAGTGGTGTTCTTGCAGAAACTTCGTCCACTGTGTGTTTCCCGTTCGAGAGAGGTCTGAGCGACCATCGACACGCCATAAATCTAAGATTTAGAGCGGAGCCTTTGGCGAAATCCGTGATGCAGTCCACCCATGCCCGAAAGAGCTCACTTTTTTCTGTTTCTCTCCAGAGAGAGAGAGAGAGAGAGAGCGGGAGAGAGAGAGAGAGAGAGAGAGAGAGAGAGAGAGAGAGAGAGAGAGAGAACCATAGCCGAGCCATAATCCCCTGATGCAACATTTCTCGCAAATGTAGAGCTTAAATTCCGATGTACTATTTCTGCAGATATTTTATCAGTTATTTTTATAGAATTCGCTCGTCGCTCCGCCGCCGTCTCTCCGTTCCCCGAGAGAATCGAACTCGCGAATATTCGTCGGCGGATATCGAACGAGTCCCAGGCAACCCGTCTCCGTCCATAACTTACCCTTTATACTTTATACTAACAGCAAACACAAACGCGAGCGTAACAGATAAACTTTCATAGCCGGTGTCCTCGTCGCATGAAAAATTTCACGGTGTATTTTCTCCGTTGCCTTTGCATCGCGTCACTCTCGTCTTCATCCCTGCGGTAAGAAGATTCTAGGGATGTTCTAGGAACACGGTGGCAAACGAGTAAATGCGTTGCACTTCACTCTTTCTTGTTTGTGGAATACTACAATGTGGACCTGGGGATGGAACTTTTGAGTTCGGAGGAATTTTGGGTGGAAGAGGGTCGAAGGGATAAGTGTGCAGACGTATTTTCCACAACGTTACACTAGATTACATTTTCTATGTGTTCTATATTTTCTATAGCCTGCTCTACATTTTATAAAACACCGTCTCCGTATTCGAGCGCATATTTCGGAGTAAAAGTATTTTGTAAAATGTACCCTACCGCTGCTCAAGGTAGAAGTTCAGCCTTCAAAATGAACCTAAATATATTATATTAGATTACATTTTCTATTGGGTCGGCTAGAACGTAATTCCGGTATTGTAAGGTGAAACGAAACCGAATTTCTTTATTCAAACGATGAACTTTAATCGATAAAATATTTCCCCTTATTTATTTTTTTACTTTTTCCAAAAGGTAAAATATCTTATTCGCTGATGTTCATTGCTTGAATAAAAAATTGGGCTCTATTTCACCTTAAAATACCAAAATTACGTTATTGCCAACCCAATATATGTATTCGCTAAAGCCTGCTCTAAATTTTATGAAACATCGTCCCCACATTTCGGCGTGTATTTTATAGGAAAAATATTTGAAATACCGGCAATATATTCTGCCTTGTTCGAACCACAAAGTTCTAATTACTGCAACGATGAATTAAATCGCAATGCTATGGCGAGTTAAAGGAGAATTTCGCGAAGTCTATACTTTCGCGTGGGATCGAGATCATAGAGGGAAAAGGGTGTTGTACTGCAGGCGAGCTGCAGGTACAAAGCAAAATCAATTGTAATCAAGACCGACGTATAAATCAAATCGTCGTCGTTGGGGGTGGAAAGTAGGGGTGGGGGGCGGGGTGGGGTCGGGGCGTGTACAGCAGGTCGCTTCCTCCTGAATGATTTGTTACCAGGACGCTTTAGGAACCTCGGCATAGTGTCTTTCTCGCTTTTGTCCCCACCTCCTTTCGCAACTGTCAGCACGCTCGAAAGCCCATTACCTCGTGAGAACCAGAGGGGTGACTGTCGTCTAGATACGACGCCGCCATCCACCCCCGCTCACCACCGCCCGCACCACCGCCCGCGCCCCCTTACACACCGGCAGCCCTACAACAGAGAGCGCTACACGCCGCGGGGAAAACTTCTCTCGTATCTTTTCAACTTTCGGCCACGAAGAAACAATATCCATTGCGTACGTGCGCCCGTGATACGGTACGACACCGCCCACGACGGATATTGCTTGCTACCGCTTTCAACCATCGAGAAAGTTACCTCTTTATGGCACCTGTCAATAGTTATTCCTGGATTTTATTTCCATTACTCTGAACGGTTTAAGGAGAACTCTGCCTCCGTCGTCTCCTTACGTATTTTCCTCTTCTCCTTGCTACTCCACTCTCGCTACTCATCCCACTTCGGCCTTCTGCCGCTCAGAATCAACCACTATGACGATGTTGGGGCTAATGTTCTTCGTTAAATCTACCCTCCGCCACAGGTATCTGCGCGACAGCTGGACTTGGAGGAATTTTACCGATCAGACACTTTCGCCTCTAACCCTGTACACCACGATTTCTTTTTACCACAGTTGGGCATTAATCAATTCAAATTTTAACCGAGATCGATTGTTTAATGTGTACGATTAATAAAAACGTGGTAAAAAAGGTAATCATTGCAAAATTGACGATTGATTCAACCGATTGATGAAGTTAATCGCCACACGGTCTATCCATAAATTGTAATAAGAAGGGAGAGAGAGAGAGAGACACAGAGAGCGGAGAGAGAGAATTGACAGAAACATCAGTGGCTCACGAAAGTGTTCGAACGCCCTTTGAAACAGAATAACTTCTTTTTTATAATTGTACCAAACGAGCTGATTTTTTATAATCAATTAGAACCATTAGTTTATGATATGATATGCAAAAAAGATGTTCCAAAAAATTATAATTTACAAAGTTACATGCAAAAATAAAAAAGACATTTTTCAAAACTTTTTTATTAGGGCCATTAAAGAAAATTTAAAATATATGTTTTGTAGATCTATGTTAGTAATACACATGCTGAAAGTTTCATCGAAATCGGTTGACGCAGGAAAAAACGGCACACATCGGCAGACGTACGATTTTGTGGATTTTAAGCAGAAACTGATCAAAAGTCGTGTAAAACTACGATTTCCAACATTTTTAATCGCTTGTAGCTCGTATGTGTGTTAATCGATTTCGATGAAATTTTCAGCAGGTGTATAACTAGCATATATTTGAAATTTTCTTTAAGGGCTCTAATAAAAAAGTTTTGAAAAATGTCTTTTTTATTTTTGCACGTAACCTTGTAAATCATAATTTAGTTGGAAAATCTTTTTTGTACATCATTTCATAAACCAATGCTTCTAATTGATTATAAAAAATCAGGTCGTTTGGTACAATTATAAAAATGTTATTCTGTTTTAAAGGGCGTTCGAATACTTTCGTGAGCCACTGTATCTCAACAAAAAAACTCAGTTTACATTTTTTTCAGTATCCATACAGTTTCGATTCCGTGTTTCATTTCGAAGTTTCAGCAGTTAATGATTCAGCGGTTGACGATTACAATTGAAAAGAATGTAATCGTTGACCGCAATTGAGGCCTAAAGTAGGAGTTTAGTTGTCAATAGCGATTATATATAACGATTGAAGTAGAAACGTTGATTAAATTTTTGCCCAACTCTGGTTTTTAGTGCATGATTATTTTTATTATTTTTCCATGAATTGTATTGATTAGCATACATACGTCACATGAAATTTGTAGATATTATTACTACAAGTCAGAGGCATTCAAGGCCAGCGTCGCAGTTGACCTTCAACGATAAAAATTTCCAGAAAATGATGCAATATAAATTCCGATAAAATCCAGTACGCTTTTTATTCGTTTTATAAAGACTATAAAATGCCTTCTACTGTAAAAGGCTTTAAACTTACGGCTCTAAAATTTGTCTACAGTGAGCCACGAAAGTATTCGTACGCCCTTTGAAATAGATTAACATTGTTATAATTATACCAAACGACCTGATCTTTATAATCTATTAGAAGCATTGGTTTACGAAATGATATGCAAAATAGATTTTCCGAAAATTGTAATTTACAAGGTTACATGCAAAAATGAAGAAGGCTTTTTTAAAACTTTTTTATTTGGGCCCTTAATATGAAAATTTAAAATACATATACATGCATATGTTTTGTAGATCTATGTTAGTTGTACACATACTGAAAATTTCATCGAAATCGGTTGATACAGGAAAAAACGACACGCATCGGAAGATGTACGATTCTGTAAATTTTAAGCACAAACTGATCAAAAGTTGCGTAAGAATACGATTTTCACCATTTTCAACCGCTTGCAGCTCGTGTCTACGTTAATCGATTTCGATGAAATTTTCAGCATGTGTACCTGTAACTAACATAGATCTACAAAACATATGTGTATTTTAAATTTTCATTAAAGTTTTCAAATATGCCTTCTTTATTTTTGCATGTAACCCTGTAAATTATAATTTTTGGAAAATCATTTTTGCATATGTTTTCGTAAACCAATTCGCTTCTAATTGATTATAAAAAATCGTTTGGTCCAATAATTTAAATGGTTATTCTGTTTTAAAGGGCGTTCGAATATATGGTACTTTCGTGGCTCACTGTACATAAATTGAAAATCGCAAAAACTTGATAAAGAAAATTCTTATGCAAAATTGTCTGTGTTAATTACAAGACGCAGGAGCTGGATATTTGTTTCTCCGATTAACGATATTATTGAATTGAAAACAATACAACAATACTGTTAAGTACAGTCTACTAATTATTAATAAAGAACTAGATATGTACATAGTGTCTTGCAATTAATGCAGTTTTGCATATAAATCTGTAAGTATATTGCAAGTGGATTTAATAGATAATTTAATAGATAAAAACAAGAGATCGCCATCGCACGAGAGTCAATACTTTAATTTCACGTTCCAGGGACTAGTAAATAATTTGATATAGAGTCGATTATAGTAATTCGAAGATAAGTATGTGTATCTTCCGTCAAATTTGGACTGGACTTACGGATCGTTTTTCGCGGGCGGCCGCCGCGGTTATGGCTGTTTGCGATTGTGTTAAATCTTCGAAAACAGTGTCGACAGTGTTTCATTATTGTTGATTTTCGTCGTTGTTTGCCAGGTAAAACTATCTCCCGAAATATGTCCCACCTGTTGCCGAACACTCTATGTATCATTGTCTACTTGGAGCCGTGTATTCATCTTCCGGGGATTACTATAAAAATCCCGAACGATCTCCATAACAGGGAACAAAAATTTTTCGATGAAACGCGCGCGCTCACTTGCGAATGCGCATGCATTAAATCGTTTCTAGACGGCATATAATAACAACAATCGATAATTAATGGCCGAACGAATTAAACAGCTTTGCGCCAATTAAATTTTCTCGTGCGATCTCTTTCCGGTAGCGAAATCCGGTAAAAACGATACTTCTGCGATTCAAAGGAACCAATGTGATTAATGTTATAATGATATCGAGAGTCTAGTGTGAAATTCCTTTGAGCCGTTTCAATTTTCCGAGATTTTTGTTATAACTAGACTGCGGATATCTTTATGCATTTAATAGCAAAATTGAGTAGATGAAAAATTCCAAATTGTTGGAAAATTTTTAAAATTCAAGATGTCAATATATGATTTTTCCTCTCTTAAAGTTATTAAGGGAAGAGATAATATTCACTTTAGTTTCTGTTTCTTGCAATCGTTGCAGATAATTTTTATTTTGTATAAAGATCCGCAGTCTAGGGGGGGGAAGAACATTTACTTGATTCGGGAGACTCGACGATTTTTAATGAAAGCGTCTGTGTGATTAAAATGGCAGTAAAATAATAATTATAAAAACGTTAGTTCTAAAATTTATATCTAGATTTTTAATGTTAAAAAACGACTGATGTAATTTTTAATGCGTTTGTGAACGTTGATTCATATATTAGTTGATTTCCTAATGAAATTTATTTAATAATTGTTAATGAAAGCGGTTTCATAATTGAAATGGGTTTGTCCTGATCGACATATCCGTCAGCTGAATTTTTAATATTAAAAGCGGAGTAATGGAAAGTTCGATCATTAATGAAATTACTTCAATAATTTCCCTCGAGTGCGTTTATAGTTTACATTATTACAAAAATAAAAAGTCTAAAATCCGTCAGTCAAATCCTCAGAATTAAATACGGAGCAGTACCAATTATAATCAGTTTATGTTATTTTTTTAATTGATTTAACAGATTGTTATTTTGCAGAAAGACTCGCAATTTTTCGTTCGTATTGTACGAAATTGTTGTTGAATTGATGAAACAAATTAATGACTTTAAACTTTAAATATATAAACAATCACGCATGATAATGTCCAGGCCAATTCAGATCCAAATATTTGTATCCCCGTTTTCACGGATGCTTAGTGATTCGGAATTAGTTCTACGTATTTGACCAGATTTAAGGTCACTTCTATCAAAATAATTAGATCTGACTAGCAGCATGCCGAGGGAATTATCACGAGGATTCAAAATAGCGTTCCACGTCAGATTTTTCGTTTTCGATATTTGATTGAAATTAATGTCGAGCTCCGTCACTTAATGTGAATTCACCTGATTAGGTGACAGTAAGGTTCAGCTGTCGCAAACGCGGTCGATATTGCAAATAGAAATAGTAAATAATATTCGTCCGAGGGCAATTGAATGAAGCGTGGCATCTGATACGCGAATAATTTGCGGACCGTGACGGTTTATCCGGTCAAATACCTTTTGCCGAGGATTAATACGTTAATAGACTCTGCTGGAATAGTGGTGCAGTTACTATAGGGAAAGTCTGAACTACTGTACGCAATTGAGAGTACAAGATCGAATTACTTGTGATCGAATTATTTGGACTTGGTTTATTGCAGGCGATTTTGACTTTGTTAGGCCGGGAAGCAACCTTGGATAAAATGTGACATGGAGGAGGTGAAAGTAGAGACTTTGCACTTTCTAGATTATTTTTCGCTTCACTTATACTAGATTATTTTTATTTTAATCTTGTGAAACCTGCTCTACGTTTTATGGAACACCGGCTCCACATTTTAGCGCATATTTTAGAGGACAAATATTTTTAGAAAAGGTACCTTATTGTAGCTCAAAGTAGAGGTTCTACACTTCAAAATATAGATTAGAAATACTACATTACATTTGCTATATTTTCTATAGCTTGCTTTCAATTTTATAAAATACCGGCTTCTCATTCTAACGCGTATCATAGAGTAGAGATATTTTTGGAAAATGTAACTTACTGCGCTTGAATTAGAAACTTGACCGTTCAAAATGAGCCTAACTACATCACTGTCAGATTATTCTCCTAGATGCTACAATTTTTTTAATTCATAGAGGCTTTTAATTTATGAAAATCGTAAGCTGTGCCCATTTCCTCGCACATTTCACCGTGAAGGAGCAAACTTCAAAATAAAATGCCTTTTCAATCTCTTTATTGTAAATTAAACTTTTATGTGAAACGTTAAAAAACGTGCGTGTATAATCTTGGTAATTTATCAGAACTAATCTCCGTCACATTCCGACGTTAACAGTGGTTCCATAAAGTCAATCGTCAAAGTTAAGTTACGGAACCCTCCGCCGAGGATTAATGTGCGAATGGACTAGCTAGCACTGCGATACAGTATCTATAGGGGAAGTTGAAGCTACGTGCACACCGTAGAGGGTGCAAGATCGAACGAATTTCGTCGAACGGGCAGTATTCGCAAGCAGCGTTTCGAGAGAACTTGTACTCGGGACACAGGTGTTGCCTCTTTGTAATTTCGTTCCTCGTACGAATGAATAAATCTACGGGCAGCGATACCGTAGATTTTCCTCGAGGCTTCGTCGATATTTCCTTTTACACCCGTACACATCGCGGGAATTATTTTCACGTCTATGCTTTTCTGTTGGCTTCACGTTTTTTCCTCCATTCTCTTCGATCCTTATCCTCTTTTATCAGCGCAAAGTGCTCCGCCGGGTTTTACTGACACTGTTTGCGCTGCATTAGTCGCATTGTTAGTACATAGCAATCCTGCGTGTACATATTTTCAGCCCTGTTTCTCCGCGAAAAAGTCTGTAAAACGTTTAACATGTCTTTTTAAACATTTCGATTCCACTCTGCGAGATGCTCTTCCTCGAAACGTGAGAATGGAAAATAAAAATTTGTCGTGCTGTCGATATATTGAAAATAATTAAATTCTCTCAATCCATTCCTTCAATCTTTTTACTGTTTGAAGTTACAATAATTTTTATCATGAATGCTCAATTCTTTTGCTTATTGTTGCAATGATTTTTCTATAAAGCTTTATTGCTTATCAATAGTATTGTGCATAATTCAAATATGAAATTCTTTCTTAATAGAGGGCTGCTCTTTACTTTACCGGGCTCAAAATTTGTGCCTTTCTCCTACGAATTATGATGTATTTGGTATGTAATACAGTTTTTTGGAGTTTCGATCCTGTAAGACCAATGATTCAGGAGTTATGCTTGCTTAAAGTTGAGCAATTCACAGTGTTTTTGACAGGTAAGGGCGCCATATTGGTTTGTAGTGACGGTCGCACTAGGGAGGGGGGTAAGGTAAGCGGCTCGCAGTCGTCACTACAAACCAATATGGTGGCGCCCTTACCTGTCAAAAATGCTGAACTTTAAGCGACCATAGCTCTTCAACTATTGATCCTAGAGGATCGCAACTTCGATCTGCATCGTACGGTAAATTAAACTTTACCCTAATAGAGAGATTGAAAATAATATATTCAATTAAATTCTTTTAATTCTCTCACTAACTAAATTTGACCTGTTCATTTATCGAACGCTAGAAAAATTATTTTAAAACAGGAAATTTTGCAAGCATTCAGTTTCATTTTGGAATATGTCGAATAACTCTGCCATTTCTTAATATTTTATTCTAAAAAAATGGAGAATAAAGTAGACAGTTACGTTAATACCACTGCATAATTCCGGAATTTTTCACTTATTAATTATCGTTGAAAAATATTCCCGAAAACAGCGATATTTTCAGATGGTTAAGGTGGTCTAACCGCTCGGAGAAACTGTTTAATTGTTGTTTAATTGTTGCGGGCGACGGTATCGACGGAAAAGATGTTTGCAAACGACCGTGGGCCACCGAGTGCTCTGTTTAGCGTCGCGCGCTTTCAAATTTGCACATCAAAGGCGGCGGATATCTTGCACCGAGGAAAACAACGAGCATTATGCACCCGCGTCAGCTGTTATTCCAACGATTCTGTTGTTTTCGCCGCGTATCCATTGCGTTCTCGCTCGTGGAAACTTCGTCGAGTAGATTAATAGTTCATTAAGTGGTTCGGGAGGATATTTAGAAAACTCTGCACGGCCACGAATTTCGCGGGTCCCGCGCAAACAACCTAATTTCAGGAGCTATCCCTGTGAGGCTCTTGACCAGATGCAGTCTCCGCGGCTTGCATTCAATCTGCGACTCCGCAATCAACGGTAAACAGCTTTCTTGTTTGAAGCTTTGTCCGCTGCCATCGACCAGGGGCCCTTCGAAAAATCAGATTCCCTCTCATTTCCTCGCTGCGCACGAAAATCGCCTAAACGCCCAAACTTAGATTGCAGAAGTTTCGACTGGGAAATAAAACATGTATAGTATTTTAAACTAACAGCATCGTTAATCAATTGTTAGGAACATTTTCTACAATTCTCCCCTGACGTTTCACAAGTTGGTGAATTTTAGATTTTATGTATAGTTTAATGCTTAAAACTTTTGAAACGTGTACTAGTTAAAACTTCATGGAGATTGGTAGCACAAACGGCTTTGGGAAAATGGTTGCCACGGCTTTTCGATTTCAGGTACTACTCAAACGTCGCACAATAAGACGTATATGTTAGTTCTTCAAAAAAACATAATTTTCCACATATTGGGTGTGCAAATAAGTTCCTTCCGCTTTTTTCCTATGATCATAACTTCTGACTGAATTCGAATTACTTCCCGATTGTGGTGCCATTTGAAAGAGCGTCCTTTTAGCTTTAAGAAGAGTCGTAATGAGCGCTCTAAGAGTTTCCAGTCCTATGCAACAATTTCAAAGAATATGGCGTGCGGGAAGCATCATTTGCGTCACTGCTTACTCTTTGCATTCCAGCTTAGGAAATCAGCTGTTGAAGCTACTAAAATGGGTTGCGCGGCACTGAGAGAGAACGCTGTATCTTACAGAAGTAGTAGAAGTGGTAGCAAAAATTTGAAGTCGGAAATTTTTATTTGGAAAATTACGATCGTTCAGGTGCACCCCGAGAAAGTTCGATAAGGGTGAGTAGAGGAATTGCTGAACAAAAATCCGACCCAGACGCAAGAAGAATT
>CM052315.1:14316966-14376719 GCA_028455605.1 Lasioglossum malachurum | reverse complement strand
GAGAAATTTATTTCGATTGCTTTATAACAGTTATATCGACGAGAGAAATTCATTTCGATCATTCATAACAGTTAATAATGAAGGAAATTTGTAATAGTTATTATTAAATAGTACAACTTTCAAATGGTAGACATTTCATAAACTTTTTATTCGTAAAATTAATTGCTACAACCAAAATTTAATGTAACAAACAAAAACAGATATTGCGTTGTGCTTATGGTCTGTTGATTCGTCCTTTGTTGTACGAAACCTTCTCAATGAATTTCACAGATAGCTGTTTCACAGATAACACGAATAAGCGAGCAAAATGAATTTTCTCATCAATAATTATTATGAGCAAGTGAAAAGAAATTCGATCATCGATAACTGCTTTGAGCAATCGAAACAGTTTTTCTTCATCGATAACAGTTATCGAGGAGGATCCAATTTGTTGAACACTAATAACTGTTACTTGTGTAACGAAAAAATGTATAAAAATCGATATTTTTTAATCATTTTAAATTTTAATAATAATCAACTTTTTATTAATGATTTTTATCGTAGAAAATTTTAGAATAACTGTTATTTTTGAACCCATATCAACATTCCATTACGATTTTCTTTTCGCATTCGACTCGCTTCTTTCTTGTTCGAATTGCATGACACTTTTCATATTCTCTTCAACTACAACCCCATCAAATTTCCACCTGAAAGTTTGTACGTTCACGACGATTTATTAAAACAAGACTAAAATCCATTATCGTGAAAGACCTTCTCTGATTCGATCGGTTTCCAATCAGGAAAATTGGCGATCGAGAAACAGCGGGGATAATTCGAAAGAAGTTCGTAATTCGGTTGCGGGGAACTAATTCCGCAAGTTTCTGAAATTGTCGGGGCATCGGCCTGGCGTTTGTCAGCGGGTTGCTGAATTTTCCATGGGGGCCTCATGTGGTCGAGGAATAAATGGACGCGTGCGCGCGTGCCTTTAATTTCGCGAACAGGTTCTGCAATCTAGCAGTCGTCAGACGTTGTCTTGTCCCCGCGTCTTCCTTGTCAACGTTAAGAAGAAACTCAGGAACGAGAACATAAACGACAAACACGCCGGATTATCCTGCGGGGAATTTTTCATGCAATCCGTTCCAGCTAATCCTCTAATCTCGTTTGCCTTTGCTTCGAATATTTCACCGAGGTGGCCGCGACGAAAATTCGAGTTCTCGCGGAACTTTATGCGTGCGGGATAATAAAGTATGCAAGGAACAATTATTCCGGGAAATCATTTTGAAATCAGCCCGCGGACTCGTTTTTTCGCGGCCGGGACTTTCATGACGCGAGACAATACGAAACTCTGCGAATTAGGCAGCCTTTGTAGCGCTTTGAATGAATGTTGCGTACGATAAATAATTCTTCCAGGGTTGAAACACGATTTTGTTATATTTTATTGAACTAGATTGTCTTCAAAAAACAGTTGAGAAATTCGTAAAGGGACGAGACAGAGGGCAATTTCTTCCCACTACCACGAAATGTATAATATAAAAAGTAAAATATACAATGTAGAAGGTGCAACACAAAATTTGGAATCTATATTGCAACATATATACACTAGTGGAATTAATTCTGAACACTTTCAAATTTTTACTTAAACGCATTCATTCACAAGTTATTTAATATGTAATAATAAAATAACAATATAATCATTTATATTTTACATTCTAGTCATTGTTTTCTAATTTTAGGGCGTCGCTTATATAAAAAGTCAGTAAAAAGACCATTTACAGCTGTACTTTTAATATACAATAAAAATTAGAATTTCAACACGTCTCGAGATATTCGAAGCCATTTTAGTTATCAGTGTTGGGCAAAAATTTTATTTAAATAAAAATTTCAATTAAAGTGGGTTTTTTCCAAGTTGTGTGTGGTTACAAATTCTCTCTCTCTCTCTCTCTCTCTCTCTCTCTTTATTCACACAGTTTTAAATACTTTATCAAGTTCTTCACTTCTGAAAACATAATGCCTGACTAAAACAATGAAGAAACTGTTTGTAAAGACTGTCAAGGCTTTCCTGATTGGTTGTTACAACGAACCACGCATCCTGTGATTGGCTGTTTCATATCATGCGACGTTTCGTGTTGCGCCACAGGCGCAAAAACAAAAACAACAACACAGTTTAGATTTTTCTAAATTAAAATTTTTAATGTGTGTGTGTGTGAAAATATTAAGTATAAAGATAATAAATTACAATAAAAATATTACGGTGTCAATTTAGCATAGCAGAATATACATTTTCTGCACAAATATGAAATAAAAAATATTTTTATTCAAACTGGCCAGAATTGATTCCACCAGTGTATGCAATGCAAAACCAATATGACAGTCGCATTACAAAATATAGAATCTACAATGTACAATGCAGAAAATGAAAGGTGTATAGTGAATACAGTGGACCCCACAAGTACTTTACACTGAACCTACCACGAGGAGTCAAATGGCCCCCATTTTAGATTTTTGATTTGATAATTATTGAGATTCTAACTTATTGAGATCCATGAGAATTGATTGAATACATTTTTTGACTCCAGTATATATTACAGTTAAAATCGCACAAAATATAAATAAATTTAATCTTGTTATTTTTATAATAACATACACATTAGTCACTTTTGACGGTGTCGGTGGGTTTAGTGTTCAACACTATATCCCCGATTCTCCGAAAATTGCCGATGTTTAAATTGTGATAATTTCGTACACACAAATAGTGCAACCATAAGCCTTGGCTTATTTTAAAGCTTGAAGCCTCTGCTTTGCGAAAGCAGAGTTCATTCTCCTTTGAGATATCTTTCCACGATGTACCAGCTGGATAACTGAAGACCCTTTTCCCCTAAAAAATGCTACAAACTCAAACGTCTCCAAAAACTCTCAAAAATTTTTCTTGTAAATGGAACTGCCACAGATTTGAAGATTGAAGCCTCCTCTTTACAACCACTCCTCAAGAATTTATCTACGACCTGTTTTCACTGTTTTATGAAACAAAAACGAGGATCGAGTTCGGTCGTGTTAAGTCGCCATGATGTAGCTTATACTACTGAAAAGGCACTCCTCTCATTCGAAGCTCGATGAAACGACTAAAAAAAATCGTACATCAATTTTTAAGGTGTCATTGTCAAGAGGAAGCTTTAATCTTTAAATCTATTGTGGTTTCAGTAACGAAAAAAATTGTTCAAAGTTATTCCAGACGTTTAAATGTATAACATTATCGAGAGGAAACACGTCTTCAAAATTTCTAGCCTGCTATGTCATGAAAAAATCTTAAAATAAAATGAACAATGGGTTAAGAAATTAGAGGCTTTCAGCTTTAAAATGAGTCGAAATTTATTGTCGTACGATCATTTTTTACGAAACTATCGCAGTTTAAATATTGACAATTTTTCAAGAATTGAGTATTTAGTGTCGAAATACTTTTTGGATCCACTGTATACTCAAATTAATTTTTGACTCTTTTGCCGATCTGTAATGATAATGAAAATAAAAGGAGTAATAAGGAGTAATAAGTAGACTGCAGATGTTTATGCACTTTTAAAATTTTGTAGGCAAATTATAAGAAAGTGGAACCAAATAAAATCCTATTTTCATTGGCAATAGCATTTGTAGATACAAAATAAATAAAAATCGTATTAAATTCTGACGAATTTAATACTCTAGCATTTTGTGAAAATTTTTATAAGCCATAACTGCATAAAGGTCTAGTAATATGTATATAAGTACTCTGTATAATGTGATGAAAATGAAAATCCGCAGTCCAGAGATCAATTCGAAAATAAAGCAACTTCGTTCCACCATGTTACCCGTTGCATAATTGTCAGACACAGCGGAAAAAGGTAAAGAGCATGGGACGGTCACGCATGGACATTAATCAGCTAATGCTAATGCGAGTTTTTTTTTGAGGTCAAAGCCCGGTTGGCAACAATTTAGCGAAGTTTTAACGCGTCACGCGATAAAGGAAACGCGTCCGTTTGATTGGATGTGTCTGCCAGCTGGACGTGTTTTTGCTTCGGTACTCTCGAATTTGTTCATCCACAGTATACACGCGTTTGTAAAAATAATAGCGACTTACCTTCCGTCTGTTTTTTACTTGGAATTCTCCTCTCTGTTTGCTGGATACATATCCAGATGAAGCTTCCGCAGTACGCGGAACCACCGTGCGAAAGAAGAAATAATATCAAAACAGTAGTGTTTGGCAATAAAATGTAACTGCGGAGAACAGAAGCGTGGAACACTGGACTGGAAAATGAAAAAGCGCTTGAGCACTCGAAAGATTCTCAACAATGCACGGTGCTCGACCCACTGGACGAAAGTCCAAAATTTGTGAGAGACAGATCTATAGAAAATGTTGAACTACATGTTAATGACGAAATTAATTTTTTAAAACCGCCCACAGTTCTTGGCTCGTATGCTCTTTAAAAAAAGTATTCGAAAATCAATTAGTATAGTACAGGGGATTTTGGGACAATATTTTGGATTCAACACCCCTAATACTTTCTTAAAGAGGGTATGATCAACTGACGAGAAAAATGCTATAATTTCTTTAAAATCTTTAAGTAGTCTTGAGTTTTTATTACGTAAAAGTTCCTTATCAATTTTGTTTTTCGAGTCCACGTAGTTGGAATCGCGGAGAATTTCCAAAGCCACGAACGTGAGGCATCTTTCGTTAACGAATTAAAAGTTTTAAACGGAAAAGTCGTGGTAAACGTATCCCGTGCTCTAGTGGATCGTGATTTTTCGAAATTGCCCCGGTGAATTAGCAGAAGAGTCTCTCGATGGGATTTTTGCCTACTTTGGCTGAATTAATTGCGATTTGTAATTCATAAAGCAGCAAACAAGCACAAAGAGGATCGATCGCGAGACAGCTGCAGCATCTTAGAGCGCTTTGTTATGCATACGCCACGAGGAAATTTTCTATGCCGAGTGGTGAACGCCAGTGTAAATTCCCGGCATAAAGAACCTCTGGAGTCGGCGAGCATTAAATCGGAGCCGGTCGACTGCCAATTAAACGATGCTTCAGCGTTCCGATTCGATTCGATTCCATTGAATGAAAAATCTGACACGTGTTTCCTATGGACTTGTATACAAGTACTGTGGGTTTATTAGGGTGAAGCTTGCGATTGGTGGAAATCAATTTTTAAATATATTTCCAGGTAAGAATATTCATTATTTTTGTAACTAGCTTCCGCCAATTCCCCAACCATTGTTAGCCCTTTGCACTCGAATTGTTATACCATTATTTAAACTATTTTGTACATTATCAAATTTGTACTTAATATGTTACTAAATATTTCAAGTATTGTACGTATAAATCATATCAGCTCCATATGCATGGAATAACAAAAATCCTATAAAATGGAAATAGTCTAGGTCAGAAGAAAAATTTCCTTCTAGAATGAAAATAACTCCGAGCGCAAAGGGCTAGTATATTTACAGTTTTATGCTTTCTTGAATTTGCCATTTTATGACAATATGGTCCGTGATAAATGGGATCACCAAATTATTTGCCTTATTTACTTAAAAACATTTCTTTTAATGGTCATTTTTTAACGATATACCTATACCAAGATTACTAATATTACTTCAAATGAAACCTTATGTTCTTTTTATATTATTGTAGAGCTTAAAATACAATATAGATTCGAGAGACGACTATAATAAGCATATCGTTCAAACAATTAAAGAATGATTATGCTCTACGATAATATCCATGAAGAAAATATGAGATTTCAATAAAAAAAATACCAACAATCTTGAAACCCTGTTAAAAAATGAGAGAATTCTTTCCACTGTTATTATGATAGTATAACTTTCTTCTAAGAAGTTTTCTCAAACAATAAATAAAGCAGAATGTTTAACTGATCCAAATAAACAGAGAAATGGAGACATTGTTACGTGTGCATGTAATAAAGAAATTGCTCGCATAAAAGCTGCATTATTGTGAATCAGACAAATATAATCCCATAGGGAAATTCGTATTTTTGAAAATCGATTGTCGATAATCGTTTTTTTTTTTTCAAAGCGAACTTGCATTTCGTGTTTCTATTGTCGTGGTGCTCAAAAGTGCAAATTAAAAGGTTACAAAATTGCACAGTAACAGCATAGAGCAATCGAGAAAAACGAATTACAGAATAAACAATTTCCAAATTCAATGCGGTGCAACTTCCCGTCGTCCGAACAATTTCAAATTTTCCACGGATTATTTTCTCACCGAATACTGGGGATCTTCACAACAAAATTCAGTGCTCCAAACGTAAGCTTCGCCCTTGTGTTCATTCTAGATGGTATTACACACCTAGTAGCACACAGAAGGATGAACTTCATTCAATTTGATTTTATTGGATTTTTAGCAGCGTTTGGATTTGAGAGAATTGTGTAATTCAAGGATACCTTGCTTATGTCATTAAATGTTTTAACCACCATTCCTGTAAAATACATAGAAAAGGTAAACGACCTTTCAATGAAATTGAATCAGTTAGGAATATACAGCTTTCGTTGTTTTTGTTGTTTCATTCGATTTTATACATAAATAGTTAACGTCTTACATGTCTAACATTAGCAAATGTCACTTAGGTGTATATATATACATTGTACAAATATAAATATATAAAAGTGCACAGACTAATTTTAGTGTGAGTAATATACATACAACATAGAACCCAGTAATGACTAGCAAAAGTAGATGCAATTCTGAATAAATAAGGAAGGAAGTGTGCGTAATTATAAAATTGTAATTTGTGTACAAACATTTTGCTGTGGTCCACTGTGTATGTATCTTGTTCGCCGGTTTTCTTTTAAGAGACCATCGACAAAGATTGAATCATATATACAGTGACTCCCGCTAATATTCGGACACTCTTACAAACACCATAACTTTTTTAATATTGGACTATGCGATTCGAACACTTTTGGGAAGCTAGAGCAGTCAGTTTACTACAAGATGTGAAAAGAAATTTTTTCAAAAATTGTATATTCTACTCTGTTTATAGATCTTGGGTCGTCTCAATCAAGAAAATCAGCGATTAATTACTATTTCAAATTGTACAGTAATGTCTCGATATACGTGATAAAGATGTATACGATTTTTGATAACGTTCGAAGAGTTCGAAAGCACGTCAGACATATTGAAAGGGCAATGCTAATTAATGGCAAAACTGTTTTACTTTTAATCATTTCTTTACGAGACCATTACCAGCGTATTAGTGACATTCTTCTGTTTCAAATAAGCCCAAACACGGTACAATTCGCATCATATTTACATGTTTAATCCACGATTTAGTAGAACCTCGATTATCCTAACCGATGATAACTGAATTCTCCATTATCCACTCCGAGTTCAGTTTAAAGCGATCATATAAAAATCTGAAGCGAGTATATACCAAAATATTCAATGTGTAAACTGGTATAAAAATTTAATTTAGCAAATGTTCCGGTGATTAATTCGGATATAATCAAGGTTCTACTGTATCCTGGGATAAACACGCAAATACGAACCGAACTGTGTCGTGTCGGGTATCATTTTAATCAGAAAAATGTCACGAACATACTGGCGAGACTGTCATTAACAAATAATTAATAAAAACAATCATGCATACAAACAGCACATCTCGAATCTTTCAAAAATATCAAGACATCACCGTAATTAGGTGAAACGATCATCAAGACAAAAGTAGACTAAAAGTTGGAAAACTAGAGGATGTTTTGATATATAGAATAACATTCATAGTAAAGGGTACACAGACAAGAAATCCGGAAGGACATATATGTATATGTACAAATATCGAAAGTGTAAAGCAAAAATGCATAGGTGAGAGAAGATCAAGGAAGAGATTAGAGAAAAGATCTATGGACTAATCCTAATTGCAAACCATCAACGAACGAACAAACGAACCAACCTCCTCGGTAAGGCCTAGCAGAAAATGTTCGCGGGCCCCCTGGAACAAAAACATATATAAACCATAAGAAATCGGCCGAACGGAAAAACAGCTACGTGATTCTAATAGCTCGTGTCGCATACATGTATATCGTATATCGCGGTGCATCGTGGGATATTCGAATAGAAAGGAGTGCTGCAAGGATATTCGATTTGTTAGGAGTGTCAAGCTAATGGAGCAACGAAATCGAAACGGATCGCAGTGTTCCATACGTTCCTATCGGAAATATCCGCGAGAGCGATGATCCGTTTCCGAGATAAACAAGAGTCATTCTACAAAAGAAGCTCTCGCCGATTCCGTGGAAACAGACGAAACGGTAAGGTCCCTTCTACAGAGGATCCATGAGGTGTTTCAACCCTAAATACCCGATTCTCGAAAAATTGTCAACATTTAAACTGCAATAATTTCGTAAAAAATGATCGTACGACAATAAATTTCGACTCATTTTAAAGCTGAAAGCCTCTAATTTCTTAACCCATCGTTCATTTTATTTTAAGATTTTTTCATGACACAGCAGGCTAGAAATTTTGAAGACGTGTTTCTTCTCGATAATGTTACACATTTAAACGTCTGGGATAACTTTGATGAATTTTTTCCGTTACTGAAACCACAATAGATTTAGAGATTGAAGCTTCCTCTTGACAATGACACCTTAAAAATTGATGTACGATTCTTTTTAGTCGTTTCATCGAGCTTCGAATGAGAGGTGTGCCGCCCACTTTACACTAGTATAAGCTACACCAGTCCCTCGTTTTTGTTCCATGAAACAGTGAAAACAGATCGTAGATAAATTCTTGAGGGGTGGTTGTAAAGAGGAGGCTTCAATCTTCAAATCTGTGGCAGTTCCATTTACAAGAAATATTTTTGAGAGTTTTTGGAGACGCTTGAATTTGTAGCATTTTTTAGAGAAAAAGGGTTTTCAGTTTCCCAGCTGGTACATCGTGGAAAGATATCTCAATGGAAAATTGAACTCTGCTTTGATAGGATAGTTTGAAAGCATAGGCTTCAAGTTTTAAAATGAGCCCAGGCTTGTCGTTGTACTATTTGTTTGTACGAAATTATCACAATTTAAACATCGACAATTTTTCGACAAAGTACTTTTTGGATCCACTGTATTCACAATGCACCTTTCATTTTCTATTAGGTTGGCACCTAAATTCGCTACCTTTTGTTTCGTAGTTCTTTTATTGTATCATTATAACCTCATTCAGTGACCATTCCATTTGAACTGTATTTCATTGGAAAGCTCTGAATTCAGCGATTAATTTGATATAAAATACACGTGCCTAAAAAATATATACAGGGTGCTTCGTTTATCTTATAACGTTTATCTTGTGACGCACTGAAGTTACGAAAAAAATTTGTGTACAAAAATTGTTCGGTATGAAGAGTACAATCATAGTATAATTTTTTTGAGGACTAGAATGGTGGGGTGGGAGGATTTCAAAGTCAAATTATGTTTTTTGATTGGAATGTCCTATTTCTTATACCATATATCGATAGAGTATCAAATTCTGAGTATAAAAGTTGATCTCGTTGACTATTAGGTTTAGGACATATGAAGGTCAACACTATTATACTCAGAATTTGATACTCTATCGACCTATGGTATAAAAAAAATAGGACATTCCATTTAAAACACTTAATTTGACTTTGAAATCCTCCCTCCCCACCATTCTAGCCCTCAAAAAAATTAGACTATATGATTGTACCCTTCATACCGAACAAGTTTTGTGAACAAATTGTTTTTCGTAACTTCGGTGCGTCACCAGATATTTCCGTTATCAGATAAACGAAACACCCTGTATGTTGCATTATAGATTATACATTTTTGTATCGCACATTCTATATTGTACATTGTATATTATACTTTTTATATTGTACATTTCATAGTCTGTATACAGTAGCGCATACAGTGGAAAACTATTTCTCATACGTGCAATTCCCTCTCCATAAATAAAAACGTCCTTTTCCCGAGAACCCCGCCAAATATCATTTTTCATTACTCTCTCGAATCGGCGTTTGTTGCGCTGAGGCAATTTACATCACGGTAATTAAATTTAACTAATTTCCGCGGGCGCATAGGTACCATTTATCCGACCATTTTCATGGTACCGTGATCAAAGGCGTCGTCGGATACAGGAATTCGCATGTGGAACTATCCGTGCGATTGTAAAAGCATCGTCGACTGTATCAACAATCTGATCGGCCAAATGTAGCGCCTAAAACACTCTGCAGCAGAGCCCATCTTATACCAACTAATAGGAAAATAAAAGTGTTCTGGTAACAGAATTTTCGGATAACAATAGTATCACCATTCTGATATTAAATTCCATTTATTTAAATAAAAATCAGGAATTATGTCAAAAAAGTCAATTCGGTTACCATTCTAATAGAGAAACATCACATTTGCCATATCTTCTTAATGGGGAGGGTGATTTACTCGAATTGAGGTGAAAGAGTTGCCCCCTCTCTGCCAGCACCGGATTAGTCACGTAGCATTGTCACTCGTGCACGATAGTGACGGAATGCGTCACGTGACCGGGCCGTGGCGGAAGGGGAGTGGAAGAATAGTGTCGCGGGAAGGGAAGGGTAGAGTGGAGGACAAATCCTAATTTGACGACTCTGGGGTAAACGTAGGAAAGACGCCATTTTTGTTATATCTTCTGACAGAGTTGTGCAAAAATTTAAGCAACGAGTGACGAGTAAATTTCTACTTCAATCGTCAATCGCAATCAACAATTAATCTCCTGGATTAGTCGTTAATTGCGGTTAACGATTAAATACTTAGTAATCAATCTCCGATTTTTCGATGATTTATTTTTTTAATCAACGATTGACGATCAACTTCATCAATCGATTGAATCAATCTTTGATTTCTCAATGATTACCATTTTTAATCGTACACATTAATCGATCAATCTTGATTGAAATTTTAATCGATTAATGTCCAAGCCTGTCTTTTGAAGGAGAAGCGACGGAGAGAATCGGTACAAGTTATTTTTGTGATTTACAGATTAATATTATTTACAAGCACAAAAAAAAGGGAATAAAATAAGTACCTATTTTATTATGTAATATGGTTCCTTATCAATTAGTAAACACAACATTTTTGAGGTTATGTACGAGACGCCATATATGATAGGCGTTGTGACTGGTTCGTTGACAGTCCTGATAATAGAAAATTTATACAACAATAAAAATTCTGCTGTATTTTCCAACAAAATATTGGTCGTACTTTAACATTGTTCAGAGTTCACTTCCACAGCTAGCAACAATCACGCCGCCGTCTCTCTTGTTATTCTCGTAGTCGATTTTATTTATTTAGGAAGTTAATTGTTCGATTTAACCCCGGCTCGCAGCCGGCCCGGCGTAAAGGGCGCGATAAACATCAATTAAGACTGAATTACATTATGCGAGATAGATGTAACGTATGAACAAAGTGACGTGCTCGGGCGAAGTATCATTTATCAAAGTTGAAAGCGAGTATGGGCACGGTAAAGGGTTTAAATTATCGAACTTCCAGGAAAGTGGAGAGGAGAGCCGTTATGGTATTGACATATTGATCGATCGCGCAATTCCAAAGAAATAAATACTTTAAATGAAGTCACGAGATTATAAGACAAGCTTTCGATTAACTTTTCTGGGCGTTTCGCGAAGAGGGAGAGAGAAAGATAAAGGCTCTCTTCCATGTTCAAAGAGAGTGGTCGTAGCATGAAAAAAGACTAGCTATTAAACACCCTCGCGTTGAAAATAAGCTAATCCACTTAAAGTCTCGCGAGCATAATCGACCGACGAAAAATAACTTGAAAATTTCATTCGGCGATCCAGTGAGATCAATTTTAGAAATGGTGTTCCTTGCTAGCAAATTTTCAACAGATCCATCGTAGCTTTGAGGTGACACAAAGTTTCTTAAAAATTGTTGTAAATATTCTGTTCTGATCAAAAAATGCCCCTAAGACTGTTCGTAATGAGTAAACTTCAGACTTGTGCATTTATGTCGAAGAAAAAACTGTGAAGATATTAAAATAATTTGAGAACATCATTATATTATTTTCGACTCATTAAAATTATTAAAAGGCAAAATACACTTCTCCTTCTTATAATTTATTTTGCAGATCCTCGTGCAACCTATCGCCATCGCAGATTATTTTGCAAATGTTATTATATTAGACTGTAGACTTTATTTATTTATGACAAAGATGCACTGGTGCAATTTAAGACAATAAGAAAATTTGGATTTAAGCATCCAGTATATAGAAACAGAACCTGAGATTTAACAACATTCAAGTTATTTATAAAATAATAGCGAAGCGTACTCTCTCACTTTTCCGATGAACACGGTTTCGTTCGGACGTACATTTTGTGTTATGTTTATTCTTTTACAATTGTGTTCGTAATAAGTTACTTTTTGTTAAACGGTTTTGGGTTGCTTGATTTAAAGTACATTTCAAAGCTCCCACAGAACTTAGCAACATTGAAATTAAAATATCTGCTGGGCTAATCATTTTCCCACATGAATGGGTTAATCGATTGAAAGAATATACGGTTCCATTTAAAAAAGCAAACTTGACCATCAAATTTCCTAAACACCTCCACTTATAAAGATGAAATAATATTTTTGTAGAACGCAATAAATGTAATTAATTGACGTTATTAAGAGACGTTATTCGAGGCGATCAAGTTAGGTGGCTCACCTTGTACAAATTATTTATCGATGCGAGAAAACAGACCTTTCAGCGAGGTGTCACTAAATTCTTTGATCCTGACCACCACCGTGTGGTCAGCCAACTGGTCCACGTTCACAACGATCCTTGATATTTCTCGGAAGACAATCGCGCGACCAGAGAATTAAACGGATTCTCTGTTTCCCCAGGTTCGTTCAGTCGGAACACGATCAAAGATTCATGACGCGAGCACTAAAATTTCTAAAAGTTCATGGGGTTGTTGGCGGGACGCCAACACGGGAAACCGGGGATCTGTTTCCGGTGTAGCCTCCACAGTTTCTACGGTTGAAATCGCGGCCCTGAGCGGCCATCGACGAGTGCATCGCGATAGAAATAAACGCGCGATTATTCTCAGTGCGGTTCGATCGATAATCTTATAACGAGGGACGGCCGTTCTTATGGTCCCGATCCTCTCCACAGACCGTTGACAACGTTCCAGTAATGTCACATCAACACATACCACCAAAAAGCAGTGGCAGAATTGGCCGAAGAAGTGCTTCCGCTATTGGAAGCTGAAGATGATTTATCCATCCATGAAGCAGAGTCGCTAGAACGGCTGCTCTTTGCTTTACCGGACTCAAAATTTTAGCCTTTCTCCTATAAATTATTATGTATTTGATGTGTGATCCAGTAGATTTGTACCCGGAGAACCTGCAGATCGAAGTTTCGATCCTGTAGGATCAATGGTTCAGAAGTTATGGTCGCTTAAAGTTGAGCAATTTGCAGTGTTTTTGACAGGTAAGCGCGTCGCCATATTGGTTTGTAGAGACGTTCGATATCGTAAGCGACGCGCGATCGCTACTACAAACCAATATGTCGGCGCCCTTACCTGTCGAAAACACTGCAAATTGCTCAACTTTAAGCAACCATAACTCCTGAACCATTGAGCCTGCAGGATCGAAACTTCGATCTGCAGGTTCTCCGGGTACAAATCTACTGGATTGCATACCAAATATATAATAATTTATAGGAGGAAGGCAAAAATTTGAATCCGGTAACGTAAAGTTTACCCGCCAGATCGGGGGAGTTGAGAAAAAGCTACCCTCTCTCTGCCAGTACCGGATTAGTCACGTGACCGTCGTAGAATATATAGGGTGTCTGTCTTAATTGTCACCACCAGAATATCTTTTTTAATTTTTTACAAAGTAAACAACTTTTTATGTGTACTTTGAATGGTGTCAAGTGGTCAGTATCTCGCAGTTTTTTTAAATAACCACGTACATTTATCGCTGCATTACGTAAGAAAAAAATACATTCGAATATGTACTGTGACATGATCTTCAAATAATCTTAAGCTCCGAAGACGAAGGTCAAACTAAAATTTCGTTTGTAAGGAGAATGCAGGCTTTGCAAGAAACACCTGTAAACTTTTAGGAAATGTCTTTCTTGAGGAAGATATTCTGAGGACGAGGTAGCATTGGGAAAGATAGATCTAGCCACCACAAGGGTTTATTAAAAAAAACCAAGTTTAATGAAGTGATAGTAAATAAAACTAATGTTTTGAAAAATTCAATTCAAATAAAGCACATGAAAATCTATAAAACTGCACCATTCGTAATTTAAATTTTAATTTTGTCTGCATCTCAACCCATAGTGCGCCCGATCAAGAATTAATGCACGACTAGATCGTTGCAAGGATTAATTAAGAGAATCGAAGAGGGTATATTTAATAAAAAGCCATGTGAGAGTGTTCGGTTGCACGAGGTGACGCGCGCCGAAGGAGTCAACGAACGATCGACCCGGTTGTACCAATCTGAAAGCCCTCGGGTCCGCCATAATGATCCGTGTCCTCGTCTACCGATGATTTTGAGCTGCGGTAAAAATTGCCACAAAAAAAGAATTGCGAAAAATTGCGGTGTCCGAGAGGAAGGAAGTCGCATTGGCAAACGGCAGGGCGCGCGTCATCTGGAGTGTTTGGCGACAAAATCTTGCGGATTCGCGGGGAGTAACTTTGCCGATAATGGGGCTTGATGGGAATAACGCGGGGTGTTAGCCGAGCAACTCAGCTTGGGGGATGTAAGTGTGCGGACAGGGTACAATGTGTATCTACATGGCGTGATGTCGTTGTGAGGCGGGGGCGGGGCGACTGGCCGGAGGTTTCATAACACTTGGAAACAGGTGGCGTTCCCTCGTCTTATTACCTCCGACTATTTCACACGAGAGTCGATTGCCACGTACCGAGCAAACGAGTCGAGGTGCCGAGGCGTCGATGCGCTCGCACCGACCATAAACGGCCCCGAACCCTTTTCTCGGACGAACTCGCTGGTTTCTTTCGTCGGCGATCGTTGCTACTTCCCCATTCGTCTCTCGTTCTTTAACACTGAACCTGCCAAACCACCGGTTTCAGATTTTTTTAGTTTGTAATTGCTCAAATTATAAGGTCGCTCCTGTTGGAAATGGTTATGCAGATTCCTCTATGTTCCAGCACGTTTCATGAGACATTCACAAGCCACTTTTAAAGCTCGAATTTTTCTTATGAATGTGTTGGCTTGGGAAGAAAGTTCGTAGCGTTTTCAAATAAAGAAGCTACCGCGAAAATAGCAAAAAGTAATAAAACGGAATGGAAAATATGTTATTGAATAAATCTATGGATGAATATCTGAATTTTGACTGTCAATTTTAATTTACAAACGCTACGAACTTTCGTTACAACTCAATACACAACATTCCTGTGACGCGGAAACAGATTGTTTGATCAACAGATTGTCGAACAGATTGTCCGACAAAATTGTTTTGTAAATTGTTCAAAGAAGTCTCATTCTTTCTTTAACGATTTTAATCAGCTGAAACGAACACATTTAAATTCTTTTAGTTTTAAGTTCTGAATTTTTATACTTGATTCTATATTCCTGGCATTTTTCTGATTGAAATGAGTTCAAACATGTAGCTAAAAATTTGTATAATAAGTAGTATTGTATACGAACTGCTTACATTTAAAACAAACACGTTTCGGCACAATGGGAAATTCAGATATCGTTCGGATAATCGAGGTTCTACTGCATCGTGGATGAAATAAGTAAATATGCTCCAAATGGTGTCGTGTTTGGAGTCGTTTTAATCGGAATAATGTTCCGAATGTGTTGATAAAAATGACATAAAAGAATAATTAAATTATTTTTCAAGACGTTGCCATTAGCGTTTGGACAAAATTTTAAACAAACCCCCTTGTGTTTTGATTTTATCTTAATAAATTACCTTACAATTTTCGCTTTCGCTCTGGAGTAAAGGTAATAATTTTCGAGGTCTTTTCTTTTAGATAGAACCTATCTCGATCGCGTGACCTGTCCGGTACAGTCCTGAGGCAATGAACCCGTCTAAGAGAAGACTGTACCAGCTTAAAAGATATGTGGTTTCGTTTTCAAAAAATTGGAGTCGCCTTAAAGTCTTAAGCACGCTCTCGCCGAAAAAGAAATTGCCAAGATTTCGCGACGAATGTGCTGGAAGTTAACGACGTGGAAATTGAAATGTTCTTCACTCTGCACTTTTAATTGTTATTTTACACACTGTATCGCGCAGAGTCGCTAGATTAAGACTTGTGTCCCCACGCTACCTTCCCCTTCTACGACGCTATTCTCCACGCTTCCATCACGGCCCGGTCACGTGACGCGTTTCGTCTTTGTCGTGTACGTGTCACAATGTCACGTGACTAATCCGCTACTGGCAGAGACAGGGTAACTTTTTCCCCTCCATTCGTGCACTACACTGTTCCGATATTCCTTTTGTGGGAGTTTTCATTAAGAGATTCGAATGGCGGTTGCTTCTCTAGCAGAGAGACTTTAGGTTATGTTAATTAAGGCGTCGAATGTTTTTAAGTACCGTGCAGCGAGGAATGAAAGATGATTTCTATGTTTGTGGAGATTCAATGCGAGGAATAAGTAAGGAGTGTCGAGCTTAAATGTTTTCCACACTTGCTGAGTAGAAATTATTAAATTTTCCTGTAAACTAGTTAAATATTTAATTAAAAATGTTTATATTATACTATACTATTTAATGTAAGCTACATAAATAATTATTAGTATATAACATAGTTTATAATATAATACCGTATATTTACAGTATAATATAAAAATTATTCAAATATTTTCCATTTGCCGAGTAGAAATTATTGATTTCTCCTGTAAACTGATATCAGCTTCTCAGAAAATCGTTCTTTGAGATTAAGAAACGATTAATATTTCAATTTTGTTGTACTCAGTTTACGCGAGTTACAATATTTTATTTTCAGTCCTGTTTTGCATTAAAATAGTAATAATCGATAAACTACTTCAACGATTTTGTAATTGATCGATTGTAATTCGCTACTTTGCATAAATAAAATCTGTCAATTTGGTGGAAATATAAATATCAACATTTTTATACATTCAATAGAGAGCCCTAGGCATCTTTCGATTTATCTCGCGAAAGTAAGAAAAAGACGTGAAAGATAGACGTTTTACTGGGGTTATGAAATTCCGTATCGCCGAGATGGCTCGGTAATGGCACGAAATTACTTTTACAATAAATGTCTTCGCCATCGCGGAAAATTCTTAGTCGAAAGTTTTACGTTTCCCTCTGTATAAATTTCATTTCTGCAGATCACAATGGCTTCACCCGCCGCCGCGCCGCGCCGCGCCGAACAAAGTTGTTTCTCTGGCCTTTTGTGTCAACGAAAAAATTCTGCTGCATCGTTTCGTAGTGTATAAATCGATTCGTCTGCGTATACTGCAATCGAGTTGCAGACAAGTTGTTTCCGATAATCTCACGTCACTTTGAGCCGACGCGATTCGCAAAATATTCACGCGACTATTTGCTGAACGATACGGAGTGTCTCGTTCGAGTACGATATTCATCTGTCTTAATTGCCGAAGCGTGAAAAATATTTTATTTGCGATTTGAAGGACACACTAAAAAAGTATTTCCACGATTAGCCTCTCGACTTCATTCTGAAGACCAGAGGTTTCAAAATGTTTACTCATTGGATCTCTGTCAAATTGTAACTTATCAAAGATTAAATGAAAACATAACATATCGATATGTGTTATCGTAAAATGACGTCTGTATTTTAAAACTTTATCACAGGGTATAAATATGAGATGCTATGGTTTTGTGTGTGTGTGTGTGACCCTAATATGCAATATATTAATACTTTTAAGAATGTTTGTGTCACGATATTATACCGATATTATTCCGCTTACAGTAAAGCCTTGATCTAAGAAAAATCCTCGTGTTATGCTTCGCAGTAGAGGGGATAGTCGTTTTTTCTTAGATCAAGACTTTAGCGTATATCTATTTTCTGAGAATTTCCAGATTAGAAAATATATCTGATATTCCTAGTCTCTCTTGTATGTATTGTCAAAATAGTTAGTCTAAAAAAAACATTAATAAGGGTCACCCTCATCCTTTGACCCTTAGCTTTCGAAATTGTTGTGATATATCGGACCGTTTTTATCCAACATTTTTATCCAACATCTGCAAATATATTTTCGTTGATACTCGACGAACTGTTTCGAGAGTTCCGCATAGTTTAGACGAGTTCAATTATTGGGTCCAAAAACACCGTGATGGATTGAAACAATTCAATTTGCATATTCCCTTTGGAAGCTGATAAACATACACGGTCTCGCCATTTGGCGTGGCATGCGAGAACACACTTACGGGTGCACGTATAATGGACGAACTAAATAACTAGGGCCCGAGCGACTGTGTACACATAAAGGTACACATCGTATATAGATATACTTATATGTGTGCGTATGTGTGTGTGTGTGTGTGTGTGTGTGGCAGCGCGTTTAAGAGTGGGTCGCCCTTAATTCAAGTACATCGCCGCCCGCTGTATTTTTCTATCATTTCAAAGCAATTGCACGAGGGCTGGTGCTCTCCTTATTCCACTTATATTCCCGAGGAGTGAATTTGCAGTTCATTTCCACGGCGCTGGTTCACTGAATAACCAAGGGGACCCCGACGGTTTAACGCTGCGGCTGCGTAAAATATAAATTATGTTTTTGAAATCGTGTTGCCAGACATTCAATTTAACGCGGGCCACATTTGAATCGTTACCGCGAGTCATTCCGCGCCAAAGGAGTCGAGCTTTAAGGGGGTCTCTTCTGATCTAAACCGTAATTTTCCAGGGCTTGGAAATTTCTCTAAAGGAAACAGATGCTTGTTTTAAGTCGAGGATTTGTATACGTATCTTGTATTATTTGAATTAGACAACAAGAACCTTCCCAAGTCAAAATACTCAAAATTGAAGGAGTCATAGCTCCCTGGATAGAAGACTAATCCTCTAAGGAGGCTTTTGATCTAAACACTTATTCTCAGGATCTGGGAAATTTTTCTGAAGAAAACAGATGGTTGGTTTGTGTCCAGGTTTTGCGTACATATCTTCTAGTAATTGAAATACACAACAAGAATTTTCTCAAGTCAAAATACTCAACATTGCAGGATTTACAGTTCCTCGAATAGAGGACTAAACCGTTATTTTGAGGACCTTGGGAATGTTTCTAAATAAATCAAATGGCTGTTTTAAATCCAGGTATTGCATACGTATTTCCTAGTATTTGAGCTACACCCTTAAGAGTTTCTTAAAGTGCCTTATTAGTTGACACGATTGCGGTCTGAAATAAATAAACTAAAGCAGCATTTTAATTATTATGAATATATGTTTGGTATGGAACGAAATGAATTCATACGAATTGAACAAATCCTTTTGCTGACACATTTTTAGATATATGTGTCTTAAGATGGTGGTTCACTTATCTAACGATATAAACACAGGTTCACATAAAAGCTAGGTGAAAGTCCGCGAAAGTTGCTTTTACGTTGTGTTAGGTCAAAAATTGATAATTTCCGGTCAAAGCGAGTAACACGAACCTGGTACTCCAGGATCAGAGACGAGAGACTATCCTATCCGTCCAAGTTTCGACTAATTAATCTCTATTGAAAGCAGTTAATGTCAATCACGCCCTAATGACGCTCACCATCGCCCCTGGCAAGCACCGACTTTGGCTTTACAAGCCGCCATAGTAGTTTCTGATCATTATTTCCAGTTTCTGGAAATACAGAGAATCCTATTGAGGGATTACGTGCCTTTGGTTTGAAGTAAAAAATTTGGTTTTTGGAAATTGTGTGCTCTTGAACTACAGAAACAACAAAGTTTAATTATATAATAATTATATGTAGAATGTGAATAGATAGATGTCAAACAACGTCCATAAATCAGTATCTTGCAGATTGTAAAACGAATAATGTCTACTGAATTTCTCATTTAATATTATATTTTATAAAACACTTATAGTAACTCGTGAAATTCGTGATAACATAGATAAGTGTACTGTGGGGTTTTGTGCAAAATGACAATTTTTTAAATCGACTTGAAGAGATGAAAGCTAGATAAAGATTTTCAGAAAGATCTAGTAATGACAAAACGTTGTTTCTTTTATTTTCAGTTTTTAATAAAAAAAAAAATTGGTAAGAAGAAGTTAATATTTTCCAAGATGTACAGGAAAATATGTTCAGCACGACACATATTTAATACCATCTAATTTACTGTGTCTTTGAGCCAGCTACTGTAAGATATATGATTATCATAGTTTGCCTATAATTACTAGATCTAACCTAGATCTCATTCAGATCTAACCCGGACTATGAGTGACACAGATCTTGCTTGGTAATTCATAATAACATGATGGTTTGGGTTAGTTAGGTCTGTGATACGTTTCAAGTACAACTCAATATCATAACTATAGTTTATAGCAACTTAGGTCTTGTAAAATTCAGCATCATGAGATTTTAAACAACAATTTTAATAAAATATATTTATTCTCTATGGAACACGTAAGAAGAACACTAAGAACATCTGGTTGGAAAATCAAATCTTTTGGTTCCAATTTGTATAAATCTATCTGTTCAGAATTTTGACTTATTCGTAGATGTTAAATGTGCGAAATTTTTTTAACAATAAAATCAAATATAATGCCTCAGATGCGCAAGCAAAAGACAGAGCACTAAAAATATTAGAATTTAAGAATTCCGTTATATACATATATTAATAATGTTATGAAGAAAACGAAGAATATATTTCTATTATTACTAATTCCTTTGTGTTGCAATTGATGCATGAAATTTCCAATGAAGTTATCAGAGTTTGGCGATGCATTTTTCGCAAGCAATAATGACTCTCCTGAATTAGATGTACCTCGAGAAACTGCGAATAAATCGCAGAAGAATTGTTTAAAAATTATAATAAATTACGTAAAATTTATATCGCTGGATAGCTTGATCTGTTAACGAGTTTCTTATGAAAAAAGACACACTCCCTCGATTACGAGTCGACATCGTAATCTTTCCTAATCACTATTTTTAGCTCTTGGCTCGAAAGGCTCCACCTACAATATATTTTGTTCAAACATTCGGGATCCGAGTTTATCTGTTTCCTACCGCAGATTGGGAACACAGAAAGTCGGGGAAAAACGTCATAGATCTGCACGTGTATCTGTAAAGTTGTGGTCGGAGCCCCCAAAAATATCCTGTGATTTTGTTTCATAACTTCGGGCTAAAAGCGTTTTAGCAAACTTTCAATGTCGGTTTGTATCCTCTTACCGTACAATATCAAATACTAAATTTGAACACAACGATTTCAAACAAAATCTACTAAGTATGTACCTTGTCCTTTTTTCAGAGCTGAAATAAAATTCTGTTTGTTTGCTATCAATGTTTAAACAACAAAGTAAATATAGCACATATTTCCTGTTTCTTTCTCTTTCATGAAATCATTCCATGAAACTCTAACCATTGTAGCTTTGAAGACAATTATACGTGTAATATCAGAAGTCATATCACGTGTTATCCTCTCTTTCTAAGCTGAAATAAAATTCTGTTCGCCTGCTATCAATGTTTAAAGAATAAAGTAGACGTATATAAATTATCTTACTCTTCTGCGAAATGAATAGATTCTAATGCCAGTCGCGAAGAAGATCACAGGGCAAGGGTAATTGAATAAAAATGCTTTTCCCTGGCCCATTTGTTGAACAAATATTTTCTGTTATTCCAGTCGTTATCCTCCCATTGGAATTTCAGTTTTAACGCAGTCACTGTGTATTTTCCGAAAAAATGGCGCGGCTCCTTTGTTCTTAATAACGTTAGGCAGTTTGACCAAGACTGAAAGCATCGTCCGCCATTTTCCTTGCGCCCCGATAACGCTATCCGAGGCAATTCTCTCGCGCTTTGTAATTTTCTGCAGTTTGCCTTTGTTTCTAGCGCTTTCACACAGATTGGAGCCGCATAGAACAAGATAGAGTTTAATATCGCGGCTCGATCTTTCCGGTTAGGCTACGCGTTTATCAGAGGGGTCCGCTTTTCGAGCTGTTTCGACGAGCGGAAGTCATGCGCCGTGGCACAAAGCGTGCCTGCGGTTCGATTTCGTTGCGCAGACGGTCGATCGAGTAAACAGCTTTTTAATTATGCCGCGTAATTAATAACGTCGCCCGGTGATCGAAGTTCCAGCGGGAAGTTTCGAGCGCCGAACTTCCACGAAGGACAAGTTCCCTACTCTTTCGCTATTTGCTATCGCGTTATCTACACGGATCGATCTGTCAAACGAGGTCGCCATATTCCGCACGGCAAATTCGAAACCCTCGATAAAACGAAGGAACACCTGGTGTTCTTTGTGCTCGAAAGTTGCCGAGGCAACTGTCGTTTCCACCGCCGGCTCTTTGTTTTTTCCTCGCATATAACGAGCTTCCGCGTTTCCCGGTGCGGCGACCCCTTTGAAACAATATTTTTCCCCTCCTACAATGACCTCCGCTTTGATTATGCATTCCGCAAACGTAAGACGCAGCGCCGCGCCGCGCCGCGCCGCGTCGTCTCCGGAGCATTTACACACGGCGCGGCGCACACCGGCAAAAAGGCACCTTACGTTTTCGCATATTTTGAAAAAACTGCGGCCGGATTCCCACCGAGGAACGAGCAGACGCTCGGATTTATCGTGGCTCGCGGAACAATTCGAAACCTCGTTGGTACAGCTTCGAGTAAATAAAATATGACTCGAGATAAACGAGATGAAAATAATATACGAGTCAATTATACGAAGCGTCCCAAAAAATGCACTTTCTTGAAAGGGATGGCGAAAGGGATGGATCCTTTGCGAAAATCTTCTCTGCTGCTTCATTAAGCAAAAACACGGACGCCCTGCGACCTACGAAGTCAAGGTCAACGTCACAGTTGAACGATACAAATTTTCAGAAAATGCTACAATACAAATTTCGATGTCAATTTTGTTTTTGATTTTGGGGCACCTTGGATATTTATAATATTAGGTTATCCCATAAGTTCGTGCCGTTTCTCGAGCGGTTGGATGTGTTAATTTTGTAAGCATACCTTTAAGTTTGTTATAGGTATTTCCAGAACATCTGACATCTCCTCAACTGATGAACTTCGTGATTTCTGTACAAGCTCTCGAATTTTATCTTCGTCTGTTTGAGGAGGACGCCCGGAACGTACCTCGTCTTCTGAACAAAAATTCTCACCTTGAAAACGTTGAAACCACTTCCCACAGGTACGAGATGAAAGCGCACTTCCTCCGTAAACCGCACATACGTTGTTCGTGGCGATTGTTATTGAACATCCTCTCCGAAATTCATACAACATGAGCTGCTAGGAATCACTGTGTTCATTATTACACGATCTTATACCCACGAAAACCTTCTCGAGACTGTTCCCGAACAGCTACGCTTATGTGCATTGGTCGCTTATTGCCGTATGTTCATAAATCGACGCGTGAAATTTATACACAAAAGTCGGCACGAACATATGGGATGACCTAATACAGGGCTCGGAATTACTTACTCGCAACGGTCGATTTTCGAAGGCTACGCCCCCTCGACCCGGCCGCGCGTCTCGCTCCCCGTGGCGGTCCTGTTTCTCTTGGGCGCCACGAATAGCAACTATGGAACGCGCCTGAGGAGCTCCGAACTAGGGACGTCACGGGGAGATAGACAAGAACTGACCTGGGCTTAGCTCGTACATCAAACGGCCGGCAGAAATGCGAATAGCGGGGCCCCGGCCGCTCCACATACGAGCCTACAAATGTGGGAGGCAAGGACATAAGTCCTGGGTGATGGTTTTTTTAGTGGGTAGTGGGGGATCCGACAATCCGATCCCCTGATCCCCACACTACCCCCTTCAGGAGTATCCGCAAATGCATTTTTTCCATAAAGAAAAAACAGAAAGGGACGCCACGGGGAGCGAGACGCGCGGCCTGGTCGAGGAGGCGTAGCCTTCGAAAATCGGCCGTCGCGAGTAATTCCGAGCTCTGACCAAGGTTACCATATTTCGCGCGGGCCAGCCCCCTTACCTCTGCGCCCCTCGCCTAGCCGCGCTGCGGAGCTTCTTGCTTCCCCGCCTTTGCTTCCCCCACTCTTCCCTCTACCGCTGACGCGTACGACTCGTTAGCTTGCTCCATTCGGCATCTAAATGGTTAATGGAAGGGCACTTTTATTTTTTGAGTTTTCTGTCCTCACTTCTCGAACAGGAGAGTCTTCGAGCAAACATTTCACTTCTTCACGAATTACATTTTTAATATTAATAGTTTCATGTTCAAGATTTTTATACCGTGGATCTAAAAAGGGAGCTATACGGAACAATGAAATAGTGTCTCCGTCATTCCATTCGAATTTGAAATGTTTTGCAATTTCGGAAATTAATGTTTCCTTTATTGTAGCCAAAATATCATTACCTTCCAATCCTTACCTACCAAAATATCATCAAACCTTATATTGACACACGTGTACCTTTGAACTTCAATACACAGATAATACACGTGTATTGAAAATAACGGATACCCGTGTATTATCTGTGCATTTCGATACACGTGTACACGTTTACTTCAGTCCCCGTGTATCCGTGTATAAAGAAGTACACGGATTAAAATACGGATATATATTAGTACACACGTCCAAAACCGTGATCTCTAATAGTAACCTTGTGTGGCCCTGACCTAATATTAAGAGAATCCGATAAGTTTTGGACGTATTGAATCAGACTCGAAGTATTCGCAATTGAAACTTGGAGCGAATAAAAAATGCATGTCGGAGTTAGTATCTGAAAATAATATTGTAGCTATCATAGGAGCGCCGAGATAGCAGATATAAAATTTGGAGCGGGTCGAATCATGTTTGTAAAAGTCACTGCAACTACATATGTGCATATGTACTGAAGCGGGGTCGCAAACATTACCTCGAGAGTTCCAGCGATTCTAATAGCGGCGTGCATCATAAAAATGTATAACCGTTAAAACTTGCACGACCCGTCCGATCTAATAACGGGGCAAGAATAGCCTACGGAATAGACGGAGCAACAGAGATTGGCCGCGAAGGTTCGCTGGATCTGGTTCTGTTTGCGGAGACCATCGACCGAGCAGCGATGTGAGCTTACGGACAAGATGGGTGAGCGCAAGTAAAATTGGAATTAGAATCCCAAGCAGTCTGTTCATTATTCGAACAGTTTCTTCCTCTGTTGCCCTCAATCTTTCTCCTGTTTGGTCGAACAAGAGTGAGAAGTCGAGGCGTATCTGGAAGCGGAGCTGGTGAAAACGAGACGAGACCTGGAATATTTCGGCTACTGGAATTGAAACAATGAAGTAGTGGTAATTTGGAATACGAAAGGCTCTCGCAACTCCGGCTGTTGGCAACATGGGGGCGGGCAGGCCGGGTGTCTGAGGGTCGGTATTGTTGATTCGTCTCTTCTCTCCTTCACAGCCGTTAGGTAGGATCATTGTGGGGGCAATGATAACCCTGGCAACAAGGGATAATAGTCTGTGTAACCGCGTCGGGGGAGGCCTGCGGTTGTTACAGCTCGTGCTCGCATCTCACTTCGATGCTGCTCTCGCTACAAATTTAAAAAGGCTCCGGCGGCTCTGCGCGCGCCTCGCCGCTCTGCATCGCTCTGCACCGCTCGGATCCGCTACCGGAGGGTTGCACGGGACCCACACGACCCCGTTTTATACTCTGATACTTCACGCTATACACCCGCCCGCTGATTGGGAGTATCTCAAAACCGTACCCGTGGGGGCTGTCGACAGCCAACCCTCCGAACAACCATAGACGCGGCGAGTCTTCGAAAACGTAACACCCGTGAATCGGGACACCGATTTTTTACCAGCCCGAAGTTGCCGCTGTTTGCTGACCCTTGGGTACAACCAGGTTTCAAAGCGATCAATTCTTGATTTGCACGCGAAAGTCAATTTTTATGGTCGCGGGCCTGCACGAAATAATATGACACTTTACTACACAGTTGTTCGCCGATCTCGATCAGCGCGTACGGCAAACCATAGTAATATTCGGACACTTTTGAAAACGTACAATTTGACAAAAAAAGAAAAAGATTGAATCTATTTAGGTGTTCTTCTGTTTTTATTATACTTACACTGTGAATTTGTGTGCAAAATAAAAATTGTCTGCACCATTTCTCATATTTGTCTGCTCGCTTTCAAACCAGGATCTTATGCATTTATGACAAAAATGAGTAAGCGTAATCTAAAACAGCAAAAACATTAGATGCGAATTTAATACTGCTATTATATCATGTTTAACAGTTATTAAACATTTTAAAAAAGAAATTATATTTTTATCTCAGCCCAGCTTGTTGCTATTCGGGTAGAAAGTTTTGTATTATTAAAGATTTTGTATAAAAATCCGCAGTCTAGTAATTAAATAACATAATTGAATTCTTCTCTCTCTCTCTCTCTCTCTCTCTCTCTCTCTCTCTCGAGTGACTACACTCTATTATAGTTACACAATAGCTACACAAACATCTATTTCTCTTCGCAATAATTCGTTGTAAATAATACATATAAAAGTGTTTTGAAATTCATTGTAGTGAAAATCATGATTGTTCCAAATTTTTCAGACATGAGTTGTATTTTTTTAAATGAATTGGCGAAGAGAATATTTAAAAACAGAAAAGACAAATGCTTAGGGTGATTTTAACTAGGAGAAAAGTTGATACGCATGGATTTGAAAGGGTTCGGCGAGGAAATCGTCGAAATAGTCGAAAACGCGCGCCTTGGAAGGGTTAAAGACACTGCTAATGAACATTCGAGGTCGCCTAGCTGTAGTATCGGCGTTGGCAGAGTTGCGTAATGCGGCCGCGTAATAAATCACCGAGCAAATAACTCGCTGCTCAAGGAGACCACCTGAAAAACCCATAAATCTTGCCGGTGTATGGGCCTACGATGCGTCAATTGCTGTTTAAGGACTTTCTCGGAGACGATTTGTTTCCTTCCGATCGAAGACCGAATCGGCTCCGCCTAACGAGCTGAAAACTGTCTCGGAACAACCCTAATAAATTCAACCGTCCTCTTTTTCTTCGAAACGAATCTACCTATAATTTTTCCAAATATGCTAATACGTAAGGTAGCCTTTTATCTACCACCATAGCTCAACTAAATCTAAACTATACTTCCAAGATATTCGGCCGGAAAAGAAATAATTAATTATTTAATTTTTCAAATTAGGAAACTAATTAATTAGTTCACTTCATTGCCCACTGAAATTTAAAAAATTCAAGAAAAGTATGGAACTTTACACACAAGAAGAGTAAGATATGACTCATACAACCCTATTTTTATTCGTGCTACTTCTCGCATTAAGGGGGTGAAATCAGCCCTTGAAAAAAATCAATATTTTCTTTTTCGTAAAATATTTCGAGAACAAACGATACTTTTGAAAAGTTTAACCGAACGTTGCATGGCATTATTTTGTAAACCAAACTGTGTAAAAAATTTTTTATAATCCATTTTCACAGAATTCTAAAAAGAAAATGCATTTGAAAACATTTTTTACACAGTTACAAAGTGCAACGAGTTTTAATCTCTTAGGCTTGAGGTATTTAGATCAGGCTAATTCATAAGTTCATTCACGTTTGAGTCATATATGTATGCATGATTCACCTTGACCTCCCATGATTCACGACTACACTTTCAATTAAGTCGTATTAAGCTATTTAAAGAGCTGAAAGAAAGTCACTCTGAGTTTGAAGGAATTTGTTCGCTATATGACTACAGTTAAGTCGCTCTCGGACAAATTCTACTGTAATTAACTATTTTTACAGTATTATTCAAAGCTTCTACTTGACGTCGAGCTAAATTGGTAATACGAAACTTGAGGGACTGTGTTAATCAATTTTTTTTAATGGAGTGCTCAGTACATATTATGGTACGGCAGGTATAAATGGGTTAAGTCAAGTAATTGTACACTCGCTCACTCAGTCACTTCTTTATCGATTTTTATCGTCGTTGGATCTGAAAAAATCATTTTAACTTCTAAAAATGAAAAGTATCGAGTTAAAGACGTTGTAATATCGAGAACAATATTATTTCAGCATGAAACCTGCTAAAAACTAAGGGAAGAATATTTGTTACAATTTTCCATGTTCACAGAGGCCTCTGGCTACTTAGAAGTGTGAAAAATTGTAATGTCAAGAAAAATATGTGTCAAGAAAAAAATGACAGCGATCTATTTAGGCTCATTTCCAAAAACAATGAATCTACTTTCATCACTATGAAAATACCGTAATAAACCGTAGTAATCGAACTTACAGTGAGAGACAAAAATGAGTATACACCCCATACATATGAGATACCAGATTCTATTTACAGCATATTTCGCAAACAGCAAAGTTGTGATATAAACACACATCTTGGTGAATTATGTTTCCAATGTTTTGTTAACAAATGCCTATCCGAAGTAGGTTTGTTACGAGCGCGTCGAAAGAGAATATACGCAGCAGAAGTAGTTAGTCTGTTATGAAAGATAGTCCAGTAAATGGTTTCCTGGAAGCAGTAATTTCTGAATGAGCGTGAATTCGTGTAAATTTTCATCAGTGTTGATTACTTTGAAATTCTTAGTGCCTCCCAGAAGTTAGCCCCCCACTTATCGAATTAAATAATTTGTGCATAAATAAAATTGTGAGTGAAAAACGTACAGTAGCTTGAAAAGACACGAGAAAACTTATTATTAAATTAAGAAATGAAGGAAAATCATTTCGAGAAATAGGGAAAACAGTAAATCGTTGTCATGTAACTGTAAAAAAAATCATAGATACGTATAAAGATACAAAAAGTGTAAAAAACTTTCCTCGTTTCGGTCGTCCGAGAAATTTAAATGAAGTAGATAACCGATTAATTACACGAATAGTGAAAAAAGATCACACTACGCCATTAGCTCAAGAAATATCTCATACATACTCACTTTTGATTCATATTTTTACAGATCGTCAACTATTTTATGTTGTCCTTCGAATATTATTTATTAGAGTGAATTACGTTTTCTACATTTAATTACCATCAATCTACACTTTATGTTTTTCAAATAGCTTTTGCATTAATGTAACATGTATCTAATACTTGTTACATAAATGCCGTGTTCGACTCTCACTGGAAATGATTCAGAGAAATTTCGAAAAAATGAGTAGAAGTATCGCGAGGAACCGAGAGGCCCTCGAACGGAATAGTGAACGTTATCAGCAGCGGTGGATAAATTACGAATTAATTCGTTCCGCGGCGTTAAACGATTACGAGTGGTACACGCGAACACGAAATTCCCGATGGGGCGAGATTTTCAAAGATTACGACGGTGTTCTTCTGTATATGCATGCGGTCATGAATATGAACGAGCGTACTTTCCCGGCCGCGCTATTACCGGGCGATGGGTGGCGTAGCGGCACAGCGGCAACGAACGCGATGAAATCAAGGGAAACAATAAGGCGAACGCCGCAAAACCTTTCGAACTCCGAAGAGAGAGAGAGGAAAACAACACCGTATCCGATTCCCCGCCGTTATATATTTTCTCCACCTGTATCTCTCTCGCCTAACGGAGTATTATCTATCGATTCCGATCGTCCGACGAGAACTAACCGCGCCGCGTCCGCCAGGCTCCAGCGATATCAACTTTCGCCGCGCGCCGTGTATGAACTACCCTAATACTGATTCGAATTCTGGATCGAACAAAGCGGCCCCGGATAGAGAAACTTAATCTTCCGTGCACGCGGTCTGGAACCTAATGAATGCCGGTAATACAGACACGGTAAAAGCCGTCGTTCCCTTATCGTCGCTCTCTGAATTCACAACGGGTCAGCTGAAAAACACGGCTACACGTTCCTCTTTAACCTGTTAAGGGGGTAGACTCGTTTCTAGGATTGCAAGGGTGTGGGATGCGCCTTCTCATTACTCGGTAATGCAAAGATGGGGTTTTTTAGTAGTGAAAAGCGCTAGATAAAAGATCAATCTGGGCCGCAATCGCCCTCAAAAGTCCCATTTTTAAGTTTACGAGGCATAATTTGCATTATTCGGCAGCATGTAGCTGTCGCAGCTTTATGAAAATAGTTACATGCGCAGCTTTATGCTTCCGAATGATGCAAATTATGCCTCGTAAACGTAAAAATAGGACTTTTGAGGGCGATCGCGGCCTAGATTGATCTTTTATCTAGCGCTTTTCACTACGGAAAAACCCCATCTTTGCATTATCGAGAAATGAGAAGGTGCATCCCACACTCTTGCAATCCTGGAAACGAGAGTCTATCCCACTGATTCTTAACTGGTGTTTTGCGAGCTTTCTGCAAGTGTTCCGCGAAATTTCGAGAATATATTAAATATATTTATTTCTACGCGGGATGTTTTTGTTTGTTTTTTTGGATCATTACTTGACTTCAAAAAGGTTAAGAACCACTGGTCTATCCCCGTAAGGAATGGGGGAATTTGCTTATCTAAGTAAAAAGTTAAATATTAAAACATTTTATGTTTTCTGACAATAATATATCCATTTGCTCTGAACTTGTGGATGTGCTCGAAATATCTTGTCAAGCTCACTTTTCTGAATAACATTTCCCTTTAAAGTTTTCGGCTTTAGTTTACGAGATAAGGTGGAGTGGGGTAAGTGAGTAAACGGGGCAAGTACATTAACTGGTTATTTTTATTATAATATGAACGAAATTTCTCTAGCTTGCATTTATTAATGTCGTATAAGTTAGCATGAACTATTCTACATAGATGTCGCCCAAGAACAAAGGAGTTTCCCTCGCTTAAATCAACCAATGGCAAACAGTCGCGTGAGAGGTACACGTACAACTCTTTTGTTTTCATCGACATATGTGTCACATTTCATATTTCAGCATAAAAGTACTTGTTTGTTTAAAAATTGATAACTATAAAACTAAACAATATAATTTAATGCAATAAAAAGCATTTTATAACAGGCTTATTAATCATTCTTTTCTTGCCCCGTAGCACTTGAAATAAGGTTTGAAAGTGTTTTTAACTCTCAGAGACGCTCTTGCCCCATTTTTGGTAGAAAATGTACACTCCAATGTATCCTGTATATTACACACTATATATTTCCAAAGTAAACATTGTATCGCGTACCATAGCAAAATTAGAGAAAGATATGTAAACATGGTCTTACATTAATTCGACAAAAGTATAAGACACTAACAGAAAAATGTTTGATCAAGCAAATAAAAATACAAAATTAATACTTTGTCATACCTCCCTTGAATTGAATTACGACTAGTAGTCGCTTTCGGATAGCTTTATATAACTTTTTGATTCGTTTTTGTTGTAAATGTGTCCAATTGTGATTTATACTTTATTTTAGTTCATTTACGTTATTATATTGTCTCCCATTCGCGTAGACTCGTCTTGACAAATTTCCCCACACATTTTCTATAATATTTAAATCGGGAGAACGAGCGGGCCATTCCAAAATATTGATATTTTTTGAAGAAAAGAATTGTTTCACAGATGTAGTATTCAGGATATAACGGAGTGTAGATTTTCCACCTTTAAATATAAGACATTTAAAAATATGCTAAGTGTTTTATTATTTTGTCGAGGACTGTAATACTAATTCATTAGTAATAACTGTGGCAAGAGTTTGATACCAATACCACATGATTTGACACATACCAGACTGAATATACATCAGTTTAAAGTCCAACTTCACAAAAACTAGTGGGCACTTACCCCACTTCACCTTAATTGCGAAAAACTTTATTTGTAAACGCATGGATTAGGTTCAGAATTATTAGGTATACAAATATGGCGTCCCTCGTACGCTTACCCTACGAGGACGGCCCGTGGTCCAAGGGTTAATCGCGAGCAGAGATGAGATAGGATGATCGCATCTCCGGTCGTAGGTTATGTAGAAATTTCCATCTCGCATAGACGCGGTACGGCGTCTCTAATAACGAATGAGCGGGCGGCAAAGTGGCGTTTTGTGTTCTATTTCGGTGCGTGGAAAGATAGAGGAAGCGTTCGAGTTTAAGCTTAAGTTGAGCGAGCACACGGGCCACGGACAGGAGCATGAGCAGGAGCCCGAGCCCGAGCCCGAGCATAGTCTGCGGCCGAGGTATTCGGAGGCCAATTGTTCGCTTGATGGAACTCTGGAACTCTAGCCACTCGAGCGCAGGGGCCGTGTCCCTCGCTGCGCGCCTAAAATCTGCAATAGTACCGCAGTATGTTCGTGCTACTTTTACTTATATCTCTTCCGCTGTATGTCTCAAACCCTCCTTTCTTCCTTTCACGCGCGCGCGCGCGCACACACACACGAGCGCACGCGTTTACTAGTATTTGTGGATGTGCAGTAACCTCTAGGATTCCGTACTCTCGCTAAATCGAAAAACTTTCCCACTCGATGCTCAAGTCAACAGCAGAACGAATCGAAATAAAATGATAGTAGTAGATACGGTCCGGGATTAGAGCCAGCTGGACGAAGCACTTCTGAATGATAACACTTCAAAGTACGCCTCCGCCGAAAAAGGAAGAGCGCCGCAGTTTTTTATTCTCGCGGGGTAATAGCTGGACGCAAAATGAAAATGATTCATGTCAATTGCAAGGGACAGTTCATTCCTATTTTAATCTATTTAACGAGAGCTGAGAATAACGGATTCGCATTCTTCAATTGTTTTAACCTTTCCTCTGTTCTAAACTATGCACGTTCTCATTTTGCATCAAAATAAAATTCGCAGTCCAGTGATAACTAATAGGGTGTCCAGGGAATGAATATTTGAGGCAGTCTGTCTGTTGAAATTTGTACACTGTGCGACAAAAAGATTGCACAGATTAACGTTTAAATGATATCCATTTGTTTTCCTACCGGAACTGACATTTGTATCTGTACACTATTTCACGTTTCATAACATATAATCAAGATTTGACCAACGTGTTTAGCTTTATTTTATAAAAATAACATTTTTGCCAGAATCCAGCGGGACAAAATGATAGCACACGTGAATAGAGTCTTAAAATTATAATAGATTAAGTGCACAAATTCTTCAACTGGTTAGTTAAAGTCTTGAAAAATGTCTTGCCCTTAATTATTCTTTCGTACAACCTCCACCAACGTATACGAGATATTTTTCTGATTAAAAGGAGTCCAAACACGATACTGGATTATGATCACGTGTTTAATCCAGGATTTAGTAGAACCTTGATTATCCGAATTAACCAGTGTGAAAGAATTGTACATATATTATTATACATAGAACATACATGTATACGTACATAGAATATTATTATACGAAAGATGTGCAAATAAATGAAATCGAGGTTCTACTAAACCTTGAATTAAACACGTAAAAATGCTCTGAACTAAGGCATGTTTGATATCATTTTAATCAGAATAATTTCACGAATATGATGCTGATAAAGGTTTCACGGATAAGAATAATTTAAGATATAACATTATTCTAGACTTTAACATGTGCTTTGAAATATTCCACTTTAAAATAATGCAATTATTAATGCTTTTAGTCCACTCTGTACGCGAGTTAATAAGTTCCCAATATAAAAATTCTGAACAGCATGATTTACTCCGAACACACACAATTACCGATCTCAATCAAATCTATTAACCCTCGCAGCGAACGCATTGGAATTCGCGTTGTATTTTACGAATTAAATGATAGTGTTGATGGAACTGCATAATAAAGTGTGACAATTGACGCTGTACGATTAATTATGAATGTTAGTTGAATCATTAAATTTGGGGTTTCGTCACGTGAATATAGAACGACGTTCGCGCCCGTTGCTAATATAACACCGAAGCTAAATATTATTCCTAATCGATGCTCTCCATAGGAAATATATATAAATATACATATACTATACATTGTATATTATATTTATACATATACCAGGTATGTAAATATGAAACCGGAATTTGCCCATAGGTGGCTCTAGCTGTCAATGTAGTTACCGTCAAACCGCGTCATTGACGCCATTTTCTTGTTTTGACATCTGGTAAAGATTTTCAACTCACAACCATACAAGTTTCATACAACAGCATAGTTTTTAATAACGTTGAATATGTCGAATTTTGTGCCTGGAAACTACGATATGCGGACACCAATGATTTTCTGTTTTCATTTGAAGAAAACTGTTGCAGAATCGCATCGAATGCTTGTCGGAGCTTACGGTGAGCATGCTCTTGGTAAATCACAGTACTTTGAGTGGTTTGAAAAATTCAAAAATGGCGATTATGATGTGACAAACGAAGAACGTGGAAGACCACCGAAAAAGTTTGAAGACAGCGATTTGCAAGCATTGTTGGATGAGGATGACGCTGAAACGCAACAACAACTCGCGGATCAATTAAATGTGACACGAGAAGCCGTCTCCATACGTTTGAAAGCCATGGAAAAGATTCAGAAGATGGGAAAATGGGGTTCCAGAGGAACTGAATGAAAGACAGCAGGAAAACCGGAAAACCACTTGCGAAATGTTGCTCGCCAGATACAAAAGAAAGTCATTTGTCCATCGAATTGTGACTGGCGATTAGAAGTGGATATATTTCGAGAATCCTAAGGGTAAGAGATCATGGGTAACTCTAGGCGAACCATCGCCATCGACTGCAAGGCCAATCGCTATGGACGGAAGACAATGCACTGTTTTTGGTGGGATCAGAAGGGTGTGATCTATTATGTGCTGCTAAAACCTGGCGAAACCGTTAATACTGAACGCTACCGACAACAAATGATCGATTTGAATCAAGCTTCGCGTGAAAAACGACCGGAATATCAAAAAAGGCAACACGAAGTGATTTTGCTTCATGATAGTTCACCATCGCAAACAGCAAAACCGGTAAAGGAAACGATTGAGGCGTTTAGTTGGGAAATACTTTCGCATGCGGCTTACTCACGAGACTTGGCTCCATTCGATTGATACTTATTTACATCGATAGGACACGTACTTGCTGAGCAGCGCTTCACATCTTACAAAAATATAGGAAAATGGCTCGATGACTGGTTTGCCTCAAAAGAGGAACAGTTTTTTTGGCGTGGCATCCACAAATTGTCAGAGAGATGGGAAAAATGTGTAGCTACCGATGGGCAATACTTGAAATAAAATATGTTGTATCATTGTCATACAATAAACGTGTATTTTCTATAAAAAAATTCCGGTTTCATATTTACCTGGTATACACGATGTAATATTTAGCGTAGAGATTGTTCCGTAGATAATCGTAACACGTTTGTCTCGGGCCGCGCTATCGATTAAACATATTTTCTACTTTCTTTCGCAACTTCTAAAGTAATAAACTTTCTTATTTATTTACCGTGCTCGCGCCAGGCCGCACCGAGCACTGTATTAGTTCGGCTCGAGCGACCATAACGAATCCACGTAAAAATAGTCGGGCCGGTATGTATATCATTTCCACGGTGTATCAGCGAATTATAAGCTCGGGACGCACGCAGGCTATTTAACGTTCAGCCTTTGACGTCAAGGTGACAAGTTAATCGGATTTTCTAATTCAAGCGTTATCGTATCCCGGTTTTCTTGCGACCCGCAGAAATTGAGTCGCGCGTGCCGACTTGTACGGCTTTCCCGTGGAAAATCAACTGTAATGGAAATGCGGCTTTGATTCGAGTTCCTTTCATTCGCCCAGCGCGAGCCCGCAATTAAGCCCGTCTAATGTGAACCCGCGGAAAAATCGATCCTGTACTCCCCATCTTCTCAAGAGAAAGCACAATGGATATAGTGTTCTTTAACTTCCGTTGTGTTATTCCCAACGGTTAATCCCATTTGAAGGGCTATTCCCATTTGAAGGCATGAGTTTTAACATGTGAGATAAAAAATTATTGGATATAACGGTATCTCAATAATGAATTGATCAGTCTTCAAATTTTACACACATGTAAAATAGAGATTCCTTTCTATTGTATTATTTTTATCGCTTGAAGGAGTTCCAATTTTAATGAACTTCTGATGTATTCGACTGTCATTTTGCTGAATTTTTTTTCTGCATAATTCTGGTCCATAATATAAAGGGATTTCTAATTTATATGATAATTAAAATTTGAAGAGGATTCGCCAATTCATTATTGTAGAGATATCATGGCAGAGATAATTAAAATTACAGTCTACTATATTTATGTGTACAGTGACTCGAACGCTTTTAAACGTTTGCAACTCATTGCAACGTCGACCGATTTCGACGAAATTTTCAGAATATGTTCAATTCACACAGATCTACAAACCGTATTTTTTAAAAAAAGTTGTAAAATGCAACTTTTAGTATTTTTTCCACAATTCCGATGAATTGCAATTTTTGAAAAAATTTCTTTTCACGTCCTGCAGTAAACTAATTGCTCTAGCTTCTAGCTCAAAAAAGTTATCGTCTTTTTTAAAGGGCCTGAATATTAATTCGAGTCACTGTACGTAAAATAGTATTTTCAAATAGTATTTGCTTATGGAATTACCGAAGTTTTTAGTTATTTCAAACTTTTTCCCAATTTTTTATTAATTGGTAATTGAATTCTATACAAATAAATTATATTGATTTCTGTTATAACGAAACTCATCCCAATTAAATATCTTCTTAGTTGTTTTTCGTTTCAACTAAATCGAATGATCACCATAAACAATTTCAAATGTTACTGAAATATGTACTATTGTACCCAGAAGGATTGTCTGCGTAAAAGATGTTGCAGTTTCCCCGCGAAGAAAACCCCGAAAGACATAAAAATTCACTATTTACACTGGGGTACTCCCTTAACGCTCATTCTTTACAGTTTCCTAGATAACCGACCTACCAAGCAATAAATAGCACAATTAGGAAGCGCAACGATCTCAGTAATTCGCACAGTTTCGGAACCGCAGGTCTGAGCGTGTCCTAAAGAATTTTTTCGCGGCGTTCACGACGGTATAATTCGTAGAGGGTTATTCAGGGAATAATTTACCAGGAGCGGTGACGCTCGGTGAATTTTGTTAACCAACTTGCTTGAAAATTCGCCGCCGAATTCCGGTTTATTTGAATTTCAGAAGCTCCGCTTGTCGAATACTCGCGGGTATATCGGTATTCCCTGCTACTCTACATCGCACGGAGGTCCGGGCGGCCGACCTGGCAATTCATGAAGATTTTACCACTGTTTGGAAGTTTAAGGGTATAACAATGTAGGTTGTTGGATTCGTTTTCACATCAGCTACATATTGTAGTTATCAAGCCAAAAAAATATATTGATCTTTAGAAATTAAAGGTGACCTCGATTTTTTGTAGAACAAACATATTTAAAAAATTTGTTGTATTGAAATTTGCGTAAAACATTTTTAAACTTCTTCTTCAGTAGTTGAGTTCGATGAGTTGATGTTAATCGTTTTTGAAGGTGATGGACATTTAGAAAACAATATATATTCGATAAACAACAAAATATTCATTGAACTATGTGACACTTTAAACAATAATAATTCCTGAAGAAGGACGAAGATGCAAATAATTCTTGCGGCATCATCCAAGGGAAAGTATACGGAAAATATTCCGATTTGAAAAAGTGCGGAACTGTTTGAATCTCAAAAGGTATTCTACATGTCAAAAGATATTCTACATTCTAATTACAATTTTTATTCAATTTCATGAATATTTACATTTTCGGCACTGCTAAACATTTAGAAAGTAATATACACACAGGGTGGGGGGCCACATTTTGCCACCTCAAATATCTTTGTTGTTTTCAAAGATACATCAAATGTCTGAAGGACAAAGTTGAATGGTAAAATGGGGCCCATACGATACCAAAAAATTTTTTGTTTTCATGTAATTTTTTTTAGAGATATGGAGGTCACCTTCATTTTTTTAAATGGAATGAAGTATTTTTTAATACGTCAATCGATGCAGCTGGACATTCGTTACAAAAAAGTACTAACCTATGTATGTCGAAAAGTTAGTAGTTCAGGAGATATTTCAATTTAAATAACTCTAAAACACCATTACTCTCGTACTAAGACGTTACACAAGTAAATAAACGCTAACGCCTTAGTACGACAGTAATGGTGTTTTAGAGTTATTTAAATTGAAATATCTCCTGAACTACTAACTTTTCGACATACATAGGCTAGTACTTTTTTATAACGAATGTCCAGCTGCGCATCGATTGAAGTATTAAAAAATACCTCATTCCATTAAAAAAAATGAAGGTGACCCTCATATCTCTAAAAAAAATAACATAAAAACAAACATTTTTTTGGTGTCGTATGAGCCCCATTTTACCATTCAACTTTGTCCTTCAGACATTTGATGTATCTTTGAAAACAACAAAGATATTTAAGGTGGCAAAATGTCGCGCCCCACCCTGTATAGTGAGTGTAAAAGGTATTTGTATACTCTTTAAAATAGAATAACTTTTTTATAATTGTACCAAACAATTTAGAAGCATTGGTTTACGAAATGATATGCAAAAAAGATTTTCCGAAAATTATAATTTACAAGGTTACATGCAAAAACAAAAAAGGCATTTTAAAACTTTTTCATTTGGGCCCTTAAAACCTTAAAGAAAATTTAAAATATACGTTTCGTAGATCTATGTTTGTTATACTCGTGTTGAAAATTTCATTGAAATCGGCTGACGCAGGAAAAAACGACACGCATCGAAAAATGTGTGATTCTGTGGATTTTAAGCAGAAACTGATCAAAAGTCGTGTAAAACTACGATTTTCATCATTTTTAACCGCTTGTAGCTCGTGTGTGTGTTAATCGATTTCGATGAAATTTTCAGCAGACGTGTGTAACTACTATAGATCTAAAAAACATATATTTTAAACTTTCTTTAAGGGCACAAATAAAAAAGTTTCAGAAAATGGCTTTTTTATTTTCGCATGTAATCTTGTAAAATATAATTTTTGGAAAATCTTTCTTGCATATAATTTCGTAAACCAATGCTTCTAATTGATTGTAAAAAATCAGGTCGTTTGGCACAATTATAAAAGAGTTTTAAAGGGCGTACGAATACTTTTTACACTCACTGTGTAGGTGCATTAAATACCGCGATATGAGACAAGTCAGTTTTTACCAAATACATAAACTGCTAGATCGGTGGTTCGGACCGCTGTGCATCGTGCCAACTATCGTTGGCGTCGAACAATCGGTGGAGTTCCGTCTCTCGCTGTTTTAGCCCCGACATGAATTCAATAACATATTTCGCGGGCCGGGTCGGGCCGGTTCGACTTTGTTCTTTATCGGGGGGACGACGCTGGGACAATTGATTGCACAAGCAATACAGCGTTATCAAAATGCAAAATAAACTCCCCGTGTCCGGGGTGCCGGGACGAGAAGGTAAGTACGACGCTTCCTTTCGGAATTGCAGATATTGGAATTCGCGTGCTACGCCGCCGGTTAGACACATTGTGACGTTCGAGTAAGCGGAACGCAATCAATCATAGTTTGCCGCCGAATTTCAGTAGCCCGGTTTGGTGTTAATATTACGGGCTGCTGACATAATACTGCAGCCGTTGACCAATTTTCTCAGTGGCACTCTCATTCTACTCGCCGCTAGTATAGACACTGCTGGACAGAGTATAGGGTACATTAGTAAATTAAGGGGATGAGTTACCCTCTCTCTGCCAATACCGGATTAGTCACGTGACATTGTTTCACATCCACTGTACAGAGTGTCTCACCCGATTTTGACATCTTGATTTTCTCGCTATTGTTACTCGTAGCAGAAAATGTTTCAGTGGAGACTTGAATGGTATCGAATGGAGTAGTATTCTGATGTTATTAGATTTTTCGTGAATGGACGCGTAAAGGTCATATAAAGGTCAACCTTGTTTTTTTAAATGGAATGAGGGGTGTTTGTACATCGGTACATCAGTCAGTGGTCCATCGGTTAGTCTAACGTTGATAAACGGAGCTAGCGCCTTAGCGCGGCAGTAATTATGCCTTAAGAATTTAAATAATTTAAATTGAAATATCTCCTGAGCACTACTAACTTTTCGACATACATAGGTTTGACAACTATATATTTTATAACAAATATCCAGCTGCATCGATTGATATATTAAAAAATATCTCATTCCATTTAAAAAAACAAAGTTGACCTTTATATGACCTTGAAACCACTGAAATATTCTTTCCTATGAGTAACAATAGCGAGAAAATCAAGATGTCAAAATCAGGTGAGACGATATGAGTATAAAGTATAAAGTAAATGAAGAACATATTTCCTGTTTCTTTCTCTTCCATAAAATTATTATATTCTAATCGCTGTAACTTTGAAGACAATGATAGTGTAATATCACAAGCCATATTAAGCATGAGCGTTCTCTTTTCTTTCTAAGCTGAAATAAAATTCTGTTCGTTGCTATAAATGTTTAAACAACAAAGTAAATGTGGAACATTGTTTTTTTTTCTTTCTCTTCCATGAAATTATACAATTCTAATCATCGTCAGAATCGCCAGGTGAGGGGAAGTTACTCGAATCGAGGGGTATCTCCCCTCTCTACCAGTACACGACAAAGACGGAACGCGTCACGCGACCGAGTCGTGACGGGAGAGTGGGGGAATAGCATCGTAGAAGGGAAATGGTAGAGTGGGAGACAAGTGTTAATCTGGGGAATCGCTTAGGTTGTGTTTCATTTTCATGTTACTAGAATGACTATGAAACGAAAATACTATCTGTTCGCATATCACTTATTACTAGACTGCGGATTTTCTGCATTTATGACAAAAATGGGTAAGCACCATTTAAAGCAGTGGACATATTAAAAAGATTTAAAGACATCGGCGTATTGGTTTCAGCTTAATCAGATGATTAAAAGAAGAAAGAAATTTTTACTTCACTACCGTGTCTTGCAATCAATGCAAATATTTTTTATTTTGCATAAAGATCCGCAGTCTACTTATTACTAATAGGTTGGGGTTGTCCTGTTATTAGCAGGCCAATCGAAATTTTTAATACACATTATATTATAAATACATAAAGTTATACATATACATTATGGATACATAAAGTGTCTTATTATTGTGTCTCTTTTATTGTCTTGCCGGGCAGTGCGCGATAAATCGATATTCGACGATCGTTATCACATAATCTGGTTTAGCAGAACTTTCCAGCGTTTTATATTACGTTATCGATTATCCTTAATAATATCCGTAAATGTATTTTTAAAATTCCGACCGCGGGGCTATTCGAATCGATTTTCGCGGCGCATAATGTGCAGCGAATCGAATTATATTGGATCAGGTTAGGACACGTCTTTTGGACGCGGTTAGAGTGTCTGAGCGAAGCTGATGGCGGGATGCGGCTTGTGTCTAAAAAATGTGTCGTCAGCGCAATATAACGCCGAAAGATATATGGGCCGGACTTAGGAACAAACTGCGACGAAAAAAGGCGTTCTCCGTGAGATATCCCCGCAGTGACGCGAGGGTATCAAATTATTAACTTGATAACTGGGAAAATATACGTCGCGGAAGCGACCAAATTTAATGAGAACGCCCTGGACAAAATAAAAAGAACCGCCGCACCGCTGTGACGGCTTCAAAATTCGAATTTTTCTTTGTCGCTGGTGTAACGGCTGAAATCCCCAGCCAGGTCGTATTTGAGAATTTTGTTCCGGAAAAATATGAAATTCCTGTTCAGATATTCTTTATATCTACTTATTTAAGAGATAACTGATTTACCAAAGACAGTGCCGAAAAACAATAAACAATCTCTCTGGATTTTGAATGATTTCTTATGAAACCTTGATGGACGTATTCCTAACATTTTGCTGATTAAAATGAGTCCAAACACGATACCGTTTGCACCGTATTCGCTTGTTCAATCCACGATTTAGTAAACCCTCGATTATCCGAACCGGTGGTGTCCGAATTCAAACTGTCCATTCAGACGCGTTCCTCGCGAAAACAACTGAATTTAAAGCGATCATATCAGATTCAATGTATAAATCAGCGATAATTGGTTAGTTCGGATGACAGAGATTCTGCAGTCAAATAAGATCCAAACCGTATCGTGTCGAGTATCATTTTAATCGGAAAAATGTGACGAATACGTCAGTAATAATTTCGTACGAGAAAAATCGAGAACAACAAAGTTTTATCATTAAATTAGTACTGTTTCGCCGATATGTTTTACTTGCTCACTGTGCGTTTCTACATTCTGGCGTCGGCAGATCGAAGGATAAAGTATGCACAACACCAGGAGTAGCGTTTGTACATTCCAGTACAAAAGTTTCGGCAAATACAGAGGAGTACTATATCGAGGCAGAGCCTGAGAGTCGTCACTTACCATAATTATTAAACACGAATTAGCCGGCGAGGCGAGGCGCCCGTTGAAATAAGCTGTCTTTGCGCGTATTGTCTGCCAACGAACCTTTTCCACGACGGCGATTGTTCCCGGGCATCTAGAAGATTCAAGTTTAATGACTGGAGAGAATAATTCCGTAAAATCAATACCCGGACTCTCTCCGCGAGGCTCCTATCGCTACTAATCTTGCTTCCTTGGTACGTTGAGCAGTTCTTTTCGGACCCTCTTTCCCGCGATTCCTCTCGTTCTTCGGAACGATATTTTAGCAATTTTTGATAATCTCGTAACGCTCGGATAAAGTCAGCGGAGACGGTCTCTCTCTCTCTCTCTTTCTCTCTCCTCCTCCTCCTCCTCCTCCTCCTCCTTTTCCTATACGTTTTGATCTTCTTGCTCGTTGTTCCCTTAATTTTCCAGCTCGTTTGTTTCCCTCCCGCTTTCTTCCCCAGCCCGACCTGACACAGTAAATCTTTGTTCTTTTATTCGTATCGCGTTCCCTGTATCTTCTACCTTGCCTCTTGATCTTGTTGGTTCATTGTCTCGCGGCCCATTATTGTTTGCTTGTTCTATCAAGCTTTCCCGTTGATCACCTAATTCATCGGCTGCCTCCGGAACGTGTCTAAAACACGAATCAACTTCTGCCAGACGCTATCTGTAGCCCGACTGCCGTCAAATTCGGTAATCTTAATCCGGAGAAGTGTCCAATCTCATCCGAGGAAGAATAGTTTCGATAAAATTACAGCGACGCTAAGGTCGGGCGTCTTTCGGTATCGTATTCTTAAATTGTGACGTCGGAAAGATCCCGATCATTTTTAGGATTCGGTCTCACAGAGAAAGACTCCACGAAATTTTTGTTAAACGTGGTGGAGCATTTCAATGGGAACACTTTATTTTCTGTTGACCTTAAGTAACCTTGAAGGACCTCCACAATAGGTCACTGTATTCGTCTTGAAACTTACTATCAGAATATAAATAAACCACACCGTTCCATTAAGGGAAAACAAAGCTGACCCTCATACGTCTGTCACTCCTTCGCCTACAAAAAGTCAGTCCAATTATGAGTCCCTCGATACCAAGTAAGCAAATTATACAGGTGACCTGTTTCAAACACCCCCTCCCCTGTACACAATTACGTTTTTCTATCGGAATAATAACTTTATATATTTTTGCGAATGTTAAGAAAACCAATCTGTCGAATAGCTCGTGTTTCAACGTTTCAACGGGGTGAATTTGATTCGCAAGAAGGTGAATACGATCTACGCGAGGATTAATTTGGAGGGCGAAAACGTGTATCGATCGGGAACAGTCGAATCTCGATTTGGAAGCACAACGCGTCCCCATAGCCCGGCAGCTAAAAGTTCCAACGGCGCGCGGCGGTCCAGACGGTTCGGTTTCGCGCGCAGTAGTACAGTTTTTATTCCTCGTACATACGTACATAGCCCGTATGTATTTCGATGCATGTATCTCGGGTAGCCGAAGGGTGCTAAATTCTTCCTCCAGCTCGTCCTCGACCTCGTTTTCCGGATGTCATGAGTCTCGTCGGAGTGCAACGTCGTCAACCACGCCGCGCCGCGCCGCCTTCTTCTTCTTTCCAGGGTCTTTCTCTCTCTCTCTCTCTCTCTCTCTCTCTCTCCCTCTCTCTTTCGGTAGCCCCTCCGGTTGCTCATTTACCCCCTCCCCCTTCCCTCTCGCCGCCTGTTCCTGGATTCTATACGCTTTCTTTCTCTTTTCTCGCAAACATCGCGCTAGCTCGTCCTTTCATTCGCCTCTCGCAAAAATCGGACCCAGCTCGTCCTTTCATTCGCCTCTCGCAACTCCCGTCCCGAATTTCTTTCCTCCGACATTCTCGGCCCTTTAACATTTCTTACGCGTTAAATATTTTCGCGGATTCCTACCTTTGGATCTCCTCGTCCCCGTTATAAACGAATTCCTTGTTTTACGATGCTCCACCTCTATCTCCTCTCTCCTGTCTCCACTCTCGGTTCTCTGTTTCAGCGAATTCGCCAACGGTGCTATACATATTTTCTCTTGCCCTGGATCGCACGGTCTCTTTCTCGACCTTTCTATCTTTCGACTCGGTCTCTCCTATCCGACTTCATCGAATAATTAACTTCGACGTGGCCTCAACCTCTCCTCTCTCCTCACTGCTCTCCTCGCCACGGCGCGGCGCGACCCTTTCATTCCTCCCTTCCGTAGCTGGCTGCGATTAATCTTAATTTTCGTCGAGGTATAATCTTTAATTAAATCGCCATTGATCCGGGACTGGCAGACGCGACCAATCGAGTGGCTCCGTCGAAACAGAGGGGAAAAAAAGGTGAGGACCGAGCTGGATGAGAGGAAGACCGAGGGCAAGGTGCGGATCCCGTGCAAAGAGAAATCAATTTTCGCGGCCAAGAACGAAACGAGCCCTAATTATCAATCTACCGATAGTAATAACGACGTTGGAACGGACCCCTCCAGAACATCGGATCTCGAAAATCGCCGGGTCCTACCTGCAAATTGATTCCACCTTGATCTTTGCCAGCAGCAAAGATCTCTGTGTGTATGGGGAAACGAGGCGGATCATGTGGATTCTTACGGGAGGATGAGCAGCCAATCTCTTTTCGAAGAGTAACCGGTGCTTCGCAGATTATGCGCGCACCCTTTCGCACCTTTTTAATCGAAAGCTAGCCGGCCCCGGGGGAATGCCAACTGGGGGAAGATCGACAGAGTGCTCGAGATAATTTTATCGATATTAGGGGCACCTATTGGGGACAAGTGTCGATTTGTTTTATAACTTGAATTTGGAAATGGCTCCTTGACATTTTGTACTTGGCTTTGATGGAGGGACATAGACATTAGAGCGCATTCGCAAAAAGTAATATCATAAATAAATATTGCTAATCCTAACATCTCAAACAACTGTCGTTCCCTCCATTTTTGAGAAAGCTTCTTGTAAGGTGTACGAATATTTAGTTTAGTTAAGCCTTTTTCGCACGGGCGGAGCAGCAACGCGAGACGATTTCAGCTATATTAGGGAAGCGTTTTACAGGTACTTTAAAATCATTTTCTACTCAAACAAACGTATACAAATAATGAAATTTCACCAATTTCTTTATTTTACCACGTTTTTATTATTTACATTGAACACACAACAAAATCTGTTAACTATTACACTCTGTAGTTAGTTTTTGTGTGGTATTTAGTAAAACCATCCGCAAGATGCAGCCTCGGTTTGTCAGGGCACGTATCACAATAATTTGAGGTTTCACGTCTACCGTCTACCGACAAGCTTACTTCGGTCAGAGCAGACCTTGCAACTCCTCTTTACCCCTTTCAGAACAACGATAGAGCTTTCCATGGAAATGATGTATAGCATGTGAAAAAAATATTTTTTTTGTCGCGTAACATTGGATGAACAACAATTTTCTTGAAATTGTGCAAGTTTAACGATTTTTTTCAAGGTTAAAAAACGTTTGTACCATAAACTATCTATTTTTCCGATATTCTGCAATGTTTCAGCTTTAATTTAAAAAAAAAAACATAATCGATCTATCTCATTTCTATCAAAAGTTTTGTTTACTTTGACACAGAATTCATCGGTTTGTCCACTGTGGCGCCAGTCGAGTGCAAAGGGTTAATACTTTATGCACGGTGTCCCAGAGATTTATTTCCTTAAAGGAGGTTGCGGAGGTGAGATTTGAAGTACCTTTTTCCTTTGCGAAAATGTTCTCCGCGGCTTCGGTAAGGAGTTATTAACAAAAAAACGTGTGACCAATCAGATTCCTGCTCGACGACACGCCCCGCTGAGGGGCTTGGGATTGGTCCGCGTTTATCGTTAATAACTCCTCAACGAAGCTTCGGAGAAGATTTTCGTAAACGAAGAAGTTACGTGAAACGACCTCAGGAATCGCTTTTTCGAACTGCGACATTTTTGGAACATTCAATTTCCCGGATCAATTCGCGAAATATCACACACATTTCTCAATTCTCGCTCCAAGAGAATGCAATAAATTTCTCTCGGCCCCCTTAAACAGACTACTCTTTTAATAGTATTTCGACTCGCGAGCTCCGGATTACGAAGTTGATAAAACACTGCGCGTAGAAATACCGTCGAGATGAATAAAATTACTTGCCTTGTATTTTCTAGAACGGTCCCGGGGGCTGATCCTCGTCGGATTTACCGTTCGGCGCCGTGCCGGAGGGGCGAAAGTCTTAATTCTATTATTCGAGATCGTTTCGAATTTCTAATTCCAACATTAACAACTCCGTCGCGAAAAAGGCTATCCCGGCGACCCGACGCGCGAACGTTTTAATAATCTCGTCGGACAGGTTTCATCGCGCGCGGACTGGTCCCGAACTATCCCGCTACCTATGTTCTCGCGTTTCGAACGCGAAGTTTACTCGAAGTATAATAAGATCGCTTCGGCGTTAATGCCGGTCCCGGGCAAGTTCGGCGTGCTCCGCTGCCGAGACGTCATTATTGCTGATAAACTTTTCTCGAAGAAGATCACGGTTAAATAAATAGGATCCTTTGGACGCATAAATCTTTGAGCCGAGACGCAGAAACGTGACTGGACTCTGGCCCGATGAATTTTCAAGATTTATCGCCGTGCCGCGAGTAACTGCTTAATCGAGTTAGTCAGGATACAGAGAGGGATGGAGGGGGCCGTGGGGTGGAGGGGGAGGGTGGAGGAGAGATTTTCATCGTGCCGCGAGCACGTTCGAATCAACGTTAATTACAATTCCTTCCGATGGTATCTGTCGGGTAAAGACTGCCGGCTGCCGCTGCGCGCGGCCTGCCCTTCGGATTCGAATGCTAGATCAAGTGCTAATTTCGTAGTTCCGAGCCACTTAACGTTTATACCGACTCGTATTTCCGTTTCTTACCTCAAAGTGTGCGAGAGAGATCCGCGCACGCAGAAACGCGAGACCGCCTTTGCGACGGGATATTATTTCGTCATAGACGTATCGTGTTCGCGCCGTTAATCGAGATTTCAACCGAGACCTGCCTTTGTCTGATGGGAGTACTCGTGTCTGGCCGAGACGATTAGCTTCTAATGCCTCTGATACCGTGGAGATAATTATCGAAATTCTTCCGACGTACCCAAATAGTGGGCATTCAAAACGTTACTTATACGTCGTGCACAGAAAGTTGTTGCTTGTCACGCTTATTGGGACGAAACTTTTTTTGATAGCTTTCTTGCGGAACTCTTATTGAGGAATTCGTGACATTTTCCTGATTAGAATGAGCCCAAACACGATACCATTCGGATCGTGTTTACTCGTTTGATTCGCGATATAGTGGATCCTCGATTATCCGAACTAATCGGTCGAACGTGAGTGTTGGAATGATGGAAAAGCTATCAAGCCACGGTGTTAGATTGATACTAATCTATATGGATTGGTTTGATTGAACTTTTTAAAGAGTTTATATGTATATCATCGGTTCGGATATTCGAGGTTCTACTATAGCGTGGATTAAACGAGTGAATACGATTCAATTGATATCGTGTTTGGGCTCATTTTAATCAGGAAAATGTCAAAAATATAGTTTTTTTAGTGACTACAAATTGCTATATTAAAAATTAGGAAACAACTTCAAATAACAGTCGAGGTTACTTCCACTATTTTACATGATATATTTTCTACTACATGGTGTTACAGCCTAATACGAATTCAATGACTCAATTGTTTCGTCGCGACGCTGTCGGTTCGCGAATGTGTTTTCGGATCCGTTGCCCGCCAAATTATTTTTGGACAAGTAGTTCAAATTGATCGAAGTGTACAAAGACGCAAAGGATAATTTCGAGGTTCGCATGAATATAAAACATGTCAAAAGAAGCGTTTCGTCCCGGACCTGCTAGTGGACTCATCAGTAAGGCTGATCTAGCAGGTCCTGCCTTATACGCGCGCAGATTTGAATAAACAATAATCCGTATACATGGTTTGATCGATATACTGAAATGCGACGCTCGCGGATCTGATAAATGTTGCGATTCTGTACGCGAAGGATCTCGACTGCTGCGATCCGTTTGTCGGGTGTCCCGATCGCTGGACAACGAAATATCATAATGCACGTTTGCAAAGATTATGAACGATTGACCCGACGACTAAAGCGTGTAACGGCGCGGCGTTCGAGAGTAAACTCAACTGACGAACGTAGTCTTAACGTGATGTCCGCTTGGTTTTCGGTTAGGAACAAAAATGCACTGATTGGTCCTTGCAGAAGGTTGCATTTTCCAATCAGAATACTTTTGACGATTTGGACCTCCTTCCTGTAGCTCTGACTGAGGCCCTGGGAAGAAGGAGTGGGGCGATATCTAAAACTCGGGCGACGACGAGTCCCGGTAATTCGACACCGTACTTTACGCCTGCGGGCGGTCACTCGAAGGGACGAGATTTATGATACTTTCATTGTCGAAAGTATATAAAAAACGAAACACTACGCAGATGCCTTGACTGGTCGGCCAGATGCTAAGAGTTTACAAAATCCTCGAAGAGGATTTTTAGTCACGAATGCATCATAAATATTATTCGAACGCAAACCGTGATTATGGTTCCTACGCGACGGAACACAATTGTTGATATAAATGTTGATCTCCCTTAATAAATATTCGTTTCGCACTAAATTAGTTGATTTCGTAAAATGTACTTATGTTATAGAGCGAGTAACGGGAGGTTAATATTACAATGTTTGTGATCGATTGAAAGTCAATAGGAACTGTATGCAAAATTGCATGAATTGCAACACGTAGAAACCCAATCGGAATTTATTCTGAAATATATATTCCTAAATGCTTTTAATCTTTCTGCCGTTTAAAATTGCACCCACTTACGTCCGTTAATAAAGTCTACCGATCAGTTCGAAATATGTAGTTCGTCGATCCACTATCGAAAACGTTTCGAAAATCGCAGGGAATTTAATTGAATAATACTTCGTTAATACCCATCGCCGCAAGCTGTCCACTTAACCCGTTCCCCAATTGGCCACAACGAGGATTCGACACAATGCATTTATGCACAATTCCAACTCGACCGTCGCGTCGCGTCGCGCGTCGTGGCAAAAAGTGTTCCCATTTTTCCAGCACAATGCGCATTTTTTATGGACAATTAACACGAGCATAAGGAAAGCTTTAAGGCTCCGCGTTCCCTCGGGAACAGTGTGCGGGAACGAGCACTCGTCCTACATGGTTATTTCGAAATTCCCAACTTAAAAGACGGCGCGACGCGACGTCTTAACCTCCGGACTACTGCGAGTTCTACCAGGTACGTAAATATGAAACCTGAATTTGCCCATAGGTGGCTCTAGCTGTCAATGTAGTTATCGTCAAACCGCGTCATTGACGCCATTTTCTCGTTTTGACATCTGGTAAAGATCTTCAACTCACAACCATACAAGTTTCATAAAACAGCATAGTTTTTAATAACGTTGAACAAGTCGAATTTTGTGCTTGGAAACTACGATATCCGGACAGCATTGATTTTCCGTTTCCATTTGAAGAAAACTGCTGCAGAATCGCATCGAATGCTTGTCGAAGCTTACGGTGAGCATGCTCTTGGTAAATCACAGTGCTTTGAGTGGTTTGAAAAATTCAAAAATGGCGGTTTTGATGTGACAAACGAAGAACGTGGAAGACCACCGAAAAAGTTTGAAGACAGCGATTTGCAAGCATTGTTGGATGAGGATGACGCTCAAACGCAACAACAACTCGCGGATCAATTAAATGTGACACGAGAAGCCGTCTCCATACGTTTGAAAGCCATGGGAAAGATTCAGAAGATGGGAAAATGGGTTCCACATGAACTGAATGAAAGACAGCTGGAAAACCGAAAAACCACTTGTGAAATGCTGCTCACCAGGTAGAAGTGGATATATTTCGAGAATCCTAAGGGTAAGAGATCATGGGTAACTCCAGGCGAACCATCCACATCGACTGCAAGGTCAAATCGCTATGGACGGAAGACAATGCGCTGTGCTTGGTGGGATCAGAAGGGTGTGATCTATTATGAGCTGCTAAAACCTGACGAAACCGCTAATACTGAACGCTACCGACAACAAATGATCGATTTGAATCAAGCTTCGCGTGAAAAACGACTGGAATATCAAAAAAGGCAACACAAAGTGATTTTGCTTCATGATAATGCACCATCGCACACAGCAAAACCGGTAAAGGAAACGATTGAGGCGTATAATTGGGAAATAATTTCGCATGCGGCTTACTCACCAGATTTGGCTCCATCCGATTATATTACTTATTCGCATCGATGGGACACGCACTTGCTGAGCAGCGCTTCACATCTTACGGAAATGTACGAAAATGGCTCGATGACTGGTTTGCCTCAAAAGAGGAACAGTTTTTGTGGCGTGGCATCCACAAATTGTCAGAGAGATGGGAAAAATGTGTAGCTACCGATGGGCAATACTTCGAATAAAATATTTTGTATCATTGTCATACAATAGACGTGTATTTTCTATAAAAAAATTCCGGTTTCATATTTACATACCTGGTAAGCCTATGCAGAGTCGTATCTGACTCACACCGATATTTCACTAATACAGTTTTATTCCGATATAAGACGATGGCTCAGTACCGGTTTTCCTCGTATTTCCGATGGGGGTACTTATGCGTCACCTAGTGGTCACTTTCAATAAATTTTAGAAATTATTTTTTGAACCATAATTAAATTTATTAAAGATTATAAAGTATTTATACAGGGTGAGTCATCTAAGACAAGCCACCTGAATAACTTACATTTTTTCAGATAGGAAGAAATGCTTCAGACAAAAGTTGTTTGGTTCCTAGGGGTCCATTATATACGTGGTCCACGTAACTTTTTTTCAAGTGGAGGTGTGCTTACGAGATTAGCAGGCCAACTTACTTCTACGATTGCTGCCTTTTTCGAGACAATTTCTCATGTTCTAATAAATTAGGCAGTAAATCAATCAAAAATTTTGCATACTTTGTTTAATTTGAAGAGTCCCCTTGCCTTTCTTCGTCATCAAGATCAAGTGCCATGACTTCTCAACCAGAGAGTACCCCTGAGTGAATGTAAACGTAAACAAACTTTGCCGAAAACTGATGAGAATATTCCATTTCATAAGCATTTACGATAAATTCCTGTTTCTCATGAATTTTAAAGATTACGACCTTGAATGACTATATTCTCCACTTGAAAAAAAAGTTGTGTAAACAACTTTTGTCTGAAGCATTTCTTCCTATCTCAAAAAATGTAGAAGTTATTCAGGTGGCTTGTCTTAGGTGACTGACACATCAAATTTTTTATGTTTCAATAAATATTATCACATTAAAAATTTTTGTTACCACTTGTTGCTACCACTAAACTTTTGATGAAACGTCGTTTCGATGGTGCTCGAGGACTTATGCTCGCGAGCCGTAAAATTCGGAAATTTGTATTTTACTGGCCGAGGGCGTAGGTTCGAGATTAGCTCCAAACACCTCCGTAAGAGAGTAAGAGCTCGCCGTGAACTTGTTTATGCGCGTTCCGGACGCGTTTTAACGCGGCTGTAGCCGTTCCTGTAAAATCGCGGAAGTTTTCGCCGGGGCTCCGAGTCATCTCTTTGGCACCGGGGGCCACGCGTAATCGCGACCAACCCGTATCCAGTAATTAAAACGAAATTGTATTTCGCGTTACCTTTCTACACCGCTGCTGTCCCGTGAAACAGTAATTTCCTTCTATTCCAAGCAAGCGCCGACGAGCAACACTCTTTCGCGAGGCGTGCTCGCTGCGCGAGAAACAACGAGTTTTCTCGAATTTTATGGGATTCGTTATTAATCACGGAACCCATTAAAACTGTTTTCGGTAGGGGGCTTAATTGATCCGCAACAGTCGTGCGTTACAATTCGCTCGCCGTCCCGGAACTTTATTATAACAACGCTATACATATCGAACGATCGAGTTTTCGGCTTTCCAGTGTATAACCGAAATAGCCGAGATTCCATTGTGTTATATATTAATTCGATAATTATAACAACCAGCACTTCGGGACGACCATTAATATTTCCGCCTATTAATTCACTAATAATACAGCACCGACCGGCGAACCAGCGTAGACTTTAATTACAAACTGACAATCCTTTTTCTGTCTTCCGGCTTCCCCGAGCATTGTGTTTAATTAATCCCCGCGTTTCGATTAATTTGTTAAACGATCGAATGTGAATTAATAGTGGCAGTTGAGCTATTAGAGGACACCTTCGACCCGTCCCGCTATTCGACCCGGAACACCGAACAACAAACCATTTTAAAATATTCTGCGAACCTTGAAATTATTGTTTCTAGATGTCGTTAGATGCACAGTGACTCCCATTAATATTCGGACACCATTAAGTAGACGATAACTTTTTTAACACTAAGTTTACGGGGTACTAACCATAACTATTTTACACATTACTTCATCAAAGTAACAAAAATATATCTACCCAAATTTTTAGCCATTCCTGTTATAATATTTTCCCAAAGAAATGAATTAATAGAATAATTTCTCATAGATGCATCATTACAATCTCAATAATTGTAAATTAAAAATATTAGAACTCGTCATTTTGTGTTAACACTGGACTTGGATTTGAATTTTTTTTTTGAGAAATTAGGACAATTAGTTCACTACACGTGATGGAAAATATTCTTCAAAAATTGTAACCGGTCGAAATTGCAGAAAAAATACTAAAAGTTGTATTTCATAACTGTCCTATGTGGGCCTGTGTTAAAAATTTGAAAACTAAGCTTTTTGTTATTTTCATTTTATGTAACTTTGAAAACTGTTTTTCATTTTTAAACGTAAAAAATAAATTGTTTTACTTTATATTTCATACAACTCCTATAATAATAAATAGTCTCTGGATCTTTATGCAAAATAAAAGGTACAGTAAAACCTCTATAATCGCAAATGCCTCGGGGAGGTACGTTTGCAAAGCTCGTAGATGGACACTATTATTTTGAGCTTCAGAGAAGACCGAGCCGAACGTAGAGCTAAGTATAGCGCGTGTAACGAGAGATTGCGCGCGACCGAAGCGACTGCGACTCTCCGCGTCTCTTTCTTTCCCAATCGCTGTCCTTCCTTGCGCCTGAAACGTTCATCACCAATTATGCCACTAAATACACTTGAAGTTATATCGTGTTTTGTATCATTTTGCATTAGAAAAATGCCACCATATGTTGGTGAAAGTTCCACAAAAAAATAATGAAAAATAAAGAAGATTAAATATTGGTGTCAGATTGTGATGACGCACAGGCGTTTGAACTGTACCGACGACTGCAACTCTCTGCGTCGCATTCCTAGTGGTTCACACCGATATACCCGAGCCGAGATCAGATTACTACAGCGGAGGGGATGTCTTTTTGCGTTTATCGTGTACGGCCTTTTTGCAATTATAGAGGATATACTGTAGTAGGAAACTGTACATTAGTTTGCAAGACACAGGAATTATAAATTAATATTTTAATACTCTTAAAAATGCACAAAGATCCGGAATGTACTACGTATTAAGGATATAAAAATGTTATCTTGGTACGCGAACAAACACGTGAATCACGTCGTTGATTCGTAATGACATAAAAATTGTTTATCTCGTAGACCATTTAAAATCAACGACACGGGGTGGCGAGTAGGTATGTACCCCCTCAAGATCGCAGCGAACACGTTTGTCACGAAAGACAGAATAATTAGAGCTGGCGCTATCATTAATCCTGGAACAATCGAGCGAACGTTACAATTACTCTTATTACTCGGTTCGGACGATGTATCGTTTATGGACACTCGTTAACACGATCGATAGACGCCTTTAATGCACCAATATTATGCGAAATTCCTGGTTAATTTCAAGTTTGCGTATCAATCCGACGAGTCACGTTTTCAGGCACGGGGATAATTAATCAGCGGAGGATGCCACCGGTGGGAGGGGAAGGGAGACGCTTGACATAAACTGCTGAAAGTTGGCGAATCTTTGCCAATTTATTCGAAACGACCTTCCTAACGAATCATTTTCAAATTACAGGGAGAGTTTACTGCACCACCGATGTAAATAAACAAATTTTTATGGAAGCGGATAATGTTGCTACAGTGATTTGTGTTCTACGTCGAGAACGTTTCAGTAGGCAACGTTTCTCTAAGAACGCTATGATTTAACGACAATTATTAACATAGTCGTAGAATATTATTTATTCTCTGTTCATCTCCGAACAATTTCAAGTGTCTAGCATTAAGGAAACTCCTTCAATTATCGATTTATGCAAGAAACAAATCGATTCTCTCCCTGTTAAGGAGGGAGACTGGTGTATATTTAGATAATATTTGTGAATTTATTGCAAACAATGTATTGAACCCAGAGTCGCCAAATGAGGGGAGGGGAAAAAGTTAACCTCACTCTACCAGTACCGGACACATGCACGACAGAGACGAAACGCGTCACGTGACTGGGCCGCGGCCACGTAGAAGGAGAAGGTAGAGTTGGGACACAATAATCTGGCGATTTAACCGATCACCTAGGAATTTGATGACCATTGTTCTGAATAGTCAATATAATATTTTTAACTTATTTTTTTAGTAAAAAAGAGCTGTAATAGGTGAAGCAGTTACAGTAACATATACATACAACAAACAAAAATGAGTGCAATTTGAAACAGTAATAGCATTTCACATTCTAACATATCTCCTCAATCATCGTATCACAGACATGGAATCAACATGTGTTATTACGTTGTCAGCAGTTTAAACTAATTTTTCACATAGCAAGTATGCCTTTGGTTTTTTGGTTAAAAATTTCAGTTTTGTGATACGGAATACACAGCACCAATTTATATTAATTCATTCATTTTTACAGACGCAATTATATAAAAAAATTTTTTCTTGAAAATGGCCTAAAGTTTTAGGCCATTTCGATCGAACCAGTGCGCTGGAATCATTGTTAGTAGTTAGTAATAGCATTAGAAGAATTAAAAAATTATATTATATTATTTTTCAACCTATTTAAACCTACCACTGTCGGTCAAATGACCGGTTTTATATTTTTCATTTCATAATTATTGAAATTATATGAAGTTGCTTACATGGAAATTGATTCGATAAAATTCTGTATCCAAGCACAATATTGTTGTAAAACTTGAAGAAAATCTAAATAAATAGAGCCTCGTCATTTTTGCAAACTAAAACATGTTGTTCGCTTTTAGTGCTCGGTAGGTTTAGTGTTAACCGATGTTTAATAATGATTTAAGTGCGGCTAGTCGTCAAATAAAATATTCTTCGTCTTCTATTCAGTTTGCTCGTCGAGCACCTGTTCCATTCGATAAAATGAAAAGAGACTCTAATCACCGTAACTGTAAAATAAATGACGAGGCGAGTGGTGAACGCAACGCAAAGTGGCCAGAAGAACCGAGTAGACAGAGAAGTAATTTGCTTGAGGTAAAACTAATTGGTCGACGGTCGAGGCCGTCTTTGACAGAGTTGATCCGAGGCCAAAATCTCTCATAGAGCAGCCTCTAAACGCGAACCCACCAGCCGGAGGAGCGCTCGTTAGGAATTTCTGACAACTCGGTATAATGATTGAGCTATTCCGAGGCCCACGAGGCACCGGAACACGCTCGACCAGATCTTTTCGTGCATTGTCTTCCGTTTTCCAGGCCCAGCAGCGGTCAAAGCTGAGAGAGCCCAGGCTGAACAGGAACCGTTGCTGCAGCTTTCCGTCGAAATCAGTGTAGCAGCCCGGTGCTCCGGATCGAAAAATACACAGTGACATTTTTCATTTAAAGTTGGTGCAAAAATAATTCTGGTTTTTGTTCCTGAATTTATACATTCTGCTTGGTTTGCCAATTTCAGTTAAATGTCGAATAACCGTTGAGCTACTTACGAAATTGTATCTCTTAATTATTTTTACGAGTTACAAATAATAGTGTTTTTAAATGGCTCAAAAATAATTCCACTGTTTTGTATCTGATCTACCCATTTTTGTAATAATTACCCACTTCCAAATTTTACATACATAATATAATATATCTTTGTCGCTAGAATTATACAAATATTTGCAATAATTTTCCTACTCATTTTTGTAGAGAAGGCATAATTTTCACTTCTCCCCTTTTCCTTTGTGTAATTCACATTTTGATGAAATGTATTTACTTCATTTTAGTACAAAGGATACAAATTAATTTGTTCTTTGATTTTGCTGGTTCAGATAACTGTAACACGAAGCTCAAGGGAGCTGATGCAATTAAAATTTTAACGACGTGAGTGAAATTAAGTATCTTGATATGCATGTTGTAGCTATACCTAATTGTACAACACATTGACTTCGTTATTTTTTAACTACGTCCCGCGGCAAAACTGTAAGACAATAAATGAATGAGAAATGTGTACTGGTTAAAGTTGCCTTGTTTCTTCATTCCGAATGTTGTATTGATTACATCATATACTAATACCTTCACAGCTCCACATGATTTCAATAACATTGAAAATAAAGGCGAAACTTTTGCTAGAATAAACATTTACTTTATGAGAAATTGGAAATATAAACCATCTTGCTAGAACAGACTTTTCATTGATATTTCATTTTAACAATATGACTGCAAATAAAGAGAGAAGAAAATTCTTACTAGAATAGACTTTCTTAAATCTGATAAGTTTGCCACGGGGGTGTGTCCTCCATGAAAATGGAGAAGGGGCCTTTCTTCGCAAGTTCGCGACAAAATACCTACAGTTGCTCGGCAGCATACCTCCAGTTTTTTTAATAAACTTTATTAAACCCGGATCAAAGAAAGAATCGACGTAGTTAGCGGTGAGCTTTCGCAGCTCCACAGCTTCCACTTTGTTCTGTAAACCCTTAGGATCCGGGCCGTTACGGGGGCAACAGTAGAATATTTTCCGATCCTCCGCAACAATGTTTACTGCACGCGCGCATTACACTTTCCACTTTCCTCTTCCTCTCGCTTAAAGCCAGCAGCGAAAAAAAAATCTATTTTTGGCAGAAAAATTCTGCAGATACTTTTTCTGGAAAATTTGCAAGTGAGATACCGGTAAAATTCATTAATGTAAAAATATATATACAAGGGGATGAAATGCACATCGTTCATGCATGCATCGAAGCATGTTTCCCATCGGAGGGCGATATGGAAAATCGTACTTGCGGCTGGCGGCAATTTTAATCTGGCAAACTTATTCTTCAGAGCTCAGAAAAAAACGGCGCAACGCCCGACAGACTATTGCGGCTTTTATGCGCGCGATACTTCGCCGGGTTAAGGACATATTACATGAATATTTCATCTGACCTGTCGAGATCGATGGGGAAAATCGAATCTCCGTAAAGGAGAATTTCCAATGCGTCTTTCATATGGATAGAAACGAGCCTTTGTCGACAGCGAATACAAATAATTGTGTCGCCATAACTTTTCCCATAAAATGCAACCGATGTTAAGGGGGCACGCAGACTGGTCGATCTTTTAATTGTATTTTTTAAGAGTACACCATAGAAGCACTTCCCGAAAATTTGTTGCTGTAATTCATTGAAATGACAGAGTCATCACGATTCCAGAAGAAAAACTCGGACCTTTTTCGTGGATAAAATCTGAAAAACCACGTAGCCGATGAACATTTTGACGAGCTATTCTGAAGCTAAGTCTCAAATAACATACAAGTAGGGGAGACCGGGGCTAGTTAACTAACTTTGAACATATTTAATTTTGACCAATGAATCATTAGTATTTTACTGACTCGTTGTTTGCACGTTGATTTGGGTATACAGATTTAATTTCGAAAATCGCTTTGATGGACCTAGTTGTGGTTTTAATCTTTAGATTATGTTTGAGCAATAAGTCGATAAACCCCGGTTGTGGGGTTAGCTGACATATCTGATGGGGTTAGTTGACTTAACAGTTACTCTTCAGTGTTTAAAAAAAAATAATAGTATTAACAATACTTGAATTTTTATTTGTTCATATAGGGTTATCCAAAATAGATTATAGGAAGTTCTTTTAAATAAAAAACATACTATTTTTAATTTTATTGGTTTTTTTTAAATTTAATTATCAGGTATCATCTATGACAATTATGTGTGAAAGACGATATCTGTCAAGTGACCACCACGACCACGTTTACAGACATCAATTCGAAGAAATGCCCAATTCTTGAGAACAACGTGGAACTGATGTTGATGGGTCATTAGCAACACTTTCAAGAACAGCAGCAACATTTTCAGTCCAACAAGCTGTTTTTGGTCTGCCAGACTTTGGTTTATCACGAACAGATTCAGTTTCATCAAATTTTATAACCTTTCGAATTGTTTGCTCTGATGGACGACTATGTATGCCGAAAAAATCACGTAATTTACGATAGGTAATTTTTATTGACCACTGATTTGCAAAATAAATTTTAATAATTTTAACACGCTCTTCAATCCTATACGACTCCATTGTTAAAATTGTCTATCACTGTAGGTTAGAAATACAAGAAAGTGACAAGATACAAGCATGGCGTTTGACAGATATTCTCATCCAACATCCTAAAGGTACTTTTGCTATAACCCTTTACATATCTACTTTAGTGTATCAGATGATGATTTGTAGGCAGAATTAAGCCAAATTAGGCATACAAATCATCATCCGAGTCACAGTCAATGCACACACTGATGCATGTTTGGTGAGTCCATTTGCTGCAACGTGTGCACTGCACTCAGTTTTCATCACACAAACGCTATCAGTGTAAGATTCGTTGCAGATCAAGCATTCTGAATCATCTTCTGATTCTGAGGACAAGGGGTCTTTCTTGAATGACGTAAATCCTATGCTTGGTCAAGTAGCCCCGTTCGACATTTTTATCATTGTAAGGGCCACGCGTGCATAACCTCGATGCGCCGGATAAAATAAAATAACTCAAATTATAGTCAATGTATTTTCCATAAACTAATCATGAAAAAATATCAAGCAGTACTTAATGGACAAAAATTGATAAATCAGAGGTGGGCATTATTTGGCGGAAAAAATATTTAAAATACTATTTAATATTTTAGATTTTATTTTGCTTATAAAGGAAATAGCATTTCATTTGAACAATCTGAACCTCAAAATAAAATATTTCTATTTCAATATAATCTGAAACACAAAATATAATATTTTATTTTTTGCGTCGTTATACCTAATACTTTCAGAAATCGCATTACTTATTTAATATTTCTTATTTTAGCAATAATTTCAAGAAGAAATGATATACTTACTATAAGAAATTATATCATTTGCCACATTTTCGTTTTATTTTTTTGTTTGATTGCTGCTATTACTGCGTATATCCACTTCAGTTCACAGCATGTGTCTACTGAGGTTTGTTGATAAACATACAGTGTATCTTATCACCAGGAAACTATTTATACTCGGAAATCTATTGAATGCGAACCATTATTTTGAGCAATAATATCTAAAATTGAAATTTGAAAATAATGACAAACTCCAAATATTTTCAATATTCTTAAAATAAAATACTATTTTCAAAAATTACTGCATCAAATAAAATATTTTATTTTCAAAGTTGTACAGACACTGTAAAATAAATGGGATT
>CM052315.1:14300657-14316866 GCA_028455605.1 Lasioglossum malachurum | reverse complement strand
AAGTCTATTTAGAAGGGGACACGTTCCTGTGCAAATTGTACGATCAACTTTCTATTTGAAAGTGACGATTTACATAGACGCGTCAGCCTCGCCCGTTACCGGGTCCCGATTGTTTTTGGCCAATCGAATATCGTGACAGTCAACCCGACTGAAACCTTTGCGAATGAATCAATCGACGCGTTCTATTCCACCGGCAGCAGTATAATCGCCGATTATCCCGGATTCTGTTGCATTTTCATACACCGGGATCGGTGAATGGTCGCGTTTTAACCCCGACCCGGTCGATTCCTATTTCATTCCACTTTTTCCTCGATTCTCCGCAGCGCGAAATTCAATCGACAGAGCCAAGAGTAACGCGGTCCCAAGGTGACATTGTAATCATGTAAATTAATTTCATTCTGTAATCTTTTTCCATGACGTGCACGCGAGAAACTGAAGACCGATTTTTCACAAAAAATTCGCCAAATTCAAACGTCTCGAAAAGTTTCGAAAAATTTTTCTCTTGACCGAATCCTCCACGGATTCAAAGATTGAAGCTTCCTGTTTACAACGACGCCTCAAAAATTGATGTACGCTTGTTTTTTATCGCTGTATCGATTTTCGAATGAGAAGTGCGCCATGTCCAAACTTCCTCGTTCTTGTTTTTTTTGTTGGTGTTCCATACAACAGTGAAAAAAACGTACATCGATTTATAAGGAGTCGTTGTAAAGAGGGAGCTTCGATCTTCGAGTCTATGGCAGCTTCAGCTACGAGGAGAATTTTTGAAAGTTTTTGGAGAAGTTCAAAGTTGCAGCATTTTCGAGAAAAAAAGGGGTTTCGGTTTCATATCTGCTGCATTATGGAAAAGGATCTTAGAGGAAAATGAATAATGCCTTGCGAGCATAGAGGCTGCACGCTTCAAAATGAATCGAAGCTTATGGTTATGCTATTTTTTTTTTACGAAATTATCACAATTGAAGTATTGACGGTTTTTCGAAAATAGGATATGCTTGTTGGATCCACTGTGTATCAGATTAATAAAAATTCTACACGATCATTCTTTTGGACGAAAAATTGCAAAAGTGACCGGGCATGACGAGAACATTTATATAATTGAAAAATAAAGTTGCCCAGCGAAGTAGTTAGTTTCAATTACGAGAATAGTGAATGGAACTACGGTGCTCGATAATTAAAAAATCCGATGAGACGCCAAATTGCTTTCGAATCAGCTCGTACAAGGGCTGTTCTTACTTGAGCATCTCCTTCGGTTTTTCCTCGCATCGCATCCTCAGCGGCTCCTTTCTTCTTATCATAATCTCGTCCGTTGAACCGAAGATAATGCGTTCGGTAATCCTCGTTGGTAGCGAGCACAGAAGTACGTCTGCGAAAGATTGATTCGTTTCGAGCTATGCCTCCCTATCTCTCCCTCATTTTCTCTCTCTTTCTCTCTTTGTTCCGGCCATCTTGATATTAATCGCCTCGGAAAATTTTGGCAGCGCGATTAAACCGGAGATTCCTTGAAATTGAAAAGACGCGGGGGCGAGCGGGACGGTACACGGAATGAATCGTTACATGTAGCAGCGCGCAGGATGGCCTTAATGTGTTTTTAAGCATTCGTGTAACACTTGCGAACCGGTGATTTATCATTGGCGTCGCGTCGGCTCTTTCGACTTGTACATACTTAGCGTGTTATCGGCTCGAGCGGTGTCAAAGCAGAGAAAAACGCGCGAGCTTCGATCCACGGTAATGTAGTGCTCTCGGACACTAACAAGTGAGCATGTTCAAGTCATGCTGTTTCGATGAGCCCTTACGGAGTCTTCTCATTCTGAATCCTCGAAAAATCAATACTCTGCTTTTTTTCAAGTATAAATACGTCAAAATTATATGTGTATACCATAATAATAACCCACTGCAGAGTGTGCGTGGGTGAACAAAAGTATTCGTACACATTTTAAAAACGAATAACTTTTTCAAAATTGAACCCAGCAGTTTGAGTTTTTTTGAGACGTTAGAAGTCTCAGTTTACTAGCTAATGTGTAAATAATTTTTTTTTAAATTGTTATTGGTCGCAATTGCGGAGGGAAAAGCAAAGGTCACGATTTGTAAATTTTTTATCTGCGCCTGCAATGAAAATTTATACATTAGTGTAACACTTGCAAAAAGTTCCATCGAAATCGGTTGACGCATAGAAAAGCTATGGGCATTGTAAAGTGCAAAAAACCTTGAATTTAGGGTTTGCTATTCATTTAAATCGCTTATTCTTACAATTTTTGCTATTTTCAACCAATTATGTCTCATAACAATCTTGATCGATTTCCATAAAACTTTGTACACGTATTGCACAACTTACTAAACCCTACCAAAGACACATAAATTTTCATTACAGGCACAGATAATAAATATAGAAATCGTGACCTTTACTTTTTCCTCCGCAATCGAGACCAATAAAAATTTTTAAAAAGTTATTTACACATAAGCTAGTAAACTAAGACTTCTAACGTCTCAAAAAATCTCAAACTGTTGGGTTCAATTTTGAAAAAGTTATTAGTTTTTAAAAGGTGTACGAATACTTTGTACACCCACTGTATATCATATTATTTATGTTATAAACCATTATATTAAAGGATAGATTAAAGAAATATTTCTTTTTATTGTGTCTTGCGTGTGTGTTCTACTAATCGCAAGAATAAAAAGTAAGGTCAAAACTGAACCGCTCTCTTACAAACTGATAAACCTTTTTCAAGCTGATTTTATTTATATTTTCGATATTGTATTTCACGCGCACATTTTCCAACGGCTGCATCCAATAGCAATAAACTCTCCATCCGACTGAGGAATTACAATAAAAGTAGAAAATAACAAAAACTTTGTAAAAACCACGCTTATATTAAAATGCACTAAAAAGGAAAAAATAATTTTTTTCCTGGTTCTCCATAAAATACAGAATCCAGTTGAATGATTAATAATATTTTTCCCCAAAATTGTAAGCGATTACCTAGTTTAAAATTTTTTCTGTTATACTATAATTGGTGTCGGAATATAAACATTAGTGAGAGAGAGACAATAAATAAAAGCGTGGAGCGCCCACGAAGATTACGTCAATATAATTTAGCGCTCCACGATTTATTTTTATAGTCACTAATGTCATGATGATTTTATTTAAAATATTACATTTTTTTACCTATTCCGATACTAATTTTATAACAGAAGAAATTTTGAACTAATTGCCTAAAATTTTGGAGAAAAATATCATTCATCATTTAACTGGATTCGGTATTTTATGGAGAACCAGGTAAAAAATTATTTTCTCTTTTTTAAGTGCATCTTAACATAAGCGTGGTTTTTAAACAGTTTTTTTATAAATTTATTTTCTACCTTTACTGTCATCGAAAGCAAGTGTGTATACAACATTTCAGCAAGATTGGACTATGGGAAGAGGTTTAAAATTCGATTACAAGATTTGACGCTTACAACAACAACACGGCAAGTTAATACAAGCGTGGAAATAAAATCAGGTTCGATAATGGAAAATCTTTACCATAATTCGTTGAGAGAACAATTGCGTTTTGAGAAGAAAGATTCTTGACCTTTTGACCTTAAGATTGAAGGTCAAACCGGAGGTGTAGAATCTCGTTATAATAATTTCCATACAGCCTGTGTATGGCGCAAGATCACCACGCGTCCACACGCTATCCACACACGTGTGGATTCGCTGAGTCCACGCTGGATCCGAGAGAATTGCAAATTCCCTGTAGAAAAACCGTGTCGCGTTACAGGTGAAGTTAGAACGAGGACTCCTCGGCGCGTGTTCAAATTAGATATCCCGTTTCATAATATTTTCAACGGTGTCGTCTATCCTTTTCCCCGAGCGAGTGTCCCAGCAGATGTTGATGCGTTTTCGCGTTTAACAAGGTGGTTCGTGCCTCCAGTTTCCGGCGGCTTACCGATTTTCTGGTCGCTTCCTGCGCGGAGCTGCGCTCTGCGCCAGGGATAAAGTTCCCGTTCCCGTTCCTGTTCCCGGTTCGTATATGATCCTCCTTCGATAGCTGAGGGGGATGTTGAAAGCGCGATGCACAGCGGAGGGTGGATGCATACCAAGAATGCAGCTCAGTGTACACAGATTCGTGCGGAAAACCACGAGAACGGGTGAAAGCTTTCGGAGCGGAACGCGACGTTTGTTGTCAAAGACGAAATCTTCTCTTCCTCCAGCATCTGCTCCACCCTCTCTTTCACTCTTGCTCTCTCTCTCTCTCCGTCTCTCTTTTTCTCCCGGCCATTCTCTCCTCTTTTCTAATGTACGGGACGACGATTCATGGAAGCACGGATCGCAACAAAAGCCGACCGGGAACTCCGAGTTGAAATTTTTCAATATGGAAAATCAGCAGAATCGCGAGCGATTGTTGCGAGTTCAACTACTCCTGGCCAGCGCTAATTCTTACCAGTCTTCCTGGCCTTCCTGGTCTTGGTGGTCTCGATGGTTCTTCGTGGAGCGTGAAAAATTGCAGATAAGAACAGTTAAACCGTTTCGAGTTCAGCTTTTTTTCCCACGGCCATCACAGTGGTCGGGACTGCTCGATCTATCAGTTTATTTGGTAAAAAATGACTTGTCTCATATTGGTATTTAATGCATCTAACCTTTACTTTAAATCTTTACCGGACTCAAAATTTGTGTCTTTCCCCTATAAATTATTATGTATTTGGTATGCAATGCAGTCGATTTGTACCCGGAGAATCTGCAGATCGAAGTTTCGATCCTGTAGGATCAACGGTTCAGGAGTTATGGCTGCTGAAAGTTGAACAATTTTCAGTGTTTTTGACAGGTAAGGGCGCCGCCATATTCGTTTCTAGTGACGGTTGTGCGCCGCTTACCGAGTAGAACCGCTAAATGGCAGCACGGGCACACAGTAATATCGCTAAAATAGAGAAAATATCTCAGAAAATGTTTGAGAAGAAATATCGTGGAAAATATTTATTACAACGTGCCCGTGCTAGCGGTTCTGCTCGGTAAGCGACGCGCGATCGTCACTACAAACCAATATGACGCCCTTACCTGTCAAAAACACTGTAGATTGCTCAACTTTAAGCAAGCGTAACTCCTGAACCATTGATTTTACAGGACCGAAACTTTGACCTGCAACTGCCCCGGGTACAAATCTACTGGATTACATACCAAATGCATCATAATTCATAGGAAAAAAGCCACAAATTTTGAGGCCGGTAAAGTAAAGAGCAACCTTACTTTCTAATATAATATTAAAATGAAATTGAATACAAATTCTAATTAGAAGCATTTAAAAATCAACATTTTATAATTAGCGTTATGGATTATTATTTATTTTAAAACTGAGCATGATTTTCCAGGCTTTTCCGATAATAACACAAAAATAGTTGTAAGCTAAAGTAAGTTAATCAGCATTTAGCGGTTTGCACATTTCAATACAACATATTTAAAAACAATTGTTTATTCTGTAAAAAATCAAGGTCATCTTTAATTTTTAAAGACCAATATATATATTTTTAAGGTTATAACATTGTAGCTGATGTCAAAACGAATCCAACGACCTACATTGTTATACCCTTAAATTTCCAAATGTAATGCTGAAATCTCAATGAACTGGTACATCGACCGCCCGGATCACTGGGCCAGTTGTATGGAAGGGAAAGGGTTTTTCGGAACGTCGTGAGAACGGGGAGATACGGGGAATTTTTATTTAAATCCTGCACCCTTCTTTCGCGTGAAACGCGAACTTGATTTATGAGGTCGTTCCTGCACCCCCTTGTTGCAGGATTTCCTGCTTCCAGGGAAATTAAGAACCGAGAGGAAGAATTTCGTTTCCACCGCTGAAACTGTGAGAATCGCGGGGCTCGATCTATGTACATCAGTGCGAATTTAAATAGTGGGGAAACGTGGGAACGCTCGATTGTTTTGTGGGAAATGTGATAATTGGATTCTTATGCGAAAAGAAAGTTTTCCTAGTGAACTGTGAGCAGCAGAAATTGAATAACAACGTGCTTTCTCTTTTAATAATTTTAAATGGTATTTAATCAATTCAGTTTTGTCATAAGGGATAATTAATTTTTTGGCAAATTTGCTTGTGTTATGGAACAGTTCATTTCACATTTAATATTGTCCAGGTCTTTAGCATCCCATGAAACATTAAAATACATCTTTTCATGAACTAATAGATTTATCGGGCTGTGAATTTATTAACTCCATAAAAATGAGTACTTCGAACACACTACTAAAAAGACACTAGAACGCTTTAAGAATATCATGGTTCTGTGTGCAAAATAACAATTGTGTTCGTTAACTGCAGGCAACGGAGAAGCCAAACAAAGTTTCGCTCTTTCTTTACTAATTTTAATGAGATGAAAACAAACATATTCTTAAATTCTTCCGACCTCTCTACTGTTTCTCGTGTACTCACTTTTATTATAACATCCGCCTAACCGTTGCGCTATTTCAGACTGTTTAAGATGATTAAAAGCGGGAGGTTATTTCGATGGAGTTCCTTAGAATTTCGAGCTCCCGAAAGATCTTCGAAGTCTCGGTTATAATATGAAAATCGGAGCCGAGAAGCCGAGCTAATTGAGGGTGACTTCGGGCCGGAGGGGTTCAAGAAGAAATGTTTCGATGGAAACATTTGTTATTCATTCAGGAAGTTTGGATGCTTTACCCAAAGCGAGTCAGAGAGTAGGAAACTTCGTGTGTCAATAGGCACGTGCATTATTCACATAGCGAAACGAGGGTGCTTCGCCCTGGGAAGCGAGTTCGATGCTTAGCGTCGCTTACTGTGTGCGAGATCGTACCTACGGCCCGCTTTCAAATAGCTGAGTTACCGTTTGAAGTGAGCACTTGCTTTGTGGTTACAGTTTAACAGCTACAAAGACTTTCACAAATATTTAATAAGCACGATTGCTGTTTGTTCGCGAGTTTCCGCGAGCCGTCGACGCCATTTCTCTCTCTCTCTCTCCCTCTCTCGCTCACTCGCGATATCATTTACATGCTAATTGGAATTTTCGATTTTCTATTTCCGAGTCCTTCCGTCGATTACTTCGACAGGTTCTCGCCCAGGTAATCGACGGAAATGCGAAACATTTTCCATCGAGTATTGATTGCGATTCTATTAATATGCACACATGCAAGAGATGATCGAGGAGTCGTTCCGTTTGCACTGAATTCGAGCACAGTGATGTGTTGATCTGTGCGAAAACTTTGGAAATAAAGTACCACTCGTGTTGTGTACAAGCACTATTTTTTGAAATGTCTCGAATTATTTCGTGACAAAAATATGTGCAATATATTCGCGGTGCTTTTCTGTTTGAAATGATACCAAACACGATACCATTTGAGTCATATTTACTCGTCTAATCCACGATTTATTAGAACCTCGCTTATCCGAATTAATCATTGGAACATGTGCCAGATTCATCTTTACATATTTATGCATCGTGTCTGTTTACTTTAAATGGAACTGTCTCCGTCTCTGAAACACGTTCAAATGGACAATAGATAAGTTAGACATCATCAGTTCGGATAATCGAGACTCTACTAAATCGCGGATTAATCAAATAAACATGAATCAAATGATACCGTGTTTCGGCTCATTTTAATCGGAAAAGTGTCACAAATATGCCAGTCAATTTTTCATAAAAGAATAATTCGGGAACCATGTTCCCGGTATTTCAAAAAGTTCTCGCAGGGTTAATTCTTTATAAGATTCGCCAGCTAGGGCGGCTTAACAAGGATTCAACGAAGGCATAGGGCAGAATGTCGACAATATTAACATTTTGGCCGACGCCCAAGGAAATCGTTTCACTGAACCGTACGGTTTTTCTGGTGGAATCTCGGATAAAATCCATGGGACAGGGTAGACTTTGACTGCATTGATCACGGTGTGGAGGGCTGTTCAACCCCGGAGCACAGGTGAAAAATTAATTGATAACCCTGGTCAAAGTTTGACACGACCATATCGAGTTTGCAAGTGTCTCCCTGCGGCGAGGGTTTATCACCGTATTGTTCCGAGAGTCAGCGATGGGAACTGACGCGTAAGGGATCTGGATTCTACTTCGTGTACTCGGTTCACTTCGGACTACCTTCTCCAAACACTGTCGATCGTCGTGCCCGCAATGTTTGGTTGCAATTTATTCTTATACCAAAACGTTCCACCTCGGAAATTCAAACTTTTTCGTTCCGCGGAAAATTGCGTACACTCCTGTGCATAATGGAACGCCACCTTCTGCACTAAACAATCAATTATCATGAAGCTATGAAGTATGTAAATCAGTAGAAGTTCGCGACTAACTTATGATTCATGACCTTTAATTTACATTAAAGTATTATTTCTAGACTGCGGTCTTTTATGCAGTTATAGCAAAATTAAGTACATGAAATTCAACACAGTTGAAAAATTTTTTAAATTGAAGATATCAATATAGAATTTCTCTTCTATGTGTGAAGATCATTAGGGGAAGAAATAAAATTCAATTTAGTTTCTATTCCTTGCAATCGATGCAGACAATTTTCATGTTGCATAAAGATCCGCAGTCTAATTAATTATTACATTGCAGTAAATCATGATATTTGTCTTTAATTAGTTTTGTATGAAACCTTCATCGACATATTGGTCACATTTTTCTGATCAAAACGAGTCCAAACACGATACCATTTGCATCATAGCTACCTGTTTAACTCGCGGTTCAGTAGAACCTCGATTATCCGAACTGGATTCAATCTTTACTGATTTGTACATTGAATCTTATTCTTCATTGGTTTATACTTTTGCTAATATATGTTGGTAAAAGTGCATAAAAAAATAATTAGAAATAATTTGTTGATTCACTTGGTTGATTTGAAACGTAATGAAGATATTAGTGGAACGATATTGAAGATTGTTGTTTTATTGAGACTGACAGAGAGTGGAGTTTATAGAGAATTAACGAGAGTCAGAAGATCTATTCCGTTTTACGTTAACTTATTGTCGGGGGTGTACGTAACATGTGAAATAAAGTTTTCATCTCGTCGTAAAATATACTCTTACGTACACACAATCTCAACAATGATACAGAAATCTCCTTCTGCCAGAGGGTAGGTTTGTTTCGCGAGTATTTACATTTCTGTAACAGGAAGATCTTGCTTGACGTTATTTTCCTAGGATATCATGCGTACAACAATAACCACAAACGAAAGACGCTTTACTAATGGACTGTGCTCGCGACGGTGGAATTAACATTTTGCAAATTTACGAGACACTAGGACTCGTTGCAATTCTTTCAAATAGACTACAGAAAACCAAACTTGAGACACACTGGGTCGTTTACGTTCATGGAAAAATCTAAAAAATTCTGGAATATTGTAGTCTCTATTTTAATGATCGTGGAAACGGCAAATGTTTAAAGCAGAGACCAAAAATAACAGTTATTCAAAAATTTCCTACGATAAAAATCATTAATAAATAGTTGATTATTATTGAAATTTAATATAATGTACACGAAATATCAAGAACAAAATTATTAAAAAATATCAATTTTTATTCCGCATTGAATGTGGCCAGCAGGAGTAAAATAAAAATTGATTTCATTCCTTAATGATTTTGTTTCATTAAAAACAACGTTACGACATCCTTAAACTTTTATAATCTGGTATTGTTTTATATTTCGCCCAACAATCCGCAGTCTAGTTATGCGAGCGATCGAAATAAATTTCTCTCATTAATAACTGTTATAAGTGATCGAAATGAATTTCTCTCAACGATAACATTTACCAACAAGAGTAATAAATTATAATCCTTATTTGTAACCGATACGATTTTAGTCGATGAAATTCTTGTTATTCTATGACTTCTTTTCTTTTTGGTTATAACAGTTACGGTCTCTGGTTTGAAGCATTAATGGGACAAAATAAAGATTTGTGGATACATCACAAGAATGAAAGAATACTGTGACGTTGTTCTTAATTTGTTACAACAATTAAGGGAGGAAGCGCATTCTGTTTAACAGTTTGATTTTTATTTTCCTATGATCACGTTTAAATCGCGAAAATTATTTATTTTACAATTGTTGAACTCATGAAGACTAAACTTCGATTAAATTTCTTAATTTCCGCCCCGATTCTTTCTGAAATGAACAGCCAAATTTCATCAGTTCCGGATCACAGTGTGTCGTCACGAGTGATGATACAAAGGACAGTCGGGCACAGTCGTTCCGGAAACGTTTATTCGTTGGATTTCGCATAGTCGTGATAGTGACGTTGTCAGTGAAGTTTTCGACAAATTCTGCTGTCCTCGAACAATGACAAGCGGCGCGTTCCGCTGTGCGCATTCTCTAAATTACTTCGCTAGATAATATGAAACGGCGAATTTAGACAGTATTTAAATTCGGCATAAAATGAACGCCTCCTCGATCATCCTTCGCAACTGTTCATGGCCCTATTATACTTATAGCTCGCCTCTACATCGAGTATCGATTCGTCTCGGATTACAGGTCGTTGGAAATAGGATAAAAAGTACGATCCATCATTAGAAAAGCAAGCTATCCCCTTGATATCTTCACTTACAACGTCGTAATCGACGTACTATCCACTGTTGCATTTTAGACAGCTTAAACTGCAAGGTTTATAATAAAATGCACAATCGAGCAAGCATTCTTCGGTTAATGAGGAGATCACTACAAAAGGTTCGATAAAACGATTTTACTTTTTGTATAAATCGGAAATATAATACTATATAATATTTAAAATGCCCCCCTGGAAATTTTAATGTTCAACATGTCTTTGAAAATAATTGCTACATCCTGAAAAAATGTTGCACATATGTATTGGAGCCACGATTACACCAAAATATATTTTTTCCTAATTTTTCCAGCTCCCAAAAACAAAAAGGATCGAAAGAATTGTAACTTGATAATTTCGTATGTTCAAGGTACCGCCATTTTTTAAAGTTATAATATTTTTCTTTCCTTTGTCGCACCGACTATAGTCAAAGGTATGCTAAACAAGAATTGGGTTTTCAATAGAGGCCTAAAAAACACTTGTGACGCTACAATGCCCGAATAAAAATTGTTCTTTATTGTGTCTGATTAAATTTTGAAAAAGCCCGCGCTGCCATAATGCCGACAAAGTTCGGCGAACCTAATTTTCCAGCGGAGCAGAGACCTGCCAGCGTTTTAAACTCGAATATTTACGTACCGAAGATTGCATTCTCAAGCGATTCGTTTCGTTTTTTTTCTGATAATCGGAAGCAGCGAACGCATTTAGAAGGGAGCAAGGTACAACATTAGCAAGCAATTTGGAGATGTTAATTAAACAGAACCAGCCCTTTCGCGCAGTTGTTAAAAAGACATCGGTGAGAGACAAATTGAACTTAAATAACGTTCCCCGGGCAAAAACAGAGGAAGGAGGCGGCGCGCGGCGAGGCGTTTTACCTTTTCCGCATTTGTAATTAATTCTCCTCGCGTAATTACACTTGTCTTTCGAACAAATAGGAGAACGCTTTCTTATTTTTCACCGTTACCTCCGGCCCAGCCTTTTGTCTTTGCCGATTTGCATTCGCTTAACCATGGGAGTAAAGCGAGCCGCAGCTCGTAATTTTTCCGAATGCCTTCGTTCTTGATTTCAAGACAATTGAAATGGACAATTTCTTCCCCTTCATTTATTTTACATAATTACTTACAACATGATTCACGTGAAACTTGTGCAATAGCATATAATTCGTTCAGACTCGTCTTGAGGTGTTTTAAAGGTTTCTATAATATTTCAATCGAGGTCAATAAATTTTCAGTGTTAGCGGAAAAGAATTTCTATTAACGTTAAACCTTTTTATTTCATTTAATATTTGTTTTACGTCGCATCCACTGCTATCATTAGCGACGGGAGGAGGGTTTTGGGTTACAATTTTACACATATATGGATACTTGATGTACGTACATTATTTTTTTTAAGGGAAGACGATTAAAATTGCTTAGTTATATATTTCTTTCTCGAGTGTGTTTCAGGAATATTTGAAAAAGTGTAACATTTTCTTCTTCAGTTTGTCGATTATTTAAAAACCACCGAAATTTTGTGTTTCTGCCTCATACATAATTATTAAATCTTAAAATTGAGTGCATAAAAGATTTTGATGGAACATAAAGTTGCTACTAATTGATTGCGTGAGTCGTAAATTACTTTGTCAGAAAACTAACTTTGGAAAGAAGTAAATGTATATGTGACTCTCCAGTATCTTGCTCTTAACATTGACAATATCTATTTCCAATAATTATTATTTTTATTTCCAACAATTTATAACTAGAAAATAATTGTTATTCTGTTATATCTATTTCTCATTTTACTTTTTGTATAAAATGGCTGTATCGAAAGCAAAACAGAGGAAATATTCAAGGAATTTGAACATATTGTTGTACTGATTCCAATCTGTTAAGATGATTGATAAAAGAGAAATACATAATCGACGTAGCTCTTAAGGCTTGCACCAAATGCAGACAATTTTTATTTTGCAAAAAAGTCCACCAATAAATGGTTTTGCAACCGCCATTTTGACGCAGTTCCAGTGCAAAAAAAGAAGGGAACGTTGCGGAATGAAATATCGCAATTTTTAAAGCAGACGTGACCATAGTCATAGAAGTTAAGGGAAGACGTTAAAATTTTTGGCAACGTGTTCGCCCCGGACTTGGGAATAGTGGTAATGTTTAACATGCTCTTCAATAAAGGGCCCGTTTTAAAGCAGATTTTTCGCGGTGGTCTGTATTTAACTCGTTACTGTTTCCACTGCGCCATTCGCCATTTTTCTCTCGAACGTATCAGTTAAACTGCAACTTGAATTCGTGCCAGGCCACAGATTTAGAGGATTTCTGGTCACCCACTTTTGTATCGGGCAATGACGTGTAGCTTTCTATTGTGAGCCGGGTGTGTCCTGTAGGACGTCTTTCGAGGAGAATTCACGTCGTCCGCCCCCGGCAGATTTTTCACGAAATTATATCCTGTTTCAATTTCCGTAAAACGAATCGCCGCTTGCGGAAATAGCGTAAATCTATATTTTTGCCGAAACCCAGGATCCGGCACTGTCAGATCCCGGGAACGTTCGAATTAGTCTCCACACATTCTATAAAACTTCTCCTGGAACGAATTTTCAAGGGTACGACCAGTTTCCTCGCCAATAAAGCTGGGGGTGATAAGGGAGGCAATGTGAAAACAACTGAATTTTTTAAGAATTTTCTTTAGAATAAACATTGGATATATTGGATCACGGTTTTTGGAATTTGAACAGGTAGTCTTGAAGTACAAGTGTCTATTTTTGTATTTATTTTTCCTATTATCGATCGTATGATTGTTAAACAAATGAAATGAAAATGTTCTCGGCGCAACGGTTCGATCTTGTAATTACAAAAAAGCAAATTGTGCAAGTTAAATTAAACTTTCAACGTTTCAATCCCTATGTAGATCATTCTCAAGAAAGAGAAGAAAACTGCGTTCGAAAAAATTTTTTTTTATATATATAACAAAACCTTTTTATATTATTATAATGAAAACGGATTGTATAACTGTCTTTTTTTGTTCAATTCTTCTCATTATTTATTGTTAACCACCCTTTGCACTCCTTTGTGGAGTGTGAAAAATGTAAATAAAACGGGTCTTTATACAGTGAGCCACGAAAGTATTCGAACGCCCTTTGAAACAGAATAACTTTTTTATAATTGCACCAAACGACCAGACTTTTTATAATCAATTAGAAGCATTGGTTTATGAAATGACATGAAAAAACGATTCTCCAACAATTATAATTTACATGGTTACATGCAAAAATACAGAAAGCATTTTTTAGAAGTATTTCATATTTGGGCTCTTAATGAATATTTTAAAAAATATATTCTGTTATAGACATACTGAAAATTTCATGGAAATCGGCTGACGCAGGAAAGAACGACACGCATCGAAAGATGTACGATTCTGTGGATTTTAAGCAGAAACTGACCAAAAGTCGTGTAAAACTACGATTTTCATAATTTTTAACCGCTTATACCTCGTGTGTATGATAATCTACAATATTTCGATAAAATTTTCAGCATATGTACAACTAACATAGATCTACAAAACATAAATTTTAAATGCCTTCATTATTTATGCACATAACCTTGTAAATTATAATTTTCAGAAAATATTTTTTGCATATCATTTTATAAACCAATGCTTCTAATCGATTATAAAAGGTCAGGTCATTTGATACAATTATAAAAAAGTTATACTTGTTCAAAGGGCGTTCGAATACTTTCGTGGCTCATTGTACAAATGAGCAATTGTGCAAATATAAATTACAACAAAGTTTGAGAAGGCTATATTCCATATAATTAGTAAACAGAATTGTTTAAAATAAGTAGCACACACACATTAAAATAGTAGGGAGTTGTTGGCAACAAAATTGAAAAATAATTAGGAGTGTAACGGGTTAATAGTGTACCATATATGCAGTATACCAGTTTCCCCACTACTTCTAGCGGTACGAACGTCATCTCCCACCGCAGTGGAGTGAAGAAGTAAGAGAACGGGTCAAATTATTGTAACGCAAAAATAAATTACCAATCTGTTCGTGTAAATCAAGCCTGGGCAACACGCGGCCCCCGCTGGGCGATTTTATTGTATATATCTATTGAAACTTTTGTTTCTCGTTGTATGTATACAAAAAATATTAATTAAATGACGTGTCATTGGTATAATGCGCAAATGCGACTACGAACTCCAGTTCTATATGCGATATCTTTGATATACATAATTGAGTTACAGTGCAACAATGAAATGAAACAAATTTTCGCGTCCACATAAAAAATTAATTTTTACGATACTTATATTACATCCGAGAGATATTCCAACTTAAGATATTTTGCACAACGAGTACAACTGTAAGTGCTTTTGGATCCACATATGTTTGTGAAACATTTCTTCGAAGATGAAATTTACAAAGAGCTCACCACGTGCTTCATTAACTGGTGCCAATTTAGAAAACCAGCTAACAAAAGATGTGCAACGTCGAACATAAATATAGATTTACAAGAATTAAGTGAAAGAAGAGATGAACAAATAACTCATTAATTAAGACTCGAAAGTTAATTATATTGAATCACAGTATAACAATAAAGTTTTATTCATTCTGTAATTCTATTACATTTTGACCCGTGAAACGTGAAACCATTTCGTTTGGCCTGGTGTGAATCGAGAATTTTTTCAAAAACTCATTGTGCAAATGAAGAAAATTGTTACCTTGCACGAAGCACCAAACTCGAATCGTATCACATGCTCAGGAATTAATGGGTCAAAATTCCCACGTAAAAGCTGGCATTTACTATGACAAATCCTAATCCGACGCGCAATGGTCGAGTCAAAAATTCGACGGATTTCCAGGCAAAGGGATTGCACATTGATATTGCGTTAACAGAGTACATACGTGGGGGTTTATGCTTTTCAATCGGAGACTTGTTACGTCGCCCCGTTTTCTAAAAGTGTGCGTGTCGAGCGATTCGCGTTCACCGTTCAATTTGTTTTTATTGTGGAGCGGCTTGAATATTCGCCGGTTGTAATATTCGGTGTAATCGTATTAGGGCTCGCCGAGGAGCCCCGTCATTTTCTATGCATTCGGAGCGCCGGAATATTCGATCCGGGCTCTAATATATGTAAGCTATACATCCGATACAGTGATACCGTAAAAAGTTGGAAGGCGTAATACGGGTTTCACAACCGGCAGAGCCCCCGCGGAAAGAGAGCGAAAGAGAGAAAGAGAGAGAGAGAGAGAGAGAGAGAGAGAGAGAGAGAGAGAGAGAGAGAGGGAGAGAGGGTGAGCCATTCGTCCTCTTCGGTGAATATTATATAGTATATAGGACGGCGGAAACGACTAAACTCGCGCCGCCGATAACCAGTTCACCATTACGAGCAGATTTCGTTTTCGTTCATCCACTTTTGGTATCAGCTATCAGCCACGGCTACGGATTTCTTGCCTGTTGGTCCCTTCCACTGAATTTACAACCGACACCGATGTCTGTTCCTTCCACTGCAACCCCCTTTTTCCTCGCCCAGGGCCGTACAAACTGGCTCACCTATTTTTCAGCTCGGCAAAAAATAATCTATTGCCCGACCGAGAACGGAGTTTTCTTTAGAGGAACGGGATTATCCTCTCCAACAGCTTCCCCCGAAATTTAATTATGTACAGGGTGTATAAAAAGTAATGGTCATCCGTCCTAGGGGTGAAT